>CM053270.1:36195912-36710912 GCA_028583415.1 Protea cynaroides | reverse complement strand
GATCAATCACTCGGCAAGTTTCTTCAACAAACTCCGGTCCTACAATTCTTCTTTCCCCCTTCATTCCATACACAGGTGTACGACATTTTCTCCCATAGAGAGCTTCATATGGGGCCATCCGAATTGTAGCCCGATAACTATTGTTGTAAGCAAACTCGATAAGTGATAGCTTCTCATCCCAAGCTCCTTTGAAATCTAATGCACAAGCTCGAAGCATATCTTCCAAAATTTGAATGGTTCGCTCCGACCGTCCGTCCGTCCCGAGGATGGAAAGCCGTCCGAACTTCAACTTTGTTCCCATAGCTTTCGTAATCCTTCCCGATTTCGATGTAAAACGGGATCTCGTCGCGATACTATACTTTCGGAACGCCATGAAGTCCGACTATATTATCAACATATAACTTGGCCAGCTTCTCCATGGTATACCGAGGTCCGACCGCAATAAATCGAGCTGTCTTGGTGAGCCGATCTACTATAACCCAAACCGCATCCACCGACCTTGGTGTCAAGGTAGGCCGTGACGAAATCCATAGTGATACAATCCCACTTCCATGCGGGTTCCGTAACGGCCGTAGTAAACCCGCGGGTCTTTGTCTCTCCGCTTTAACTTGTTGACAATTCGGACATTGAAACACGAAACGAGCTATATCGCTTTCATACCCTCCACCAATGAGTCTTCTTAGATCATGGTACATCTTGGTACTTCCCGGATGTACCGAATATGGAGTGTAATGAGCTTCGCCATAACTCGGCATCCGATATCGCAGCCTTCGCTCTCGGTATACTACCCGTCCGCGATACTTGAGTACTTTGTCCGATTCCAAGGTAAAGTCGGATTACACGCACCCTTCTCTAAGTCTTCCCCGCACCGCCCTAAGATATGGATCCCGTAGGATTGCTACCTTGACTTCATCAATTAGGCTCGGCGAGATCTTCAATGCGGCGAACATCATAGTGAACTTATGAATCAAGCCTTGCTCAACCGGATCTTCCGCAGTTTCAATAATATGGTCTTCATCAATTTCCATCGACTCGAGGCTGCAGCACACAATGCGGCATTTGTACTCGGTCCCGCCTCGGGTTTCGATGCCCACTTTCCGCTTAAGGCGCGGCCACCACATTTGCCTTACCCGGATGGTACCGGATGTCGCAATCATAATCTTTTAACAATTCCAGCCATCTTCTCTGTCTCATATTCGATCCTTCCGAGTGAAGAGATACACCGTGGATGACTATGTAAACGCTCCGGCGTATGGAGGTGTGGCTGCTCTAGATGTGCAAGCGGGAGAGGACGAGCATGACGCTTCATGCGAGTGCCCTTTCTGCGGTACCGTGATGGATTTATTTAGTCGTTTCAGTTATTTTTGTTTGATATTAAGTGATGTAAAAGATTATTATTTTATGTGATTGAATTTGAATAATGGGATATTTATTTAAATTATCAATAGATGCTCAGTTCATTCTATTTAAAGTCTTCCGTTGTACATTTATATTCTGATTGTGGTTATGTGTAATTGGTTTGTATGGGTGGACACGGCCTATTCGAGATCCTGGTGTGAACCGTTGGTTCAATGACGGTTCACTCACACCATTCTGGTTGGATCAGAATTTGGGGTGTGACATGGGTGGTATCGGATCTGTGATATCATAATCACGCTCGTACGCCTCTCTAAGCCAATGAACTTGGTCCTGCGTGACCCGTAGGTTGCGAGCTAGACGGCCCAAGTCCTGACTCATCTCCCGCTGAGCATCTCGGATTTCCATGAGCATGCTCATCACTGTATCTGGAGGAGACTGAGATGGTCCTGCAACCGGAGAAGGTTGGGGTGCAAGTGCAGGGATGTCCTCCATGTGTGCATCCCCATCACCTCCTACCCCTGCTATTGCTGTTGCTGCTGTTGTGGCTGCCGCCTGGCTCCTAGGTGGAAGAGGACAAGCCTGAAGCTCCTCGTCACTAAGCTCTAGATCATCCATCTGCACCTTATAGATGGCCTCAACATCTATGTCAGAACTCATAGTGACCTCAAAAGCTGGCTCTCCATGCCTGTCCACACCTAAGCGGTGCAACAACGCTGTAATCAACCTACCATATGGGAGATTTCCTGTTACATCGGGCCTCGCAGGATGAATCATGGTACGGATGATCAGGTAAGGCAGGCAGACTCAGTGCCTGGAAGTAACACAATAGGTGATGTACTGAGTCAACTTGGACACCTCTCCATAGTGACCACTCTGGGGAACAATGTCATGCTGTATAATACGATAGTATAAGCGAGGCACGGGACGAAGGTTCGCAGCTAACATGATACTACCTAGTAACAAAATCTGTTCAACAATGGCTACTCTCATGTCCTCAGTAAGATACCCTTTAGCTCTGGGTGGATAGTAGATAAGTTCCCCATCATCTGGAATCTCGAGAAGCGTAGCCAATTCAGCCGTATTAAAGGAGGCCATCACTCCTTTCACATAGCTAGTAATCCAAAGATCCCTAGCATGTTCCCAGTCATTCGGATTCCCTTCTACCTCCAGATTTGTAAAGAATAGTTTTACCAAATTGGGACGAGTGGTCTCTTTGTACTGAATAATGGGCAACCAGCCCATTGCCCCAAAGGTGGCCTCAACATCAAAGCGGTGTAGGTGTTCCAAGTTCACAAAACGACCCGATTCAATACGTATAACTCGGAACAATGAAAGGCGCGCCGCTGCAGCCTCTGACCGGAAAAATCTCTCATCATATAGATGGAGAGGAGGATGTAGCCTGCGCATACCCGGTGCAAAAGATTGTTTACCCACCCCACGATGTCTAGACATGTTGTAAACTGTTGAACAAAGGAAAATATGAGAAAGTTAGGAAAGAAATTGTCAAAATTTCAGTAGCATAATGGTAGAAAATGTAGCAAAAGCCTCAAACTCACCCATTATGGGTAGGAGGACTTACGTGATGACACTATGCTAATATATGATAAAAAACATTTCAACACAAGATAAAGAAATAGAGACATAACAGCAGAAATTTTTTTCAAAAATTTTGAAAAAAAAAACCTAGAAACCTAGGATAAAAGTTAAATTTTTAGGATTTCTCCCAAAATAACCGATAGAACTTCGAATAGGTTGAGGGGTTTTGTTCATTTAGACCCCAAGAACCTTTCTCAAGCAGAGAAAGAAGTTTTCTATAGTTAAAAATTTTCAAATCAAGAAAAATAGGTTTTAGGCATAAAAGATGATGAGATTTTTTATCAAAGAGAGGAAGGAAAGGAGAAGCTTACCTTAGAAATGTGTTTGATACTCTTGGTTGAGGGAAAACACTCTTAGAAACACCGGTTGGACTGTAGAGACTTAGTAACACGGAGAAGAATCGCCACCGGAGTAAACACCAAAGAGAGAAAGTGAGAAATGAGACAAAAATCACGATTTTAAATGGGTTTTCAGTGATACCGGTCGTACTCAAGGACTGGTAAGTGTGACCGGTACCTCCTGCAGTATGGTGCGACCGGTATGTACCGCAGGGCATACCGGTCTCACCTTGAGTGAGTACCGGTACCGTGACCGGTACCTCCTGGGGGCTGGAAACTCTAAACCATTTCCCATACTGGCCGAGCCACTACTACAGAACCCCAAGCCGGTATGGTACGATCGGAATCAAGGATTTTGCCTAGATTATTCCGAGTAAAATTTAAGATTTTGTCTGTTTGCCTTCGACTGATATTGATTGTTCGTATATGTTGAGACTAAATAATATCGTTTTGAATAATTGTCTCATTTGTCTCATATGTGTTCAATGCAGTCAAATATCATAAGGAGAGTCCAGTAGGCCACAATGGCGAGAGGAAATGGTCGTAGAATTCCTCGTAGACACCGTCACTCAAGGGCACCCCCAATAGAGAGAAATTCAGGGACAGAAAACTCTGAAGAGAATGAAGAGAGGGAAAATGGGGTAGAACTCAACCCTCTCGACGAGAGTGAAAATCAGGTGAGAAACAATGAAGAATCTCCACTGCCGGGTCAGACACACACAAACTCTGAGACCCTAATGGAAAATTTGGTCACCCACATGGAGGCACAACAGAAGAAGTTCTTCGACGAAATATTGAAGATGTTTAGGCCACCTGGGCCTATACCGACACAAGCAAATGCGGTACCAGTGGGGGTTAGCAGAGCTGCTGAGGGACAACAACAACCGAACCAACACAACATGTTTCCCCAGCCGATTACAGGGACACCCACCCCTAACCAGGACCAGGGTGCATATCAGGGTGCTTATCAGGGTGCATACCATGGTGGGTATCAGGGAGTGAATCAGAGTGGTTACTCATATCAGTCGCAATGGTATGGTCAGGCACCCTATGGACAGTCACCATATGGATAGAGTAGTCTGTCTAGAGCGGTGGATGGATTTCTAAAATTAAAGCCACCAACTTTTTACAGGAAAGCAAGGTAAAACACTATGGCCAGCACAGTGGATAGCTGAGATAGAAAAGAACTTCCGCTTGCTAGAGTGTTCTGATGAGGAGAAAGTATTGTATGCCACCCATATGCTGAAGGAAGAAGCCAATGGATGGTGGAACTCGACCAGAGCATATTTGGAAATAAAGCACCAGATAATCACTTGGCCTATATTCAAAGAGACATTCTTTGAAAAATACTTTCCAAGGAATTTTCGAGACCAGATGGAGAAGGAGTTCCTCAATCTACAACAGTCTCAGATGACTGTAGAGGCATACCAACAGAGGTATGAGGAGTTGTTTTTCTTTGCTCCAACCAGTATGCAGGAGGAAGAAACTAAGACCCGTCACTTCACAATGGGTCTTTGGGGTGTTATAAGAGAACATGTGTTGGGGCGAGGACTTAAAATCTATAATGAAGCTGTACAGGTGGCTTGAGTCATTGAAGGAAGCTAGAGAGATAGCTTCTTTGCACAAAATAGGGGTCTGAAGAGGCCTAGCCTTGAGGTCTAAGGTGGAAGAAACAACAGACCATATCGTCCATTCAGGCCACCAGCTAGCACAGTGCCACCCAGACCTATTCTTGCAGTGACATAGTAGGCAATGGAACAGAACTCCAACGTGAAGTGTTTTAATTGTCAACAGGTGGGTCACTATGCCAGAACATGCCCACTACCAAAGAGGGAACAGCAGCAAGGCAATGTTTATGCCGTTACTACAGAAGAGGCAGCCGCATCACCAGACATAGTTACTGGTATGATTCTATACTGACTCCTTAGTTACTGGATTAATTGTTTGAGCATATAAAACTAAAGGAAAAATTAAAAATCTCGTGGACAGTAAATATAGCAAGGGTACCCGCCAGAGTCCTATTTGACTTAGGGGCCACCCATTCCTTTGTGTCAGTATCATTCGGGAAAAGACTAGATCAACCCATCTAGACTTTGGAACCAAGTTTGTTAGTTCAATCCCCCATGGGAGTGGAAGTAGTATTAGAAGAGTATTATGGGCCTTGCCCAGTACATATTGAAGAACGAGAGTTGGAAGCCAATCTAGTCTAGCTGGAGATGTTAGATTTTGATGTCATTCTGGGAATGGACTGGTTATCTCAGCATTCAGCAAGCCTGTTATGTGCTGAAAAGAAGTTAGTTTTCAAGGACAGTGAAGGAACGAAGTTCAACTTTAAAGGGACTAAGTTACCTAGGAAGAGAAAGCTTATACTCTCAGCCCTAAAAGCAAGGAAGTGCTTAGAGAAGGGGGGAGTAGGATACCTCGTATCAGTAGTGGATGTGACCGCTGACTTGCCCAAAATAGAGGATATAGAGGTAGTGCGGGAATTTTCTGATGTGTTTCCAAAAGACCTACCCGGATTACCACCAGACGGGGCGACTGAGTTTGTGATAGATCTCTTACTAGTGGTGGCACCTATGTCCAAGGCACCCTACAGGATGGCTCCCACAGAGTTGAAGGAGTTGAAAACCCAGCTACAAGAATTATTAGACAAGGGCTTCATAAGGCCGAGTATCTCACCTTGGGGAGCACCGGTGCTATTTGTCAAGAAGAAGGATGGTAGCGTACGTCTTTGTATGGACTATCGAGAGTTGAACAAGCTCATCATCAAGAATAGGTACCCGCTACCTAGAATAGATGACTTATTTGATCAACTACAAGGTTCAAGTGTATTCTCAAAGATTGATCTGAGGTCAAGGTATCAACAACTTAAGATCAAGGAGGCAGACATTCCCAAGACAGCTTTCAGAACAAGATATGGATATTATGAGTGTCACACCCCAATTTCACACTATTCAGAATGGTGTGATGAACCGCTAATAAACCAACGGTTCAACCAGGATCTCAAATAGGCTATGTCCATTTGCTTAAACCATACACATCCACAACCATAATCAGAGTAAATAAACAATAGCGGAAGACTTATATATTAAATGAACTGAGAATTCTAAGAGTGTTAACATAAATAAAATATCCAATTATCTTCATTTGACTAAGACATAAGTAAGTAAAATAATCAATTATATTTTCTGTATAATCTAAACAAAATCTAATAAAAAATGCATGAGTTGCATTCGCATGACGAATCATGCGACTCCATCATAACTTTAGTGTCCATCGTTGTAGCATGTCCGTACATAGAAGCATTGATATAATCTTCTACAGTCGTACCTGCATCATCAACTAAAAACATTCGACGTCGAAAGGGTGAGCACACATCACGGCTCAGTGAGAAAACAAAACAATGCAACAAACATATGCATGCATTCAATTCATATCTTTGGTCTGGTTCATAAGTTTACAATGTGCTATAGAAAGGATAGGTGGCCGCCGCACCTCTATACACGAATGTGTGGAACCGCCCAATGGATCAAACACCATTGCTGCCCCCACATCCACCCACCATGAAATAGAGATAGAGCTAAAGTGCTTAGGACCGCACCACATCACACTTCCCCTGATGCTCTACCCATACCAACATGTAAGCCCCTATTGGCGAGGGCTTCCAAACTGGGCTCACAAATAACCAATCCTAATGTCAAACAGTGTATCCAAGGCCTCACCCCAGCATCCCTCAATACATCCATAGAGATAGAGCTAAGGCCCCCCGGCAGAGTCAGACACTACACGGTCCGAGACCACCTCCCCTGATGCCCTACGGTGTAATAGTTCTGCTAAGGTAATGGCGATATGACGATGCTAGTGGACAAGACTTGAGTAAGATTGAGCTAGAGTCTGGTGACCAAGATGAACCACAGTGTCACGTCCTCCCCCTGATGCTCCACTCGCATCAAGTACACTAACCACACACATACATTCACATGCCTATTCCTAGCATCATCATCATCATCATGTTATAATAAACGAAATTAAATATGCATGAACAGTAATAATAGGAATAGTGGATGACATGTGATATGCACATTACAATCATACAATCATAGAATCATACATGGTATTGGACTCAATAAACGAAAATAGTTTATTATTAGCCAATTAGTTTAAGTCTTGTTTCCTCACCTTTGATTGAGCATAGATCCTCGTTCAAGCTTTATGAATCACTTTTAAATTAGTAGAAAGGCCTAACAAGTCGATAGATTTTAATTAGAATTAATTCTAATAAATTTAGACTAACCTAATAGGGTCGCAGGTAGGGTAGCACCTAGGGTAGCAATTTTCTACGACCCTAGGGTGTAGGGTCGGACGTGGGGTCGGATACCATTCAACCCTACGTGCGACCACACCTTCCCTGGGACTTCCCAAGGGCATGTGGTCGATCCTATGGTTTCGTAGGTCCATTCTAAGATTGTTCTATGGCTCATAACTATGATTTTTATACACTTTCCATTGCCTATGATGATTACTTCCATGGATTCCTTTGGAACTCGTCCATGGATGGATGATTTGGGTTTATCTTAATCCTAACTTCTTCATAATCTATTATAGGCTCTTAATTTATGAAGGGAATTAGGTTCCTACTTGAAGTTGGCTGATATTCAGAGGTTTCTCTGAACTTCCTCCTCTTCCTTAGTCTTTTCTTTATTTTTCCTTCTCTTCTTCTTCTTTTCCTTCTCTTTCTCTTTCTCTCACTTTCAATTAGGGTTCTAAAAGGAGTGAAAGAGGCTAAGGGACATCCTATTTATAGAGGAAAACCCTCCAAAATAAGTCCCATTGAGTTTAGGAAAGAACCCCTTTTGAATTAGGAAGGTTTCCTAATTTACGATTTCTGTCTGTCATCGTAGGGTTGGACGTAGGGTCGCAGGATCCGTCAACGCTACACATCTTAGTCATCCGACCCTATGACTAAAAGTCATGGGTTGGACTTCTACTGAGGAGGGGTTGACCCTACCTGTTTAGGCATGCGACCCTACCCTCACATTTACTATTTTTGGGTTAGACTCATACCTGGTCTTGTGATTTCTTCATGCACTGGGTCCACTTGGCTCGACCATGATAAGTAGACCCGGTATAAGGTGGTAAGATCGGTTAGTTCGATACGGGTCTTACAATGAGTTTCTTGTGATGTCCTTCGGGTTGACTAATGCACCTGCATCGTTTATGGAGCTAATGAACCGAGTATTCCATGACATGTTGGACACGTCGGTTATAGTATTCATAGATGATATTTTAGTATACTCCAAAGACAAGGAGGCACATGCAATACACTTAAGAGCGGCATTACAAAGACTAAGAAGAGAGAAGCTCTATGCAAAGTTCAAGAAATGTAAATTTTGGCTAGACGAAGTGGCCTTCTTGGGTCACGTGGTATCTGTAGAAGGAATTAAGGTAGATCCCAGTAAAATTTCAGCCATAGTAGGACGGGAGACGCCGAAGACAATTGCTGAAATTCGTAGCTTCCTGGGCTTAGCTTGATATTACAGAAGGTTTGTGGAAGATTATTCCAAGATTGCCGTGCCATTCATCAGGTTGACCAAGAAGGGGGAGAAGTTCGTATGGACTGAAGAATGTGAGAAATGCTTTTAGACACTAAAGTCAAGACTGGTTTCAGCACCTATATTGACTATTCCTGCTCTAGGCTTACCATTCACGCTGTATACAGATGCTTCAGGTTTGGGACTGGGATGTGTGCTGATGCAAGGAAAACAGGTGATCACCTATGCATCGAGACAATTGAAGGAGCATGAGAAGAACTACCCTACTCATGACCAAGAATTGGCAGCAGTCATTCATGCTATCAAGACTTGGAGGCACTACCTGTATGGTGAGAAATTTCAGATTAAGTCTGACCACAAAAGTCTGACATATCTTTTCACCAAAAAAGACCTGAACATGAGGCAGAGGAGGTGGTTAGAACTACTCAAGGACTACGACTGTGACATTCAGTACCATCTTGGTAAAGCAAATATTGTAGCTGATGCTCTGAGTAGGAAATGGGCATCGAACCCCGAAGCAGGCCCAAGTACAAATGCAGCTTTGTGTGCTGCAGTTTCTGGCTCATCAGAGAATGAAGAACAACTCTTAATAAAGTCAGCAGACGACCCAGTGGAGCAAGGTTTGATACACAAGTTTACTCTTATGTTCGTAGCACTGAAGATTTTACCTGACCTGAAGGAGGAGGTAAAAGCAGCAGTCCTACAGGACCCATACCTCAGGACAGTGCAAGAAGATTTGGAAAAGGGTCGAGCCAATCCTGATTTCACCTTGGATGCGGACAAGGTACTCAGATATCATGGACGTTTATGCATACCTGAGAATGAAGATCTAGAAATCAGAAATCGAATCATGTTGGAAGCTCACTCCACTCTATATTCAGTACATCCTGGGAGCACAAAGATGTACCATGACCTAAAGAGGATGAACTGGTGGAGGGGTATGAAGGCAGATGTGGCCAGATATGTATTTCAATGTCTAAACTGCCAGCAAGTCAAAGCGAAAAGACAGAGACCCGCAGGCTTATTACAACCATTACCTGAGCCAGCATGGAAATGGGATTGTATTACCATGGATTTCGTCACTGGCCTACCTATGACTCCGAGGTCAGTAAATGCAGTTTGGGTAGTTGTAGACTGTCTCACGAAGACTGCAAGATTTATCCCTATCAGACCACAAAACACCATGGAAAGGCTAGAAAAATTATATGTGGAAAATATTGTCAGACTCCACGGTGTCCCAGAAAGTATAGTATCTGACAGAGATCCACGTTTCACATCAAAGTTTTGGGAGGGACTACAGAAGGCCATGGGGACGAAACTAAAGTTCAGCATAGCCTTCCACCCTCAAACAAATGGTCAATCAGAGAGGACCATCCAGATCCTAGAAGATATGCTTCGAGCATGTGCTATCGATTTTAAAGGGGTTAGGGATGAGAAGCTTTCACTCATCGAGTTTACCTACAACAATAGCTACCAGGCTATGATCCAGATGGCCCCATATGAGGCATTGTATGGTAAGAAATGTCAGACACCAATGTTATGGGATGAGGTTAGAGAAAGACGGATCGTAGGACCAGAATTTGTAGAGGAAACTTGCAAAGTGGTGAATCAGATCAAGAACCAAGTAAGGACAGCTCAAGTACGTCAAAAGCACTATGCTAATAACAGGCGTCGAGACCTCGAATTCACTATTGGTGATAAAGTGTTTTTGAAGGTATCACCAGTAAGAGGCCTAAAGCGGTTCGAAAAGAAAGGAAAATTGTGCCCTAGATATGTGGGACCATATGAAATTCTGTCCCGATGTGGCAAAGTGGCCTATCAACTTGCATTGCCACCAGCGATGTCTAGTGTCCACAACATCTTCCATGTGTCCTTACTGAAGAAGTATGTGAGAGACCCTTTGCATATCTTGGTTGCAGACCCCCCAGATTTGACAGAAGACTTGACTTTCGAGGTGGTACCAGTCAAGCTAATCAGTTAAAAGATACAGTAGCTTCAAAGGTGAGCTATACACTACGTCAAGGTAGTTTGGAAGAGCCATGATGTGGAAGAAATCACCTAGGAGGAAGAGGATGCCATGCGACAAGAACACCCCCATCTCTTCGACTCTGAAGGTACATTCAATTTCAGGGAGGAAATTTTTTTTAAGGGTGGGGGAATTGTGAGACCTACTTGCAAATTTCGGGGACAAAATTTCTTTTAAGGGTGGTAGAGTTGTAAGAACCGTGCTCTGAAAACCCGATTTAACCATTGTTTACATTGTATCAGGTCTCCCAATCATAACCGGACTGGAAGGCGAGGCCGGGTGATGAACCACGAGATCCAGGTATGAGAAATGATGTGTAAAAATGTAAATTTTACATATCGATCTCAGTACCGGTCTCACTGAGTGAGACCGGTATGTGCGACCAGTATGTACTAAAACGGCTGGAGACGGACCCCAGTGGGTCCCACACTCTGAATAAAAAATTGGAAAGTTTCTAAACGTGGGAAACCTTCCTAGAACGGTCTCCCACTATTAATATGCAGCTTAACCCTCCTTAGATCCTTCCAAACCCTAGCTGTTTGGAAGAGATCTGAGAAGGAGCAAGGAGGAAGGAGACCGCTCAAGAAGAGGGATTTTTTCATTGGAAGAGCACGCCGCCTTCCGATAAACACCGGTAAGTGCTCAACCCTCTTAGTAATGTTAGGATTTTGGATCAGAGCCGTGAAACGGCGCAACGATCCAAAATCCTAGAACCTCCAAAACCCTAGTTCTTTTAAGATCCAATCAGGGATTGATGCGACATCAAAGTTGAAACCTAGAAGGCTAAACGAGTATCTGGACCTTAGAATGGTTTAGGAAAGACCCTAGAAACCAAGCCGATGATCGATGGGGGAGGGAGATCCGAGATCGGGCTCTCAGATTCCAACCGCCAGACCTAACCGCTGGACAATAAGTCCTGCAGTATTGGTTCTGCGGTATATGCTGCCGGACATACCGGCTGGACCTAAGTCAAGCGGTATAGCCCTGCGGTATATACCGCAGGACATACCGACTAGACTGAAAGATCCTGCGGTATGGGCCTGCGGTATATACCGCAGGCGCATACCGGTCTAACTATACTGAGACCAGTACTACGGCCGGTATGCTTATCGAAGCTTGTTTACTTGGCCAGACTTGGTTCTGACCAACTGTAACCCTAATAATGTAATTCTAATCTATGAGTATGATTATGTAGGAACTGTAGACAGCGTGAGTAGACCCTATGATGCAGAACGGGCTTGTTATCACGCGTCAGGTAAGGGACAAGACCCCAAACCCTAAATAACCAAATAATAGTAAACCGTTGTGATTAATTTGTATCTGTGTTTATTGTCTGGTGTTCGTGCATTTCATATGCCATTGTAGTTGTTTAAATTTATTATTATCTGTTCATGCATTTCATATGCTAGGATGTTGGTTGTTTAGGCATGTGGATGTTTTTAGTTAGTGTGTGGAATGTGAAGGGGAGTGGAGCCCTGGATATATCCTCACACTAACACCTTTTTGTATCGCCGTCTACCTTAGCGGACATGGTACTAATAAGGTATCAGGGGGAGGACGTGGGATTGTGGTTCAACCTGCCCACCAGACTCGAGCCCTATCTCTATGTTGTAGGGAGCCGTGCTGGGGTAGGGCCATAGATACTGTATTGACATTGTTAGGGGACTACGCCACGCTGGCAATAAAGCCCTGACACGTAGGACTCAATCTCAGAGCCACGTGGAGATCACCCATTCGACATAAGAAGACCCCTCAGGTACAAGAACAAAGGGTAAAATCAGCATTTTGGGATTTCGCACTATTCACTATAAATAGGGTGAATCCCGAGGTTTTTTACAGACAACATTTACTGCTCATTACTCTTCCTAGAGATTCACGCTCTGACACTTGGGACGGAAAATCTCACCTCACCCCATACTTTTCTATAATATCTTCATGGGCTCAACAACGAGCCCACTGACTGTTCACAGAGCCCTAACATTGGCATCGGAGTGGACCCGGGGCATCCAACCCACCTCCCCCCTCCTTTGTCTTTCCTTGTCTTGCAGGTCCAGTTAGCTCAGAGGACCCACAGGATGGATCCAGGCCGAAACAGTTTGGCGCCCACCGTGGGGCACGTGAGATTTGATAGCATAAGATAACGCCAGAGAGGAATCTGTAGCCATGAGTCCGAGAAGAACTCGAAGCCAGATGATTAGTCCCAATCCCCCCGTAATCGATCAACGGGTAAATCCCGAGGAAGGAGACAGGTCTAAAATGCGGTCAAGCAGGGACCGAGGAAAGCGCGCGGCTGACCCAGCCCCCGCGCATGAATCCTTTGTCACATACGAACAGTTGAAAACCGTGGCACAACATCTTGCGGTGCTAACACGGTTCGTACAAGGGCTACAGGCCCCAGCTGCCGAAGCCACTTCTCGTCCCCCTATCGGAGTTGTCCCGCCAGTGGACCCACATAGGGAGACTGACCTGCCCAGAGAACCTCGTGACCACCTTGGGCGAAATGGAGCTCGACCATTGAGACCAGGAACCAGCGCTCGTCCCGTCCCAGAATTGAGTGGCACAGGATCAACTTCACAGCGCAGAAGAATCCCCACTCGAGAAAGGCTCGGTCCACAGCCTGTGGCGGTACCTCGGTTAGATGAGGACGCGATGGATGAGCTTTTGGTCCCGCGGCGCATAACGCTACCAGAGGTTGTCATGGGCACAGACAAGCCAAATGCTCCCATGGACCCAGAGGTAGCGGCGACTTTAGCAGACCAACTAGTGGCATTGCACCGAAAAGTCAAAACCATGGCGAAGGCCGGAGTCACCTATGACGAAGATAGGGATTATTCAACAGATAACCCTCTCACCGACATTATCATGTGGGTACCCTTACCCAAGCGGTTTACCATGCCGCCGGTGGATTCGTATGATGGATCTACAGATCCTGTCGACCACCTGAACAATTTCATGCGCGCGATGGTACTCCATGCAAACCCCGACGCCATCATGTGCAGAGCGTTCCCCCTTACACTAAAGGGTGCAGCTCGGATGTGGTTCAACAACCTACCACCACGTTCTATTGACTCTTTTAAGACCATAGGCAAACTATTCAGGATGCACTTCCAAGGAAGCAGGGTTGTAAGACCCGTGTCAATCTAACCCGGTCTTACCACCTTGAACCAGATTTACCCATCATGGTCGAGTCAAATGGACCAAGGGCGTGAAGGAGATTGAGATCCCATGTAAGACTCGTGTCAATCTAACCTGGTCTTACCACCTTGAACCAGGTTTACCCATCATGGTCGAGTCAAATGGACCAAGGGCGTGAAGGAGATCGAGATCCCAGGTATAAAATTGACCCAAAAACATTTAAAATTAGGGGAGGGTCGCACACCCAGCTAAGCAGGGTCGGACCTCCCAAAACAAAAAGTCAGACCCTCGGTTTTGAAGGGAGGGTCGGACAGCTTAAGACCCTAGGGTCGACGGGATCATCGACCCTCCCATCGACCCTCGGTTTCTGCCGAGTATAGAAATTAGGAAATTTCTATATTTTTCGATTGAGATTCTTTCCAAATCTCAATGGTACTTATTTAGGATGTTCCTAGTCTATTTAAAGGACGTCCCTAAGCCACTTTCACTCCTTTCACAACCCTAATCGAATTGAGAGAAAGAGAGGAGAAGGAAAGAGGAAGAAGAAAGGGAAGAAAAAAAAATTAAGCCAAAAGAGAAGAGTTTCAGAGAAAGATTAACCTTCTCAGGTATGGATACTAATTCTATGAGTTTCTACAGACCTTAGGGTAGTAATTAATAAGAGAGTGATCTTGGAGAAACCCAAACCATCCATCCATGGTTAGGTTTTCATGGAAAACCATAGGAGGATGCATGAAAACTATTTAGATGGATTATACATGGTTCTAGACCATGGAATGAATGTTGAATGAATGTAGGAAGCAAGCCATAGGACCCCAAGCACGAAGAATGGATTTAAAAGTGGGAATTGGACCAGAGTGCACCAAGGGTCGCACCGAGGGTCGATGACCATCCGACCCTAGGTGTTTCTGACCATCGACCCTCAGCATTCGGGAAGTCCAGAAAGAGGGGAGGGTCGATAGACCCATCGACCCTAGCATCGACCCTAGCATCGACCCTCAGTTTACAGAATGATTTTTAAATTCAGAATTTATTCTAATTAATTCTATCGACTTTGTTAGGTTTGCTAGCAATATAATAACATTATAACGGTGATTCTAAAGCTTGGAAAAGTATCTATTAGCAAGCTAAGGTGAGGAACCTTAACTCCAAACTAAATTGGTTAATAATAAACTGTTTTCTATTTTTAAGTCCTATGCTATGCTTGATTCTATGCGAATATGTTTGTAATGTGCATACAGCATGCCATCCAATATTTCTATTACTTGTTCATGCATATTTACTTTGTTGTTTATAACATGATGATGATGATGATGATAGGAATAGGCATGTGCTTGTATGTGTGTGGTTGATGTGCTTGATGCGAGCGAGTATCAGGGAGGTGTGATGAGGACGTCAATAAACGTAACCTTTGGTGGGTCTCAGCACTTTAGCTCTATCTCTAACTCAAGTCTTGTGCATTGGCATCGTCGTATCATCATTACCTTAGCAGAACTATTATGTCGTGGGGTATCAGGGGAGGTGGTCTCGGTCCTTGTAGTCTCTGACTCTACCGGGGGGCCTTAGCTCTATCTCTATGGGCATTCTGAGGGATACTGGGGTGAGGCCTTGGATACACTGTTTGGCATTAGGATTGGTTAGTTGTGAGCCCAGTTACAGCCCTCGCCAACAGGGGCTTACGTGTTGGTATGGCACTATATAGCAATAAACGTAACCTTTGTTATATATTGTTCATGATTGGGTGCATGTGAGTTGATAAACGTGATCTTCGGGTAACGTCACACACTCATGTATAGAGGCGGAGTCAATAAACGCGACCTTTGGCTAACTCAAACTTTCTATAGCATACTGCAAACTTTAAACCAGACCAAAGATATAAATTGACTTTTTGCATGCATATGGGTTGTTGCATTGTTTTGGCTACTCACTGAGTCGTGTTGTGTGCTCACCCCTCGACGTCGAATATTTTTAGTTGATGATGCAGGTTACATAGTTGAAGATTATATGAACGCGTCTGCGTACGGGAATATAGCAGCAATGGACGCTGGAGCTGAAGATGATACATACGACTCCTCTTGCGAGTGCAACTCGTGTGTATTTGATTAGATATTTTTATAGGTTTCTTTTATTGCGTTTAATAAAGACTTGTATTTGATATTTAAATATTTATGTCTCAGTTGGAAACAGAATAATTTGCTATTAAATTATTGATATCATCTTAGTTCTCAGTTCATTTATTTATAAGATTTCCGCTATTGTGTATTTACTCTGATTATGATTGTGGATGCGTGTAAAGTTTGGATAACGCGGGGATAGCCTATTAGAGATCCTGGTTGAACCGTTGGTTATTTAGAGGTTCATCACAGCACGGTTCATCACACCATTCTAGTTAAACCAAAATTGGGGTGTGACATCCCAGGAATCAAATCGACCCAAAAACACTTAATTTAAGGGGAGGGTCGCATACCCAGCCAAGGAGGGTCGGACCCCCCAAAACAGAAAGTCAGACCCTTAATTTTGAAGGGTGGGTCGGACAACTTAGAGAACCTAGGGTCGACGGGATCATCGACCCTCCCATCGACCCTCAGTTGCCTCCGAAACTGAAATTAGGAAATTTCCTAATTTTTGGTTTGGATTCTTTCCTAATCTCAAAGGGACTTATTTTAGGATGTTCCTACTCTATTTAAAGGACGTCCCTAAGCCTCTTTCACTCCTTTCACAACCATAATTGAATTGAGAGAAAGAGAAGAGAAGGAAAAGAAGAAGAAGAGAAGCAAGGATGAGAATTTAGCCAAAAGAGAAGAGTTGCAGAGAAGGAGTATTCTTCTCAGGTATGGATACTAATTCCATGAGTTTCTACAGCCCTTAGGTTAGATATTAATGAGAGTGTGATCTTGGAGAAACCTAAACCATCAACCCATGGTTAGGTTTTCATGGGAAACCATAGGAGAATGCATGAAAGCTATTTAGGTGGATGATTCATGGTTTCAGACCATGGAATGAATGTTGAATGGAATGTAGGAGCAAGCCATAGGATCCCAAGCACGAAGAATGGACTAAAAGAGGGAAATTGGCCAAAGTATACCGAGGGTCGCACCGAGGGTCGATGACCATCCAACCCCAGGTGATCCTAACTATCGACACTCAGTGTTCGGAAAGTTCAGAGTTTGGGGAGGGTCGCACCTAGGGTCGATCAGGACTCCGACCCTACCTCCGACCCTCAATTAACAGAATAGTTTTTAAATTCAGAATTAATTCTAATTAAAATTTATCAACTTTGTTAGGTCTTCTAGCAATATAATAACATTATAAAGGTGATTCTAAAGCTTGGAAAAGTATCTATTAGCAAGCTAAGGTGAGGAAACAGAACTCTAAACTAATTGATTAATAACAAACTATTTTCTATTTTCTTGAGTCCAATGCCATGCTTGATTCTATGCGAATATGTTTGTAATGTGCATACAACATGTCATCCAATATTTCTATTATTTGTCCATGCATATTTACTTTATTGTTTATAACATGATGATGATGATAGGAATAGGCATATGATTGTATGTGTGTGGTTGGTGTACTTGATGCGAGTGTGTATCAGGGGAGGTGTGATGAGAACGTCAATAAACGTTAACCTTTGGTGGGTTTCAACACTTTAGCTCTATCTCTAACTCAAGTCTTGTGCATTAGCATCGTCGTATCGCCATTACTTTAGCAGAACTATTATGTCGTAGAGTATCAGGGGAGGTGGTCTCGGTCCTTGTAGTCTCTGACTCTACCGGGGGGCCTTAGCTCAATCTCTATGGACATTCTGAGGGATGTTGGGGTGAGGCCTTGGATACACTGTTTGGCATTAGGATTGGTTAGTTGCGAGCCCAGTTTGCTAGCCCTCGCTAATAGAGGCTTACGTGTTGGTATGACACTATATAGCAATAAACGTTAACCTTTGTTATATAATGTTCATGATTAGGGTGGATGGGGACGACGATAAACGTTAACCTTCGAGCGGACTTCCACACCCTGTGTGTAGAGGCGGGGTCAATAAACGTTAACCTTTGACCACCCAACCTTTCTATTGCGCATTGCAAACTATAAACCAGACCAAAGATATGAATTGATTGCATGCATATGTACTGTTGCATTGTTTTGTCTACTCACTGAGCCGTGATGTGTGCTCACCCCCTCGACGTCGAATATTTTTAGTTGATGATGTAGGTTATACCGTTGAAGATTATATGAATGCTCCAGCATACGGGAACGTTGCGGCGATGGAAGCTGAAGCTGAAGTAGATACACATGACTCCTCTTGCGAGTGCAACTCTTGTGTATTCGATTAGATATTTTCTAGATTTTCTTTATTTAGATTTAATAAAGACATGTATTTGATAATTATTTATGTCTCAGTTGATACAGAATAATTTTTTATTTAAATATTAATATCATAGTAGATTCTCAGTTCATTTTATTATAAGACTTCCGCTATTGTGTATTTACTCTGATTATGATTATGAATGTATGGGAGTTTAGATAACACGGATATAGCCTACTCGAGATCGTGGTTGAACCGTTGATTTTCTAGCGGTTCATCACACCATTCTGAATAGTGTAGAATTGGGGTGTGATAACTTGGTATCAGAGCGTCTCAGGCCTTGTCCGCTGAACTAACATACATTCGAGAAAATTGTGAACTGAGATAGGATAAAGTAAAAATCGTAATATTAACACACTATAAGCACCAGTGATGGTTGAGACCAAATTTAAAAAGAGAATAATGCATCTATTAAAGGGAAAACAAGATACATACAATGAGAGAGAGAAACAAAACGTATATACATAACTAAATCAGAGTACAGTCCACAACCCGGACAGTTACTCTATAGTACAAGGAAAATAAAGTACAATCAAGAAGCTGGAGGTGAAGGAGGAGGCGGGGCCTCCCGATCTCTGTCATAGTCCTCAGCATAGACTCTAGTCAACCAGGCTATCTGAGTCTGGGTTGTCTGTAGATTAGCTGTGAAATCGGCTACCCTCCGATCAGTCGCACGCTGAACCTCTATGAGCTCTCCCATCCGTGTCTGATATGTGCTGGGCGGCTAACAGCTCATCCACTCTCACACGCTGAGCATCTAGCAACTCCTCCATCCTCAGATCAGATCTGCGCTGAGCCTCCCTGATCTCCTGCAACATCTCCATCAGGTCAGGAGGTGGGTGTGAAGGACCAGCTGCAGGAGAAGGACCAGTCTCAGGTATAGGATCCGCCGCAAAAGAAGTACCAACTCCAGCTGCATGCGTAGGTGAAGGCGGTGGTATCGAGTTGACATCCATATATATACGATCGTCATCATCGACAGGATCCACATGAGCTCTAGCAGCGGCAGCAGCAGCCTCAGCGTCAGCCATCTCAATGCGATTGTAAGGGCGTACCATATCGTTCCTCTCCTCGTCACTAACTTGGGCATCCCGCATACCCATCTTGCAGATAGCCTCCCAATCTAGAGGCGACGAGAAGGTCTTCTCTTGAATCTTCTCATCCGCTAAGTCAACCCCCAGGCGGGTCAGTAGAACAGTAATCATACGTCCATAGGGTAGATTACCCCTATGACCGGACAATGTAGCACTAATCATGGTCCGCATGATGATGTAGGGAAGGCAGACGGGCTGTCTGGTGCAGATACTATATATCAGAAACTGGGTCAGCTGAGAAACCCTCTCATAGTGCCCACTCTGCGGGATCAGATTATGCTGGATAATCTTACAGAAGACCCGTAGAGCTAGACGCAGTTAACAAGCTCTCATCTACCAGCGATCAGGTCGTAGCAACTGATTGTCGATCTCTGCCGTCATCTCCATGGAAACAAACTGGGGCTCTCCAGGTGCACAGTAAACCATGGGGCCATCATAAAGAATGCCCAGCAGATCGGCCAGTTTTTTATAGTCAAATGAAATGTGTACCCCTTTAACATAGCTGGTGATGCGCAACTCATGACCACGCTCAACGTCATTGTAATTCCCCACCACCTGGAGATTACAATAGAACTGGCGCACCAAATCCGGACATGTGCACGCGTCGTAAGTTATGATAGGGAGCCACCCCATATCACCAAATGCTCTCTCTACGTTGAACAAGGCTAGCTCAGCCAAGTTCACCATACGACCACCCTCTACTTTCTTACGAGCATAGTCGGCATACAATGCCTCGGCTTCGTTGGAGCGGAAACGAAGCGGATCACGAACTCTGGGTATCTTGGTACGAGCCATGGTATCTGCAGATAAGAAAGAAAAAGGGAGACAAGGAGTTAATAGGATAAAAATCTGAAATTTGACATTATAACAACGTAAATTGGCCAAAAGCCTCGCTTTTCACCCGTACACGTAGGCAGGAGGACTTACGTGGGTTCCAACATATCCTACAACACTCACACAATGGAAAATTGGAACTAATGAAGTCCAATTTGAAGGAATTTCAAGAAATCGGAAAAAAATTCGACAAATTAGGGCAAACGAGCAAAAATCCAAGTTTCTCGATAACCAACCGATGAAACTCAAAAATTTTTTAGGGCTGTCGTTCCTGGAGACACCAATAACAAAAGCCCCCAATAAAAATCGAATTTTTATGGTTGGAAAAAGTTTAATTTGAAAAACACAATGTAAATGGGTAAAAACCTAGGAATGAAAACCTAAAAACAAGGAAAAATGGGAGAACATACCTGTATGGATGACGTGGACGTCGAAACCCGGACTCAAACCGACCAAAAATAGTGGAGTGGCACTGTAGCAACTCAGAGGGGAGAGACGAGTCAAAACGGGAGGGAAATAATAAGAAATGACCCAAAATCGGATCTTTAAAATCTGATTTTTGGTATGAGGGTCGGACAATTCGACCAGAACCATCGACCCTCGGATCGACCCTCCCATCGACCCTCGGCTCTCGGGAATCTGACAGAAAACTAAGGGTCGAAACTGAGGGTCGGACACCCATCGACCCTCAACTCTCGGGAAGAACAGGTTATTCCCAGGGTCGGATACTAAGGGTCGGACATACCATCGACCCTGCATAGAAAAGACAGTATTGTTTTCATAAGTGCAGGTTGCAATGGGAATCATGTTCCAGGCTGCTCATGCTACACCCATGCAGACGGGACAAGCCAGTGCAGCATCGGTGGGTAACCACCCAGCACCTTAAATACCTCAACAACCTGCTGCACAAATTCCAGTACCCGGTCCGGAAGCAGCTCAGGTTAATTATCAGTATCCACCCCCTATGTTTGGGGCATACCCCCAAAATCAGATGGATCACTCTCGACTGGTTGAGATATTTTTGAAGATGAAGCCCAGGGAATTTAACGGCAAACCGTCTGATCCATTATGGCCAGCACACTGGATAGACGAGATGGAGAGAAATTTCCTCATGATGACTATTACAGAGGAAGAAAAAGTATTATGTGCCACCTTCATGCTAAAGGGTGACGCACATCATTGGTGGAAATCAGCTAGGGCTTACTTATTGACCAAGCACGCCCTACAGACTTAGGCTGTTTATAAAGAAGATTTCTTTGAGAAATATTTTCCACGAAGCTTCAGAGATTCTATGGAGAAGGAGTTCCTGAGTCTATATCAGGGACAGATGTCAGTGGATGCATATCAACAGCGTTATGAAGAGCTGTTTTTCTTCGCACCACTTAGTATGCAGGAAGAAGACACCAAAATCCATAGGTTCGTCACGGGACTGAGAGGAAGCATCAGAGAGCACGTTCTGGGCTTAGAAAAGAAGATTTATAATGAAGCTGTCCAAATCGCTCGAGTTATTGAATCGAGCCAGAAGGAGAGTTATTTCACACAGAACTGGGGTATCAAAAGGCCAGCGGGAAATTCTTACAACGGAGGCAATAACAGGACATATAAGCCTTTCCACCCTCAGAATTTTACTGCTGCAACCAAGACTACTCCAGTAGCTCAACCTCAGCCAAAGCCAAATTCTGAAAGCCCGAAGTGTTATAACTGCAACCAACTGGGACATATGGCAAGGGAGTGCCCTAAGCCCAAGAAGCAGTTCCATCAGGGACGGGTATATGCTGTTACATCCGAGGATGCTGCCGCATCACCCGATGTGGTCACAGGTATCGTACCGATAAATGGCGTACCCGCCAGAGTACTCTTTGATTCAGGAGCTACTCATTCTTTTATATCTGTATCATTCGGAAAAAAGATAAACTTACCCATCAAAACATTAGACGATAAATTACTTGTACGGTCACCGATGGGGTTAGAAGTGGAATTAGAGAAAGGTTATAGACCATGTCCAGTTCTCATTGGCGAGAAAACCTTAGATGCAACCTTGATACAACTTGAGATGGCAGACTTTGACGTCATCTTGGGAATGGACTGGTTAGCTCGGCATTCTGTAAACATATTATGTGCCAAAAAGAAGCTAACATTTAAAGACAAAGAAGGAGCAGAATTTAGTTTTTCGGGAACCAAACTTCCCCGTAGACGCAAGCTCATACTCTCAGCACTAAAGGCTAAGAAGTGCCTTGAGAAGGGGGCAGTCGGGTATCAAGTATTAGTGGTTGACCTAACCAAAGAAGCACCACAAATGGAAGATATTGAAGTCGTGCGGGACTATCCCGATGTATTTTCAGAGGAACTACCAGGATTACCACCGGACCGAGCCACAGAGTTTGTGATAGATCTTGTACCTGGAGCCGCACCAGTATCAAAAATACCTTAAAGAATGGCTCCTACTGAACTGAAGGAACTGAAAGTGCAACTACAGGAACTGCTGGACAAGGGTTATATTCGACCCAGTATATCACCATGGGGAGCGCCGGTGTTATTTGTGAAGAAGAAGGATGGTAGCGTTCGATTATGCATTGACTATCGGGAGCTAAATAAACTGACAATCAAGAATCGATATCCACTACCTCGGATCGATGACTTGTTCGATCAGTTACAAGGAGCAAATGTATTTTCTTAGATTGATCTTCGATCGGACTATCATCAATTGAAGATTAAAGAGGGTGATATTCCTAAGACAGCTTTCAGGACCAGATACGGACATTATGAGTTCTTGGTCATGTCTTTTGGATTAACAAACGCACCAGCAACTTTTATGGAACTAATAAACCGGGTCTTCCATGATATGTTGGATACGTCGGTTATAGTATTTATTGATGATATATTGGTATACTCCAAGGACGAAGAAACTCATATCAAGAACCTAAACGCTGCCCTACAACGTTTAAGGAAAGAGAAGCTATATGCCAAATTTTCAAAGTGTGAGTTTTGGCTAAGTGAAGTCGTCTTCTTAGGCCATGTAGTATCCGTTGAAGGAATCGAGGTGGACCCCAGCAAGATCGAGGCTATTGTAAAGTGGGAAGCACCAAAGAGCATTTCAGAAATTAGAAGTTTTCTGGGTCTAGCTGGTTATTATCAGAGATTCGTAGAAGACTATTCCCGGATTGCCGTACCTCTCACCAGTTTGACTAAGAAAGGTGAAAAGTTCGTGTGGACCGATAAATGTGAGAAGAGTTTCCAAACGTTGAAGACCAGATTGATATCCGCTCTGATTTTGACTATTCCCGTTCCAGGACAGACATTTACTTTATACACTGATGCGTCGAGACTGGGACTAGGATGTGTGCTTATGCAAGGAGAGCAAGTAATTGTTTATGCCTCGAGACAATTGAAGATACATGAGAAAAAATACCCTACCCATGATTTGGAGTTAGCGGTAGTAGTACATCTGTCAAGATATGGAGACATTACCTACACGGAGAGAAATTTCAGATTAAGTCGGACCATAAAAGTCTTACTTATTTATTTAATCAGAAGGAGTTGAATATGAGACAAAGAAGATGGCTGGAACTATTGAAAAACTATGATTGTGATATCCAGTATCATCCGGGAAAAGCGAACGTAGTAGCGGATGCGTTAAGCAGAAAAGCAATGAGAAAGTCGCAAGGAGAGGTTAGCACAACTGCAGCAATGTGTACTACCGGAATGGTATTCAATCATGGAAACGAGCAGTATGTGATAGACACAATGGATGGATCAGTCAACCAAGGGTTTGTTCATCGGTTTTCGAACATGTTCGCTGCATTGAAGATTATACCAGACATAATGGATGAAGTGAAGACAGCTATCAAATCAGATCCTTATCTGAGAATAGTACAAGAAGATATCGAGAAAGGTAGGACTAACCCTGAGTTCACCTTGGACGAAGAGAGAGTACTGAAATACAAAGGAAGAATATGTGTACCTGAAACAGAAAGTATGGACATTAGACACCGACTGATGAAATAAGCCCATACCACCATCTATTCGATACATCCTGGAAGTACAAAAATGTATCATGATTTAAAGAAACTATATTGGTGGAGGGGAATGAAAGCAGATGTAGCCAAGTTCGTGTCTCAATGCCTAAATTGTCAGAAAGTAAAGGCTGAACGACAAAGACCCGCAGGACTGTTACAACCATTACCGAAACCAGCATGGAAATGGGACTGCATCACAATGGACTTCATCACGGGACTACCACTGACTCCTCGAGTAGTTGACGCAGTTTGGGTGATTGTGGACCGTCTGACTAAAATAGCTCGCTTCATACCTATATGACCTCAGTATACACTGGAAAGGTTAGCAAAGCTGTATGTGGATAATATTATTCGATTACATGGTGTTCTAGAAAGAATTGTGTCTGATAGAGATCTATGATTTACTTCCAAGTTTTGGGAAGGATTGCAAAAGGCTATGGGTACAACGTTGAAGTTCAGTACTGCATTCCACCCACAGACAGACGGACAGTGAGCGTACAATCCAGATTTTAGAAGATATGCTATGAGCATGTGTAATTGATTTCAAGGATCATGGCATGAAAAGTTACCATTGATCGAGTTCGCTTATAACAATAGCTATCAGGCTACTATACAGATGTCACCTTATGAAGCACTGTATGGCAGGAAGTGTCGAACTCCTTTGTTTTGGAATGAAATTGGATAACATAGTATTGTTGGGCCGGAATTTGTTGAAGAGACTTTCCGAGTGGTCGATATTATCAAGGAAAGAGTAAGAACAGCTCAGAATCGTCAGAAGCAATATGTAGATACTCGACGCAGAGATCTGGAGTTCGTCGTAGGTGATAAAGTATTTTTGAAGGTATCGCCTATGCGAGGATTGAAAAGGTTCGGACAGAAAGGGAAACTAAGTCCAAGATATGTCGGGCCATATGAAATTCTAGCTAAGCGTGGTAAAGTGGCTTATCAGTTAGCACTACCACCATCTATGTCGAGTGTGCATGACGTATTTCACATTTCCCTATTGAAGAAGTATGCCAAGGATCCAACGCACGTGTTGACAGTAGATTTACCAGATTTGACTGATGATTTGACATTTGAAGTAACACCAACAGAAATCACCAGCCGAAAGGTTCAACGTCTACGCAACCGAGATATCTATTATGTTAAGGTCACATGGAAAAGTAGAGACAAGGAAGAAATTACATGGGAAGAAGAAAATGCTATGCGAAAGCAATACCCTCACTTATTTGATTCAGAAGGTACGTACAATTTCGAGGACGAAATTTTTATAAGTAGGGGGGAGTTGTAAGACCCGTGTCAATCTATCCCGGTCTTACCACCTTGAACCAGGTTTACCCTTCATGGTCGAGTCAAATGGACCAAGGGCGTAAAGGAGATCGAGATCTCAGGTATCAAATCGATCCAAAAACACTTAATTTAAGGGGAGGGTCGCATACCAAGCCAAGGAGGGTCGGACCCCCCAAAATAGAAAGTCTGACCCTCAGTTTTGAAGGGAGGGTCAGACAACTTAGAGAACCTAGGGTCGACGGGATCATCGACCCTCAGTTGCCTCCGAAACTGAAATTAGGAAATTTCCTAATTTTTGATTTGGATTCTTTCCTAATCTCAAAGGGACTTATTTTAGGATGTTCCTACTCTATTTATAGGACGTCCCTAAGCCTCTTTCACTCCTTTCACAACCATAATTGAATTGAGAGAAAGAGAAGAGAAGGAAAAGAAGTAAAAGAGAAGCAAGGAAGAGAATTTAGCCAAAAAGAGAAGAGTTGCAGAGAAGGAGTATTCTTCTCAGGTATGGATACTAATTCCATGCGTTTCTACGGCCCTTAGGTTAGATATTGATGAGAGTGTGATCTCGAAAAAACCTAAACCATCAACCCATGGTTAGGTTTTCATGGGAAACCATAGAAGAATGCATGAAAGCTATTTAGGTGGATGATTCATGGTTTCAGACCATGGAATGAATGTTGAATGGAATGTAGGAGCATGCCATAGGATCCCAAGCATGAAGAATGGACTAAAAGAAGGAAATTGACCAAAGTACATCGAGGGTCACACCGAGGGTCGATGACCATCCGACCCTAGGTGATCCTAACTATCGACCCTCAGTGTTCGGGAAGTTCAGAGTTTGGGGAGGGTCGCACCCAGGGTCGATCAGGACTCCGACCCTACCTCCGACCCTCAGTTAACAGAATAGTTTTTAAATTCAGAATTAATTCTAATTAAATTTTATCGACTTTTTTAGGTCTTCTAGCAATATAATAACATTATAAAGGTGATTCTAAAGCTTGGAAAAGTATCTATTAGCAAGCTAAGGTGAGGAAACAGAACTCTAAACTAATTGATTAATAACAAACTGTTTTCTATTTTCTTGAGTCCAATTCCATGCTTGATTCTATGCGAATATGTTTGTAATGTGCATACAACATGTCATCCAATAACATATTTACTTTATTGTTTATAACATGATGATGATGATAGGAATAGGCATGTGATTGTATGTGTGTGGTTGGTGTACTTGATGCGAGCGAGTATCAGGGGAGGTGTGATGAGAACGTCAATATATGTTAACCTTTGGCGGGTCTTAGCACTTTAGCTCTATCTCTAACTCAAGTCTTGTGCATTAGCATCGTCGTATCATCATTACTTTAGTAGAACTATTATGTCGTAGAGTATCAGGGGAGGTGGTCTCGGTCCTTGTAGTCTCTGACTCTACCAGGGGGCCTTAGCTATATCTCTATGGACATTCTGAGGGATGTTGGGGTGAGGCCTTGGATACACTGTTTGGCATTAGGATTGGTTAGTTGCGAGCCCAGTTTGCTAGCCCTCGCTAACAGGGGCTTACGTGTTGGTATGGCACTATATAGCAATAAACGTTAACCTTTGTTATGTAATGTTCATGATTAGGGTGGATGGGGACGACGATAAACGTTAACCTTCAGGCGGACTTCCACACCCTGTGTATAGAGGCGGGGTCAATAAACGTTAACTTTTGACCACCCAACCTTTCTATTGCGCATTGCAAACTATAAACCAGACCAAAGATATGAATTGATTGCATGCATATGTACTGTTGCATTGTTTTGTCTACTCACTGAGCCGTGATGTGTGCTCACCCCCTCGACGTCGAATATTTTTAGTTGATGATGCAGGTTATACCATTGATGATTATATGAATGCTCCAGCATACGGGAACGTAGCGGCGATGGAAGCTGAAGCTGAAGTAGATACACATGACTCCTCTTGTGAGTGCAACTCATGTGTATTCGATTAGATATTTTATAGATTTTCTTTATTTAGATTTAATAAAGGCATGTATTTGATAATTATTTATGTCTCAGTTGATACAGAATAATTTTTTATTTAAATATTAATATCACAGTAGATTCTCAGTTCTTTTTATTATAAGACTTCCTCTATTGTGTATTTACTCTGATTATGATTATGGATGTATGGGAGTTTAGATAACACGGATATAGTCTACTCGAGATCCTAGTTGAACCGTTGGTTTGCTAGCGGTTCATCACACCATTCTGAATAGTGCAGAATTGGGGTGTGACAAGGGTGCAACGGAAGACCAACGCACACTTGACGAACATGAGACAGAGGTCCGGTGAGACCCTAAGGGCTTTCTTAGCCAGATTCAACCTTGAAGTCCTAAAAGTCAAGGACATTGATGAGGCAGTTCCTTTTGCCACATTGAGAGCAGCGGTCACTGACCCAAAGCTCTGATTTTCTATAGCTAAAAAGGAACCGACAGACTTACAGGAGCTCTTGGCACGGTGCGAGATGTTCGCCACCGCTAACGAAATCTACGAATCAAGCAAAGGCCTAGTCGATACTCCCCACAAGCGAATGGATGAGAGGCAAGACCTCGCACGACCGAGAGAGAACAAGAGGTCGAGGAAAGAAGAAGCGCGAGCCAGAGGGTTACTTCAGAAGAAATTCAATGATTATACCCACTCAATCGATCCCTCGGGGACGTATACACTCTCATTGCTAATGACGGGTATCTACAGAAGCCCCAGAAGATCGTAACCGAAGCCAAAAGGAGAAATCCGAACAAGTACTTCCGGTATCACAGGGACATCGGTCACACCACCGATGAATGCCAAAACCTGCAAGCTGAAATAGAAGACCTCATCCAACGAGGATATTATAAGCAGTACGTGGACCACAATGCTCCGAGAGTTCCGGCTGCTCCGAGGATCGGAGAAGATAACCTCCCCCACCGCGGGCTAGGACTCCAGAGAGAGAGCCAAGAAGGCAAGAGGAAAGAGAACCCAGGAGGGGTGAAAGAAGAGAAGTTCGCAGAGATCCTCCTAGGGAGGACAGAAGAAGAGATAGGGCAGCTAAGCCCCGATACCCAGAAAGGCAGTTCGACCAAGAGCCCGCTCAACATGTGTATAGACGAGAAAGGGGATCTACCCCGGCACATCGAGACATCGGTGTTATCCTCTGCCAGCTCGCTCACACCCCCCTGCAGATACATGAACGGGGCAGAATCCTGAATTCATTGGCAACTCGGGGGAGGACAAAGCTGAGGACTGACCCTAGGTTGGCCAGACAACGCCTGAACCAAACGCGACCGCCGCCTCCATTGCATGTCGTCGACCTACCTTCAGAGGAGGACATTCCTTACGAACGCGTGTACATGGTCAGGCGCGCGAGGCCTCAATGTAGGTCAACGGTTAGCCGTGACATTCCCAAACCATTAATAATCGAATCAGGATGTGGCCAGAGTCCGTCGAGCAGCCGACCTATATTGGCCGAGACGGCCAGCTCGACCGCGGATGACACTATCAAAATCCACTGACCTCGAGTGGCCCAAGCGGCCACCTCGGCTTCAAAAGATTCCGAAGATAATGAAATTCGTGACCCTTCTGCACAAGGGCGGAAGGCCATGACCATCATCGGTGGTCCAGCGACAGGAAACACATCAGCCAGAGCCAGAAAGGCATATGCAAGAAGCGTTAAATCGACTGAGTGGCCAGGAAAGAGAGCCCGTACAGGGGATTTCCTAACCTTCAGCGACGAAGACCTGTGCGGGTTAGAGCTGCCTCACGAGGATGCCCTCGTTATCACCATGTGGATAGAATAGTGATGTTCACAAAATCATGGTGGACACCGGCAGCTCTGCCGATATCATTTACTGGCAAGCCTTTCAGCTGATGGAGATCCCGTTGGAGCGGTTGCTACCCGTGGACTACCCTCTGGTCAGTTTCTCGGGTGACCTGGTCAGTGTAAAAGGATCAATTCGGTTGCCTGTCAGGGCGGGTACTTATCCACGGGAGTCGAGGATAACCATGAATTTCCTAGTGGTCGATGTCCCGTCTTCTTATAATGCATTACTGGGGAGGCCCGGGATGATCTCCCTCAGATCGGTCCCATCCCCTTATCATTTGGTCCTCAAGTTCCCTACCCCCAGAGGAGCAGGGGAATGCAGGACAGATCAATTAGTGTCCCGTAAGTGTTATTCGGCCGAGCTCACCGATTTCAAGAAGCCAGTCCCGCGAAGAACAGATCAGCTGATGTCCCAAAAAGAGTGCTCGGACGAGCAAACCGGCTTTCCAAAGCCAGCCCAAGCTGCGCAAGTACAAATTGAGGATCTCCGCAACGATCCAAAACAGGAAAGAGGCGCACCAGCAGAAGACCTAATCTAAATCCTGCTAATAGAATAGAATCCGGATAGAACGATCCAGATAGGATCCTCCCTCGGCGAGCCGTAGAGGACGGAGCTTGTCAACTTCCTAAGGACCAACACCGATATCTTTGCCTGGTCTACAGCTGATATGCCAGGTATCCCAAGGGACATAGCGCAGTATTGCCTCAATGTGGATCCCCAGCGCCGACCGATAAGACAGAAGAAGCGGTCATTCGCCGCCTCCCGTCAACGGGTCATTGATGAGGAAAGACGCTGGATTTATCTAGGAAATTCATTATCCAGAGTGGCTCGCCAACGTTGTCATGGTCCCAAAAGCAGGGGATAAATGGAGAATTTGTATCGACTTTACCGACCTCAACAAAGCCTACCCCAAGGATAGTTTCCCTCTCCCCAGGATTGACCAACTCATTGATGCTACTGCCGGTCATGCACAGCTTAGCTTTATGGATGCCTACTCAGGCTACAACCAGATCCGGATGCACGCAACTGATTCAGAGAAGACAGCCTTCGTGACCAACCGGGGCCTTTTTTGCTATGACGTAATGCCCTTCGGTCTTAAAAATGCCGGGGCTACCTACCAGCGGTTGGTCAACAAGATCTTCACAGAATAGATAGGTCGGAATATGGAGGTCTACGTGGATGACATGCTGGTGAAGAGCTTGGTCGGGTGCAACCATGAACGAGACTTGGAAGAGGCATTCAGAGTACTGCGCAGGCACAGGATGCGCCTTAATCCAGCGAAATGCACATTCGGAGTCACTTCTGGGAAATTCCTAGGATTCATGGTCTCCAGCCGCGGCATCGAGGCAAACCCCACAAAGATCATGGCCATTCTTGACATGCCAGCACCTACCCGAATAAAGGAGGTACAGGAGCTCACAGGGCAGGTGGCCGCGCGGATAAATGCCTACCATTCTTTTAAACCCTCAAGGGCAAAAAAACCTTCCAGTGGACGATCGAATGTCAGCAGGCATTCGAGGCACTGAAGACCTACTTGGCATCTCCCCCATTATTGGTTAAGCCAGAAACCGGGGATATTCTGGAGTTGTACTTGGCAGTATCATCAAAGGTGATGAGTGCAGTGCTCATCAAGGAAGTGGATGGTGTCCAGCACCCCATTTACTATGTAAGTAAAATCTTGTTGGAGGCCGAGACCAGATATAAGTTTATCGAGAAGGTCGCCTTGGCACTAGTGACATCCACGCGCAAGCTACGACCTTACTTCAAGTGCATTCCATCACCGTCTTGACCGACCAGCCCCTTAAGAAAATCTTATCCAAACCTGATATCTATGGTCGGGTAATCAATTGGGCGGTCGAGCTAGGAGAGTTCGATCTTAGCTACAAGCCTCGCACGGCTATCAAAGCTCAGGCGTTGGTAGACTTCCTGATCGAATCCTCCCCTCAAGAGAAACAAGTCACGGACACCCCGGCCTTGGCCGAACCTTCGCAGCCATGGACCTTATTTGTCAATGGCGCTTCCAACAAAACTCATTGTGGCGCCGGCTTCATTCTCACCAGTCCGGACGGCTTTCAAATTCGGTGCGCCCTCCGTTTCATGTTTCAGGTATCCAACAATGCAGCCGAATATGAAGCGATCATTGCTGGACTTCGCCTGGCCAAAGCTGTAATGGCTCGAAGGGTAGAGGCATCCAGCGATTCCCAGCTAGTGGTGCGTCAGGTCAATGGTGAATACGAGGCGAAGAAGGCCAGCATGTCCGCCTACTTGAAAAAGGTGCAGGAGGCCGCATCAACATTCGAATATTTCGTGTTATGCCATGTACTCCGGGACCAAAATACCTTGGCCGATTCCCTCTCCAAGCTAGCCACATCAGACTTAAGTGATTTGGATCATTCAGTATACACCGAAATTTTGGCCCATTCATCGGTGGATCCTACCTCCAAGGCCATATTTCCGGCCACATCAGAACCTGTGATTCCCAGGTTGACACTGAGAGAGGGGGGGGGGTGAATCAGTGGCCACTAAAATTCCTTTCTACTATTCAGATATGTCCTGATGCTATGCAAGTGGCTGCCAAGAGCTGATGATCACTTTGTCTTTGTCTTTGCCTTGAGCTGACTACTTGAGATTCTCACAGACAATCTGTCAAACACATTTCGTGCACACACCCACAGGTATCCATACCAGAGGCTTGGCCTGCCAAGTGTGTACACCCAGACCTGCAGCACACAGACTTCTAATGCACACACAATAACATCCACATGACACACGATATAACGTGGTTCACCAATCACACACTGTGATGGCTACTCCACGGGGCAATACCCTAACCAGGGTTTTGTATATACCCAATACACAACAGAATACTATCGTTGCACCCACAACCCCGATGCTACAACATCACCCGCATTCACAGCCACAACTGCATCCTAGGCACCTACCCAATTCTTGTCAAGCACCCACTTGACAGGCTACACAATTTTTATATCAAATATTCATACAAACCCTTCCCATATAGCACTGATACAAGAAATAGGATTTACGTGCGAGTATACCTTCCGGTGTTGCTCACTACTGATGCAAGCCTCTCTGAGCTAGCATTTCGGCCTCTTCTCGGGCTGCATAGCTCATTCTTCACCACAATGACTCCATTGGACACTCACAGTAGGTCCACACACTCTCTTCAAGCTTCAACGAAGCTTTCATTGCCTCACATAGGCAGTAGGAGTCTCTCTCTCTCTTGGAGAAGCTTCAATGGAGGGTTTTCTTCAAAATCACCAATAGAGGCCTTCAACTCGAGCTCAAACCGCTGCGTTCTACTCGGAGAGAGAAGCTCATAGGCTTTTGAATCACCTCGATCGGAGCTCGGACGGCCAAGATATGGCCATTTGAAGTTCGGCCGATCAGATTATTCCAAATGGAATCTTCTGGGATGATTCCGTGCGCCGCGACGCACACAATCGCTGCTGCGTCTGACGTAAAGGTACGCCGCTGTCGTCTTCTGATTGGCGGAGAGAGTATCTTCGTCTTTTGACCGTTGGATCGGTCAAGAGTTGGCGGGATCTTCTCAGGACCCTCCGATCGGCCTTATCAAGTCAGGCGCGATCGGAATGCATCTCGGCCTTTAGATGCGCATCTTCTGCGTGTGCGCGCTCCACCGAATCAGAAGGTCTCTTCTGTGTGGCGCGGATCACCTTTTTAAACCGCTTCCAGCCAATCGAAAGTCACGCGATGGGATCTGGGCGCGATTCTAAAGCTACACTGAATCCCGCCTTTTTGTGAGCCTTCCATTTGGAATCTAGCTGACGTGGCTAGATCCGAGCCTCCCATATGGCATATACTCCTCGGTAAATTGTCCATAATGCCCCTGTCAATATTACAAATGGCCTCTGTAACCGGAGTATCACCTGCAGGGTTTTCGATTCTAGTAGGGTCCGAAAACCCTGCTTCATTGCGGCAAACTGTCGAGCACCTTGCGTGCATGCCGACTGCCCTATGCTGTGGCATGCGGCGCTGGCTTGTGGCATGCGTGCGGAACTGTTGCTGCTTGCGCTGCTGCGCACGGGTGCTGCTGTGTGCGGGTGAGGCATGGCTTGCGGCATGCTGCAGCGCGCCATGAGGCATAGCCGTGCGCATGGTCTTGCTGCTGCGCTGCTGCGCGCGGCTGTGCTAGCTTGCGCATGGCCTTGTGCTGTGCTGTTGCTGGGCATGCTTGTGTGCATGGCCCCCTTGCCGTGCATGCTGGCATGGCCTGCTGGCCTGGACCCGTGGGCATCTGCCCTGCTGGCCTAGGCTGGCTGCCGTGCTGGCCTGGCCACCCAAGGTGGGACCCACCTGGTCCCCACCCACTCTCTCTCCTCTTTCTCTCTCCTCTTTTCTCTCTCTTCCATTTTCTCTCTCTTCTTTCTCTCTCTTCTTTCTCTGCAGCTAGATTTTCTCATCAACTGGGCTTCATTCTCTTCGGCTGCTTCATCAACCCAGTCACCCTGTCTTGACTGCCTAGTCACCCTGTCTGTCAAAGAGTCCTACAAACACTCTCTCTCTTCTTTCTCTCTCAGATAAGAGCTGTCCACCTGTCTGACCATGCTTGCTGCTGTCTGGACTGTCTGCTATGCCTGCTGAGCTGTCCACTCTGTCCACTGTGCAATCCACTCAGTCTGCTTGTGCCTTCGACATTCTCTCTCCTCCATGTCATCCCCGCTTAATCGTCTAGAGGTTGCCAACAATGACAACACATACAATACAAAGATGCTTGGCAGCATCACACCTGCCAAGGTTCCAACAATCTCCCCCTTTGGAATTGTTGGCAACCTACCTTACATGATATCTCCTCATGATATCAAGTACAACCACAGCCTTCTCAGCCTTTCTCTCCCCCTTTGACAACAAGTCCCAAAGGGCATCATGTACTAACACAACCTTTCTCCCAGCCTTTCCTTTTCTCTCCCCTTTTTACAACAAGTCCCAAAAAGCATAGCCTCACCAGTATAGACTCCCCCTAGAAATGCTCCCCCTTCATAGGTGCTCTTCCTTCATAGGAACCTTTCTTACACAGCCTCACCTGTAGGAGTGCCCACCGCATCTTCCAATCCTACAGATGAAAAAAATGATGCTATGTAGACATCAACTCCCCCTTCATCACTGCTCCCCCTATATCAGAACTTCCTCTGCATGGACTCACCTATAGGAGTGCCCACCGCATCTTTCCAATCCTATAGATGAACAATGATGTATTTCAGATACCAACTCCCCTTACATATGTACCATCTCCAAAGTATGAAGAGTCACAACTCTTGACTTGACTTTAGGAGTCACTCACTGAGTTCATTGAGATGATATTTCTGAAGTCATCTGCCACTTGATCACCACTGACTGTTGCTACTACACTCTGCTCCTGCTCTGTTAGGCCATAAAACTTTCCAAAAAGGATACACTGCCACCAGTACCCTTTCTGACATTAACGTACTTGGCCAAGCCCATAGCTAGTAGACAATCAGTTTTCTGAAAGAACATACAGGTTGCCCTGTGTTCTTTTCCCTTGTGCAACTACTCTCCCTTTTTCAACATTTTTTATAATAAAATCATCTTTCGTGAAGGTTATCTCATTTCCTTGATCACACACTTGACTCACACTCAAGAGATTGTGTTTCAGGCCATTGACTAGTAGAACCTTCTAGGATGTCAGTTGTGCACTGTAGATGTTGACTGTTCCTCTTCCTTTGATCCTTGCACCATCATTGTTTCCAAATCTAACTGAGCCACCTGCTTCAGTGTTCGGACTTGAAAAAATCTCTCTATCCCCTGACATGTGAGTAGAGCACCCACTGTCCAAGATCCATGGTGTAGGTCTACTTTTGGCTTTGGGAGTTGTCCGTACAATTAGGGATTTATTTCCCTTTTCCTTGCTCTTCTCAACCCACACTGCGTTCTCTTTCACTGTGATGGGTTTTCTTGCCTTTTCTATCACGACTCTCTCTTCTCTTTGAGCTGGTCTTCTAGAAGTATCTCTTCTCTTGTTTCTTCTAGGTAGCCTTTGATGTGGAAGGAGTGTCTGACAATTTCTGGCTTTGTGACCATGTCTCTGACACCTGAAGCATTCGCCTTGTCCTCTGCCAAAGGAGCAAATCTGTTCCTGCTTGTGAACACTGGAGGTCTCTTCTGTCTTCTGCACTCTGCCACTCTATGCCCATATGCATTGCAGCCATAGCAGTACCCTCTGAAGCTCTCTCTTTGCCTAAGATTTCTGTCATGCTTCCTCTGCCTGTTCTGGTTGACTGTACTGGTGCCATCTTTGCCTGTTCTGTTCTCAGCTTGTTTCTCAACATGTGACCTCATCTATTTTGCTCTGACAAACACAATGGGGTTCTCAACAGACCCTTTACCTTGAACCTTTTATGTCCTCTGCTTCTCATAACCAAGCCCAGACTTGATGTGAGATGACCTCTGGTAGCTAAGAATTTCCTCCAGAATATTCTCCTCTTCCATTTGTGAGCAGTCAGCCTCACCCTCTTGATCTGTTGCAGTCTTTTCCCTTGAATTTGGGATAGTTACTGATGGAGCTGATGTTGTTTCTTCCATGTAACTTCTGTTCTCTCTCATAGAGCTTGCAAACTCAGTTTCTAGTCTGAGTATCTCTTCCTCAAGCCTTTTACATTCGTCTGATTTTGAGTTCAGCTCATTGTTCAGATCAGATGCTATCTTCTTGGATTCTTCTGTAGAGACTTGCAATTGACTGATCAACTCAGTTGCTTCATCATATTGATCATTCAGCTTATTGTTCTTTATCCTCTCAGTTTTGAGATCTTTAAGAGCTGAAAGCAACTCTCCTTCAAGATCAATCTCTTTTTCAACATCATCTTTCCTTTTTGATTTCTTCTTCTTCCCTTGAAGTTCATCAAGAAGAACCATGAAGAGGACCTCATCATTATCATCCTATATTGATTCATCTGAAGAGCATTCATTCTTCCTTGTAAGCAGACTTCTCTTCTTGGGCACATACCTTTTCTTTCCTTTCTCGTCTTGATTCTCTTTGGGTTCTTCATCATCAGAGTCATAAAATTTTCCCCTTTTCTGGCACTTGGACGCGAAGTGTCCTAGGCCTCCACAGTTGAAGCATCTCATGGTTGACTTGCCTTTGTACTTGTCACTCCTTTTCTTTAACTTTCTAGTAAGATAAGCAATAAGCTCATCATCTGAGTCATCAGAATCACTGTTGTCTTCTGCTCTTGACTTCTCCGTTGGTTCTTTAATTTTAATTTCTTTACAGCCTCAAAAGCAGCTTCTTTTTCCACTGACACTAGGTCTATCATTCTCATCTCATAAGTGGTCAGGATGCCATGTAGCTCATCAATGGTTAGACTGTCCAAGGTGGTTATTTCTTCAAGTGCAGACACCTTTGCATTATACAGCTTGGGCAGTGTTCTCAATACCTTCTTGACAACATGGACTTCCTTCAGCTCTTCCCCCAGTGCTCTGATTGCATTGGTGACTCCATTCACTCTGTTGAGATAGACTTCAATGGTTTCTCCCTCAGTCATCCTCAGACTCTCAAACTGTGATCTAAGAATTTGTAGTTTTGCCTCTTTGATCTTGCTATCTCCCTCATGTACACTCTTCAGCTTGTCCCAGATCTCTTTGGATGTAGGACAGCTGATAACTCTAGTGAGCTCATTGCTCACAAGTGAAGCCAGAAGGGTTGTGACTGCCTTGGCTTCATTTTCTCTCTTCTTCATCTCCACTATATCAGTGATGTCTTCTGTGGTGTGCTTGTAGCCATTCTTCACTGCTAGCCATACTCCATAGCCTTGAGCTATCAAATATGCTTCCATTCTCACTTTCCACACACTGTAGTTGGACCCATCAAATATAGGAAATCTTCCATTCTTGTGGTGGTCTTCACTAGATGCCATTTCTCAGTCTCAACTCACTGTCTGTACCCGAAGCTGTCAGTCTTCTTCCCTTGGGAACTCAGCTCTGATACCAATTGTGATTCCCAGGTTGACACTGAGAGGGGGGGTGAATCAGTGGCCACTAAAATTCCTTTCCACTATTCAGATATGGCATGATGCTATGCAAGTGGCTGCCAAGAGCTGATGATCACTTTGTGCTGTGCTGCCTTGAGCTGACTACTCGAGATTCTCACAGACAATCTATCAAACACATTTCGTGCACACACCAACCACACACCCACAGGTATCCATACCAGGGGCTTGGCCTGCCAAGTGTGTACACCCAGACCTGCAGCACACAGACTTCTAATGCACACACAATAACATCCACATGACACACGTTATAACGTGGTTCACCAATCACACACTGTGATGGCTACTCCACGGGGCAATACCCTAACTAGGGTTTCGTATATACCCAATACACAACAGAATACTATGGTTGCACCCACAACCCCGATGCTACAACATCACCCGCATTCACAACCACAACTGCATCCTAGGCACCTACCCAATTCTAGTCAAGCACCCACTTGACAGGCTACACAATTTTTATATCAAATATTCATACAAACCCTTCCCATATAGCACTGATACAAGAAATAGGATTTGCATGTGAGTATAACTTCTGGTGTTGCTCACTACTGATGCAAGCCTCTCTGAGCTAGCATTTCGGCCTCTTCTCGGGCTGCATAGCTCATTCTTCACCACAATTACTCCATTGGACACTCACAGTAGGTCCACACACTCTCTTCAAGCTTCAACAAAGCTTTCATTGCCTCACATAGGCAGTAGGAGTCTCTCTCTCTCTTGGAGAAGCTTCAATGGAGGGTTTTCTTCAAAATCGCCATTAGAGGCCTTCAACTCGAGGTTGAACCACTGCCAAAGTGTTCTACTCGGAGAGAGAAGCTCATAGGCTTTTGAATCACCTCGATTGGAGCTCGGACAGCCAAGATATGGCCATTTGAAGTTCGGCCGATCAGATTATTCCAAATGGAATCTTCTGGGATGATTCCGTGCGCCGCGACGCACACAATCGCTGCCGCGTCTGACGTAAAGGTACGCCGCTGTCGTCTTCTGATTGGCAGAGAGAGTATCTTCGTCTTTTGACCGTTGGATCGGTCAAGAGTTGGCGGGATTTTCTCAGGACCCTCCGATCGGCCTTATCACGTCAGGCGTGATCGGAATGCATTTCGGCCTTTAGATGCGCATCTTCTGCGCGTGCGCGCTTTATGCGCGCTCCAACGAATTAGAAGGTCTCTTCTTTGTGGCACGGATCACCTTTTTAAACCGCTTCCAGCCAATCGGAAGTCACGCGATGGGATCTGGGCGCGATTCTAAAGCTACACTAAATCCCGTCTTTTTGTGAGCCTTCCATTTGGAATCTAGCTGACGTGGCTAGATCCGAGCCTCCCATATGGCATATACTCCTCAGTAAATTGTCCATAATGCCCCTGTCAATATTACAAATGGCCTCTGTAACCGGAGTATCACCTGCAGGGTTTTCGATTCCAGTAGGGTCCGAAAACCCTGCTTCATTACGGCAAACTGTCGAGCACCTTGCGTGCATGCCGACTGCCCTGTGCTGTGGCATGCGGCACTGGCTTGCGGCATGCATGCGGAACTGTTGCTTCTTGCGCTGCTGCACCGTGCGGGTGCTGCTGCGCACGGGTGCTGCTGTGCACGGGTGAGGCATGGCTTGCGGCATGCTGCAGCGCGCCATGAGGCATAGCCGTGCGCATGGTCTTGCTGCTGTGCGCACGGCATGCTGCTGTGCTGCTGCGCGCGGCTGTGCTAGCTTGCGCATGGCCCTGTGCTGTGCTGTTGCTGGGCATGCTTGTGTGCATGGCCCCCTTGCCGTGCATGCTGGCATGGCCTGCTGGCCTGGACCCGTGGGCATCTGCCCTGCTGGCCTGGGCTGGCTGCCGTGCTGGCCTGGCCACCCAAGGTGGGACCCACCTGGTCCCCACCCACTCTCTCTCCTCTTTCTCTCTCCTCTTTTCTCTCTCTTCCATTTTCTCTCTCTTCTTTCTCTCTCTTCTTTCTCTGCAGCTGGATTTTCTCATCAACTGGGCTTCATTCTCTTCGGCTGCTTCATCAACCCAGTCACCCTGTCTTGACTGCCTAGTCACCCTGTCTGTCAGAGAGTCCTACAGACACTCTCTCTCTTCTTTCTCTCTCAGATAAGAGCTGTCCACCTGTCTGACCATGCTTGCTGCTGTCTGGACTGTCTGCTATGCCTGCTGAGCTGTCCACTCTGTCCACTGTGCAATCCACTCAGTCTGTTGTGCCTTCTGACATTTTCTCTCCTCCATGTCATCCTGCCAACTGTCTAGAGGTTGCCAACAATGACAACACATACAATACAAAGATGCTGGTAGCATCACAACTTGGCCAAGGTTCCAACAAAACCATCCTGGATCGACCCCATCTTGTCTTTTCTCAAAACCGGTCAATTACCAGAGGATAAGAAGGAGGTGAGGCGGATCCAATCCAAAGCCAATCAGTATGTCATTGAGGAGGATATCCTCTACAAGAGAGCCTTCACGTTTCCCCTGCTACGGTGTTTACGACCTTCTGAGTCAACCCAAGCCATCAAGGAGGTCCATGAGGGTATATGCGGTGCACATCAGGGGGGAAGAGTCCTAGCCCATAAAATACTGCGTCAAGGATATTATTGGCCACACATGCGAAAAGATTGCATTGACTATGTCAAGAAGTGTGTCAAATGCCAAATGTACGTGCCCGTGTCTCACCTCCCAGCCGCACCGCTCCGCTCCATCGAAGCAGCTCCCATTCCCTTCGCCACTTGGGGCATGGATATCATGGGGCCATTCCCCCCAGCCCGCTACCAACATAAGTTTGTGCTCATCGCGGTGGATTATTTCACAAAATGGGCCGAGGCCGAGGCATTATCCAGCATACCAGAGAGTGCTATTCGTGAATTTTTTATCAAATCGGTGGTATATCGTTGTGGAGTCCCCAGGGTGCTCATCACGGATAATGGTAAGCAATTTGACAACCGCGCCTTCGCGACATTCTGTGCAGAGCATCGCATTGACCACCAATGCGGAGCCGTAAAGCACCCGCAAACCAGTGAACAGACAGAGGCCACCAATAAAATCTTATTGAAAGGGATCAAGTTCAGACTGGATGGGGCCAAAGGTCGGTGGTTGGACGAACTGTCTCGCATACTATGGGCGGACCGCACCACTCTGAAAATTGCTACAGGAGAATCACCGTTTCGGATTTCCTTTAGAACAGATGCAGTAGTCCCATTGGAGGTCAATATTACTTCCCACCGGATCGCCAACCACGACCCAACCTCCAATGAGTCGGGCCTACGTGCAAAATTGGACATGGTTGACGAAGTGCGAGATCAAGCTCAGATCCAAATTACGGCCAATCAACAGCAACTAGCCAAGCACTACAATAGGAAGGTGTGCCCGCGATCATTCAAAGTTGGCGACCTCGTCCTCCGACGGACCATTACCTCCGACCCAACCGACCCAACCCACCAGGGGAAGCTCGCTCCGAATTGGGAAGGGCCGTATCAAGTCACCGAAGCACTGCAGACAGGTTCCTATCACCTCAGGGATATGGATGGTAAAGCCTTGCCACGAGCCTGGAACGCGGAGCACCTTCGCCCCTTCTACCAGTGACCATCCCCACCCATGTAAACAGGCCACAGTGGCCCCCCTTTTTTCATCTCAATGAAATTCTAGATTCAGACTTCTACTCCATTCTCCAGCACCAGCGGCCATAAGGTCGACAACATGACAATATCAATAACGTACGGCTCCGCGTCGACACGAACATCGTCCCGGCCCCGTGCCGATGTGACACCCATTCGGCCCTAAGATTTCACCAAGTGTGGAATGCATTGGGCTGAGGAGGGTAGCCATGGCTCCGCGTCAACACAAATATCGTCCCGGCCCCGTGCCGATGTGACACCCATTCGGCCCAAAGAGTTCGCCAAATGTGGAATCTTATTGGGCCGAGGAGGGTAGCCACGGCTCCACGCCGAGACGAATATCATCCCGGCCCCGTGCCGATGTGACACCCATTCGGCCCAAAGAGTTCGCCAATTGTGGAATCTTATTGGGCCGAGGAGGGTAGCCACGGCTCCGCGCCAAGACGAATATCATCCCGGCCCCGTGCCGATGTGACACCCATTCGGCCCAAAGAGTTCGCCAAGTGTGGAACGCATTGGGCCGAGGAGGGTTAGCCATGGCCCCGAGACGAATATCGTCCTGGCCCCGTGCCGATGTGACACCCATTCGGCCCAAAGAGTTCGCCAAGTGTGGAACGCATTGGGCCGAGGAGGGGTAGCCACGGCTCCGCGACGACACGAACATCGTCCCGGCCCCGTGTCGATGTGACACCCATTCGGCCCAAAGAGTTCGCCAAGTGTTGAACGCATTGGGCCGAGGAGGGGCAGCCACGGCTCCACGACGACACGAACATCGTCCCGGCCCCGTGCCGATGTGACAAGAATGGCCCTAAGATTTCACCAAGTGTGGAATCAGGCCGAGGACAAAAGATGAGACAGTTCAATTCAAAGGCTTTTTTCATTAATTCAAATATCGAGTTTACATGAGTGCCGAAAAGAGGCGGGCATTTGGCACATCAGTGCAACAAAAAAAAAATCCTAAGTGTTATCCTCTGGGGGGTTCGCTCTGGTACGGGTAAAATCCCAAGTACTGTCTACAAGAGGGTTTGTCCCGCTGCACCCCACTTCATCCTCGCCGACCTGAAGAAGAAAGCCAGGAGTTGGAGGTGGTCCCATCGGCAAGGCCGCGCCGTCCTGAGGGGTCATGGGAGTCTCCTCCAGGTCGGGAGAGACCGGAGGTTCCTCACCCTCGAACATCGTTTCCAACCTCCGAAGCATTTCGGTGTCATCCACTTCGGGGATCTCAACTTCCTCTTCGACAGGGGCAAGGCATTCGGCTCCAGTGTAGTCAATCCCTGGCACCTTCTCGTCCACGAACTCCTTCAAGGCTAGTGCCCCCTCGGTGAAGCTCTAGAGAGAGAAGCGCCCCACCAATTCCTTAAAGTCTTCATACTTCTGATATAGCCGCACCGCCTCCGCGGCGAGGGAGCGCGTCTTCATATAGGCTTCTTTGAACCTAGCCCTATGATCCCTTACGCGCTCCATGGCCGACTTCAGCTGGCCGACCCGGTCCTCCCTCGCCTTCGCATCCTCCTCAAGGCGGCGCTTGTCCTCGCGCACCTGGGCAACTTCTTTCTGGAGCCAGGTGACCTCGGCGGAAATTGACGTCACCTCCTGCTCTTTATACCGAAGTTGCGTTCGGGCATTGTCCCGCTCCTCCTCAGCAGTATGCAGTTGACTTTCCGTTTTGGCCAAGTCCCAGGCCGTTTCCTCAGCACGCTCCTTTAAGGTCTCCATATATACACCGAGCTGCACCAAAACACGAAGAACACTTAGAAGAAAAGAAAGAACAAGTTAGAATGGAGAGGGCCGGCACTACTGCACCCTGATTACTTGCCGACGCGCCCAAAGTATCCGCCCTGGAAATCAGCGAAGGCATGGGAAGCTCTCGCACTAGCGAACGGTCCCGAGGCAAGATGGCCCTTTTCATCAGCTCCCTAGCCGCGCGGATATCACCCATGGCAGTATCCTCCTCGGTCAGCGCCCAATCCGGGAGGAAGGCAGGCTCGTCACCAGTACAGTCCCACGGAAGGGGACCCATCAGGGGGAGGCGTCCAATCTCACTAGGGCGTCCCCCCTACCCTTTGAATCACCCTCTGCCTCACTGGTGGCGGCGCCGGGGACGTCTGAACCCGTATCGGCGTAGGCTGCCTGGCCGTGCTGACCCTTGATGCCTCTCCAAGTGCAAGGATTTCCTCCGGACCGGCCGCGGTACTCCCTTTTCTTGAAAAATCAAGCACACAGTACCGCGGAGTCAGTGGCATTGCATAGACACGCGCGGCCTCGGCCACGGCAGAATCAGGTGAGAACTTACGTGTCCTCTTTGATGGCCTCTTCGTCAAGTCCACCTCAGCACCAGCCTGATCCGCCGATGTCTTCATGATTTGCTCCTCCTGGGCCCTCTTCGCTGCGGCCTCCTTCTGAGCCGCATCCTGCTTCCTCAGCTCCATCAGGTAGGTCTTGTTTAGCTTCACTGCAAGAAACAACAGCAGAATCAGCCCAGTTAGTAGGTCGACATTGGCCAACTCTATGTCAAAATAATACCCACGTAGACGATTCTCTTGCAAAATGAGGGATCCTTCAGTTCGGCCATGTGGACGGGAACCCCCTCGCAATGTCGAGCACGCCGCAACATCTCAAACTCAGCGGGCATCAAGGGTACATCCGTGTTGAATATCTCGGCATCCAACTTCTTCCACACGTTCTCCAGCAGCACATCATCCCCGCGGATGTAGAAGAATTTGTTCTTCCATAACTTGATTGAGGTCGGCTTGTTGGCTATGAGTTCGTCGAAGTCGGGCCTCTTAGCAAAATAATACCACCCCGTCTTACAGTAGTCATTGAAGGTGAACATGTGGCATAACATGTTCAGCGTCGGTATGTGCCCCAACCTCTGGAAGTAGATGACAAATGCCATCAAGTTCTTCCAAGAGTTTGGCATCAGTTGGATAAGGGCCACTTGGTAATACCTAAGGATTTCGCCCACCAACTTCGGTACCGGCACTCAGAAGCTGGCCTTAGACATTTCAATGTTAACGCATAGTTCTGACCTCCGACTCCAGCAGGCTCGCTCCCCCGCAGTGGGCAGCCTAATCTCCACGTCATCCGGTATCTGGTACCGCTCCCGAAGGCTGTCAAACTCAGCCTTAGTCAAAAGGCAAACCTCACCATGAGCATCAAACTCTGGGGGAGCCTCGGCCTCCTCCCATGCCTGGATCAAGACTTTAGAGTTGACTTCATGCGTGGACACGCCGACCAAAAGATCATGTCGTGAGGGCCCAGCGGTGGGTCCTGGCTGCCCCCCTTCGACCTCTTCCTCGGTAACCAACTCCACCTCGGGACCGCCCTCGGATACCCGTTCCACTGACCCACTAGGCGAGGACGTGCCCGAGGTCGTCCCACTTCCGGACGAGGACGAGCTACTACTACTGTTGCTGGAAGATGTCCCTACATTCTCTATGTCTACTTCTACTTCGGCATCCCTACACTCGTCTGCCATATTTCAAAAAGACTTGGAAGAAAAGAGAAATACTTATTGCTTACTGATCTGAAGGCAGTACCGATGTCAAAGGACCGAGCTGTTGTGAGATATCCGAGCCGATGCGCAAAGAACGTACCGATGTGAAGAGGAGAAACCGACGTAAGCGACTAAAACAGTGATCTCAGGGTGAGGGACCGCCGTACCCCACCTCCCCCTTTTATAATGCACCATTCTCGCTCAAGTCCACGTGGGATCTCACCATTGGATCAATGGTCGGTGCATTTATTATCGACAAATCGTTATGGGTCCGTCGATCGGGTCCAGCCTTGCGGTATCCATGACCGACCTGGATCCTAAACCGGATCCAAGTGTATTCTTTCCAGGATCCCATCAGACAAAACCAGTTCAGGACAGACTCAGCAAAGACCGATGTGTATTGACCATAGTGTCCACATCGGTCATATTGGCACGGATCACGTGATCAGCGTGTGATGGCCTCAAACGATAATCCTCATATAAGACTGATGTGTATTGGCCGCGGTGCCCACATCGGTCATATTGGTTCGGAACACGTGATCAATGTGTGACGACCTCGGACTCAGCAAAGACCGATGTGTATTGACCGCAGTGTCCACATCGGTCATATTGGCACGAAACACGTGATTAGCACGTGATGGCCTCCAACTCAGCAAAGATCGATGTGTATTGACCACCGTGTCCACATCGGTCACATTGGCACGGATCAAGTGATCAGCGTGTGATGGCCTCAGACGATCATCGTCAGATAAGACCGAAGTGTATTGGCCGCGGTGCCCACATTAGTCATATTGGCTTGGAACACGTGATCAACGCGTGACGTCCTCGGACTCAACAAAGACCGATGTGTATTAACCGTAGTGTCCACATTGGTCATATTGGCATGGATCACGTGATCAACACGTAATGGCCTCGGATGGACATCGTCAGATAAGACCGATGTGTATTGGCCACGGTGCCCACATCGGTCATATTGGCTCGGAATACGTGATCAACGCGTGACGGCCTCGGACTCAGCAAAGACCGATGTGTATTGATCGCAATATCCACATCGGTCATATTGGCACAGATCACGTGTTCAACACGTGACGGCCTCGGACGATCATCGTCAGATAAGACCGATGTGTATTGGCCGCGGTGCCCACATCGGTCATATTGGCTCAGAACACGTGATCAACACATGACGGCCTCGGACTCAGCAAAGACCGATGTGTATTGACCGCAGTGTCCACATCGGTCACATTGGCACGGATCTCGTGATCAGCGCGTGACGGCCTCAGACGATCATCAGATAAGACCAATGTGTATTGGCCGCGGTGACCACATCAATCATATTGGCTCAGAACACGTGATCAGCGCGTGATAGCCTCGGACTCAACAAAGACCGATGTGTATTGACCGCAGTGTCCACATCGGTCACATTGGCATGGATCACGTGATCAGCGCGTGACGGCCTTGGACGGTCATCGTCAGATAAGACCGATGTTTATTATCCGCGGTGCCCACATCGGTCATATTGGCTTGGAACACGTGATCAACGTGTGACGGCCTCAGACTCAGCAAAGACCGATGTGTATTGGCCGCAGTGTCCACATCGGTCATATTGGTACGGATCACGTGATCAGTGCGTGACGGCCTCAGACAATCATCGTCAGACGAGACCGATGTGTATTGGCCGCAGTGCCCACATCGGTCATATTGGCAAGGATCACGTGCTCAACGCGTGATAGCCTCGGACCTCCGCCCTTAGCAAAGACCGACGCGATCGGGCCGCAGAGCCCGCATTGGCCTTAGACCTCCTTCTATAGCAAGGGCCGACGTGATCAAGCCGCAGTGCCCACATCGGCCTCAGACCTCCTTCTCCAGCAACGGCCAACGTGAACGAGCCGTGGTGCCCACATCGGTCTTGTTCAGCATTGGCCTCTCTCCCACCCCTATGACCGAGGAAGATGGGCCGCGGCGGAGACCTCAGTGCATTATTTTTTTAGCACCAGTCTTCTCACCATAGACAGCCCCGAGGCAATTAACCGCAGAAGTATGCCCGAACCATCCACCTCAACAAAAAAGACTGTACAAATAGGCCGAATCTTCCGCATTCAGCAGAGCAACGAGGCAAGTTGTTAGGGGGGAGAACCCATCACTCTATTTTTTGCTCAGCCAAACCTTACAGATTCGGCAGGGCAACGAGGCAAGTGTTAGGGGACTACGCCACGCTGGCAATAAAGCCCTGACACGTAGGACTCAATCTCAGAGCCACGTGGAGATCACCCATTCGACATAAGAAGACCACTCAGGTACAAGAACAAAGGGTAAAATTGGTATTTTGGGATTTCGCACTATTCACTATAAATAGGGTAATCCCGAGGTTTTTTACAGACAACATTTACTGCTCATTACTCTTCCTAGAGATTCACGCTCTGACACTTGGGACGAAAAATCTCACCTCACCCCTTATTTTTCTATAATATCTTCGTGGGCTGAACACCGAGCCCACTGACTGTTCACAGAGCCCTAACTTTGGCATCGGAGTGGACCCGAGGCATCCAGCCGCCTCCGGCCTCCTTTGTCTTTCCTTGTCTTGCATGTCCTGTCAGCTCGGAGGACCCACAGGACGGATCCGGGCCGAAACAGACATATAGGACTGGTTAGAAACGAAACCCACTTGCATGCCCTTTCCAATAGGGGTTTAGGTATTGATACGGTGTAGGGTATCAGGGGGAGGACGCGGTAGTGTGGATTGTTGTCTGACCGTCAGACTCTAGCTCTATCTCTATACCGGAGTGAGTAATGTGGGGCAATAGCAGTAGTGTGGATTATTGTCTGACTGTTGGGTGTGCTCACACTCTCATGCATGGAGGTACGGTGGCTGCCAAACCTTACCATAGCATTTTGCAAGTTATACCTGACTCAAATCGTAATGTTATCTCATGCATTTTGTATGTTGCATTGGTTTTGTACTTACTGAGCTAAGTTGTGAGCTCACCCGAATATATATGTTCTTTCTTTTCAGATTTTGATGCAGGGTACACAGTTGATGAGTTATGACTGCCCCAGCGTACGGTACAGTCTTTGCCATTGACGCACAGACAGTAGAGGACGAGCATGACGCATCATGCGAGTGCTCATTCTGTGTTTTCCTTTAGAGATGGTTTAATTTAAAACAGTACTTTGTAATATTTTATTATTTAAGTTTGTGAATGATGAAATAATTTGGATAATTATTTTATTTACCATATAGAGCTCAGTTCATTTATCTATTAATTCTGCTGCTATTTATTACTCTCTGATTATGTTAGACTGCTTGGAATGGTTTGTTGACACGGTCTATTGAGATCCTTGTGTGAACCGTGGTTTGGAGACGATTTACTCACACTTCTGGCTCAGTCGAAATTGGGGTGTGACATTCTCGATGACCTCACCCTCAAAACTCACACAATCATCTAGGAAGATGCAGGACAGTAGCCTCCCATATGGCAACTTCCCAGTCCAAGAATGGTCGGTGTCACGAACAGCATGTTGTTCAGCATCAAGTAGGGAAAGCACAGTGCCCACTCAATAAAAATGTTGCACGTTACATAGACGTTAAACTGGTTTAGCTCCTCTTTGTGGCCACCTCTAGGTAGGATGTTATGCTGAATGATCTGGCTAATGAGATGAGGAATGAGCTGGTAATGAGACTCCATATGTACTAGTTTCTCCATTGCCTCAAGAAGGAAAAAGGTCTCCCAGACTTCATCCCTCTCAATCTCTGGGATGGCATTTGACACCTGGGGCCCACAATATAACTTTTCTCCTCCTTTGGAAACATCCAATAACTCAACAAGGTAGGTGACGCCCATGACTATCTCGACCTGCTTCACCATGCTTGAGACATGCAACCTACTGTCATCTCCAAAATAGTTATCCCTGGCTTCAATGCAAAAATTATAGAAGAAGTGCCGTACCTAGTTGGATTATATGTCTCCTCTGATGTAAAGGGCGTTAGCCCAACCCACCTTCTTGAACGACTCACGAACCCCAAATCACTTCAGCTCCTCAAACAGAATAAATCAGCATGCCTCTACCTTCTTGGTGGCGAAACGTCTCCCCTGATATTAATGGAACCATATCGGATCGAACTCCTCGATGACCGGGATGTGTCTATTACATGGGGCCATGTTGCTTGAAAGAGGGGAAAATAACAAAAATGGGTTAGCTACAATACAAACCCCAAACAAAAGGAAAGGACAAGAACACCAAGGGATTTTTCCCGGACACCCCTGAGTGCATAGGGCATTTAAGCAAGGCATGTGGGATACCCACCACCTTGGGTACCCCGTTTTGTTCATAATGCATGCAAAACCCTAAATGGGCCAAGGCACAAGTAAGAAAATCAAAACCTAATCTGCCCTAGGTGAACAATGTGTGCTACATCACCCGCAAGCATGTGTGCAAGCAAGAACTGAGGCACACCTAATAAACAAGGGCTAGTCCTAGGCTAACTATGAGTTACCAAACTATGGAAGGAAAAGAGGGCAAAAGTCTAGGGTTTAATTTTGCGCAAATATGGTAAATAAACCATAACCAAAAGGAAAAGGAAAATAAAATGAAGCAAATGTTAAGGAAGGAAGTTCCACGCTAGATTGGGTTGAAAACGAGTAGAGAAGACCTAAGAGCACCTTTGGTTCGCACTAGGCAGCCTTAAGAACCCTTTCCGCTTATTAAAAAACTTGTGGGTTTTAAAATGAAAACCCACAGTCTATCAGACCTCTATAGATCCAATCAACCGATGGAGCCCCCTTAGTCCGGCTAGATTTTTTCGGGTAGGCTTAATGTGTAAAGGTTTAATTCGGGAAAACTATCGATGGATACACAAAGCCGATGGATAGACATGCCGGGCTCTTATTAGTCGCCTAGTCACAAAAGGTTAAGAGACAAATGGAATTTTATTGGTGGACACATGTCAACGAATAGGTTGCCACTGGGCTCCAATCCACCGCCTTATGATCCAAAATTTTCGTAAGTGTTGGAATAAGCCAAATGATACAAGTTAGCAAATGGTACTGCCGACTCATGTCCTCTGCCTTGCACAAATGATGCATGTACCCTCGGCGAGTAACCGGTGAATATAGAAGTGATAGTGAGTCCATCCGACTCATGTCCACCGCCTTACTTACAGTAGGGTGGTAAGGCTTCCAAACCCATCCAAAATTTTTAAGTCGGCTGACCACCTCGTCGAGTTGTGTGTTCACCAAGTTGGGGGGATGCCTAGCCAGGGAATATTAATCGAAGGCAGGTTCCAACAGTGTGAAACCCGCATCCAAAAATACGGGATAATTTGAATTTTTCTCACATAATATGTTATCTTGCAGACACTAGCCTAGCATCAATGAAGTTTATGGAACTCTAGGTAAGAGTTAAAACCCTCTTTCTTTTAGTATAGAAACTTTGTTTGGGAAGAACTAGTCGAATCAAGAACTAGTCGAATCAACTTAACTTGGCCATCTTGAACCAAATCATGATTAGCAATCGACCAAGGAGGTCAATGAAATGAGGCTGATCGACCACCCCTGCTATCATCGACCGCTAGTGTCTAGAATTGGGCCAAAACGAGTTTTAATTGTTGGGCTTGGTTCAAACTGGTTCCTAAGCACCCATGGTCATCCCAAATCATGTAGGACCTACTTTTGAAAGTGTTGGAATGAAAATTGACAACCTTTAAGCCTCCTCTATCACACTTTTACTAGGAATAGGACTCTCAAGAGGAAAGTTGTAGTACAACTTTAACTCTTGCATAACTCGCTAATATAAATTCTCTAAGAACCCTAATTGAGAGCATTAAAATCCTGACACGTTTGGAGAGAGAGAGTGAGTGAGTGGAAACAAGGTTGAAGGAATAAGAAGAGGAAGAACCACCATTGAAGGTCCTCCTTCAAGCTTCTAGTTGGAACATCATCTAGCATAAGCATTAAAGTAACTTCTAAGCTATTACCTTACTTAGAATAACCTTTGATGATCTAATGAGATAGAACCCAACCGCTGACCATGTTGGAACAAAGTTCCAAGAATCCATTAATGGATGTTAAGGTAGAATCGTTTATTAATGTATATAATGGATAAACCAATGTAAATATTCAATGTAGGTCATGATAATGGTCTATGATATTGAATTATAATTGAGAAGTGGCCATTAATGTAGCACAGACCCTTAGAAACCCTTTGGAATTGCCCTCGACCCAGTACCATAGAGAATAGATCAAAACAAATTCAGTCCGAGCTTATTAGTACGAGGCGATCGACGAGGGCGGACAACTAAATTGACTTGATTGACCGCCTGTATCACAGAGATGTGAAATTTTGGTATTTTTAAATCCCAATAGCCCAATTGGACTGTTATCCATCCCACATCTCAAGAATGATATAATAGACATTATGGAATGATTGGTTTGATTAAAATATACTCCCAGGAGTGCAAGCACGTGTGGTTGCAAAGTCGACATTCACAGTCGAAAACCATACTTGCATGTAACCAGTGGGAATAGGATTCTATCTTAACTAGTGATTAAAAATCGTCATAAAACATCTGTAGAAGTGACCTTAGAAAGGTCCAAGCCTCTAGAATCTATATTGACCAAAATACCTAACCGGTTGATGAAACTAAGTTGATCGACCACCACAACTGATCGACCATTACCATCGACCACCTATTAACAGTAAGTCTGTTTTGGTTGAATTGTTAACCACGGGCTTTAAGACTTAACCAAATGACCCTAGGACATGTTCCTAAGACTAATGAGGATACCCTAGACCTAATAGAAGCAAAACTAAACAATCATAGGTATTAAACATGTGTCAATTGTAATAGGTAAGTCGACGTAGGAAAACAAGGCAAAGGAATCTACTACAGAGTGAGGATTAGTTCATCAATTATAGGTAAGGGATTAGCTTTATTTTTATTTTCTTGTTTTCTGTATGCATGTGCTTACTACTTATTTGGATTACTGTGTGATAATATATCATCCAATAACTGTGATAATAGTTCATGCATTCTTGCATATTATTAACTCTATATTGGATTGCTAGATTATGGAATGTTTGACAACATGTGGATGTTGATAACATGATTGTTTATCATTCGATTATGTCCTAGTGGATCCAGATAGCTGGAATGGGACAATTCATCTTGGTCCATTAAGCTAGGATATGAATACCTACATTAGTAATATTCTTGGTTTAGGTTTTAATATCCCATAATAGGCAACCCTTGCCAATAGGGGTTTAGGTATTGTCATAGGCATATTTATAAACCAGTCATGGGTCGGACTCTTTCGCAGTTGGAACAAGGTTCCAGACATAGGCTGGGAGCCCACCTCTAGCATTTCAGGAGAAACCTAGGGATGAGTCTGTTCTATGTGCTTACCCATGAGGGATTGGGTGGTGTATACCTAGTGAAGTGGTTGAGGCATTGAATAAGATGTCAGGAGGAAGCTTATGATGGGGGAATGCTGGTATGATAACAAGACGGTGTATTCTTAGGTTATATCTTCATTCTTTGGGTTATGTTTCACATGAGGTGCGACCAAGTGTGTTTCATTCATCTCACCCATGCTTAAGTATTCGTCATCAGTATTTAGGTGCGATGCTACTTACGTATGCTAGTTCACTGACCATATAACCTTAATAATTTAATCATGCATTGTATGCTATGTGTGTGTTAATTTCTCACTAAGTGTGTGGTTTTGCTCACCCTTGTACGTACAATCTTTTTAGATTTCTTTTACAAATAATAATGTCGTTGATAATGATGTTTATGAAGATAAAGTATCTAAAGATGATACACATGATTCTTCGTATAAATGCGATGATTGTCTCTGTGGCTAAGGGATAATGGTTCTGAAGAAGAGAAAATATCTCTATCTGAGAGACATGACTTTATTAGGATTTCAGTTAGACTTTGTTTCACTATTTATTTTGTTTTGAGCATTTGATTGAACCGTGATGGTTTGATTAAGTATTCAGTACTTGGTATTATTTTATTTATATCTTGGTTTGAAGACAGATAAACTTTTATTACAATTATTTGTATTTGGTTGATGGTTCTAGTTATTGATTTCCATTACTATTTTGATTGCGCTCTGTTATTCCTATAATCTATGTTGTGATTAATGGAAGAGTTGTGATATGTAGATATTGTGAATGGATTCTGGTGTGGTAGTACCTGTACTGCGAGGAAACCATGGTCATATCAAAATGCCAGAATTTTGGGGTGCGACAACTGGGCTTCCTTTCACCGACTTACTATAGGAAGCCTTATTTAGAGCTAATAAAATTCCGACTGATGATCTTACTTAGTGATTGTTACTTCCCACTAATGTATGTCCAAAAGCATGTTGGTTTGGATGAGTAAATGTCATTTTTCTTGCACTAACACTTGGGCATGATTTTCAAATTTTTGTCCGCTACGTAAGCAATGCCACCATACAGACATCAATATACGAGACCTCTACCCTTGGGCCCTTCCACTGGGGTAGAGGAAGGTATGGTTGAGGGGTCCTCTACCCCCACACCATCGATACCACCAACCCCACTCTTGTTGGCACTGGCAAATATTACCGCCAGAGGACACAAGTGGTCAAACAATGCCAAGGATACTAGGACAACCAGAGACAATGGCAACAGTTCTCGGCCAAATTGTTGACGGCTCCCAAGCTCGTACCGGTATCCATAACAGCCGTCAGGGCACCATCGACATATATAACTATAGATCCAGTATTAGCAAGTGGGATCCCATCACCACCTTCACCTGGGGTTGCTCCACCCCCTCAGACCTAGAATCATATAAGTGAAATGAATGTCCTATGCAACTTCTAGAGAATGGGTCCCCAGCAGTTCATCGAAGAAAGAAATAATCATATGCAGCCCATAGGATTGGTCCACGCTAAGGAGGAGACACTAAGAGCCCTCAAATTCTCAGATGCATAGAAGATTATGTGCATTACCTTTCAGCTCGAGGGCTTGCCATATGCGTAGTAGTGAGAGATAGAGCCCTTGCTCCTGCAACGCCATTGAGAGATCACTTGGGAGATATTTCAAGAAGCTTTCCTCGTAAAACCTCTTCCCCTAGGGTCTTAGGGCCTAGGGATGATGTGGGGGAAATCATGAGGAGGATCGAGTCCATGCAGTATGGGCAAAGGAGCTACACGGATGTATGGCATAAGGGCATGGAGACCTACGCCAGTGAATGCAGCCAACAATGTCATGCCCTCTAGGAAGCCTCATCGGAAGGCTGAGGTGAGAGGCAAAGAGAAAATCCGTAATCTTTCGATAACCCAGGTATACTTTAATTTTTGGAGGCACAATTCTTATAAGTTGGGGGAATTATAAGACCCACACCCAAAATTCCCTACTAACTTAGACTTTTATGTGCAGGGTTTTTCCACACCATCAACTGGTGGACCCAGTTTAGAATCGAGCAGTACATTTGGATCCTAGGTAAGGAGTCTTACCCGGACCTCTAGTATGTGAATAAGGCCTCATGTGGGCCCAAGGTATGCACCAATGTGTTAGGCAGTAAAAGCAACACACATGGCTGCCTTCCTACCCAACCGACTAGAAAGAGCCGAATGTTGTTGCTTGCCTCTGGCTTAGCCTGTGACCTAACAGCAAACCCTTTCTTCTCCTTATTATAAAAGAGACCAAACCCCATATTTTAGGATTTTGTAAAGAGGAAAACTCCTGCTGGAGAGGGATTCTTGGTGGAGGATTTTTGGGAGGTTGTTGGAATTCAATCCCTAATCCTTAACCTTCCATTTTATTCCCCAAATAAGTATTAACCCTCCCTTTCCCTATCAAATTCAAGAAACCTCATTAATAGTGATAGTCTCACCATTAATGAAGCTTGGACCTATAGGTTAAATACCCTAGATTTAATGCATACCACCATATGTGGTGTTGCCTAGATTTTAGACCTTGATAGTAGTAGGAAAATGTTCCCCCCATCGTAAACCAAGAAAAATGTAGTGGGAGAAACGTCCCCCACCTTGAGTGCCATGGTGCTTGGTTGAGTCTGGTCCTTAAACTCAATCAGCAGATGCAAGCCGGTGATAAGGGCATGCCCTTACACTTGGTTCCGTCTTGGCTGCACATGGGATTCATGCCGACGGATGTAGTAGGCAGAGCGATCCTCCAGGCTACTATCCACGGGCAGATCCTACACTTATGAATGTATTGAGTTTGGGCTTAGTCAACGGCTATAAGCTGGCGGCACCTTTCGCCAGGCTAATATCTACTGGCTTGTCCAAGGATGACTTTGTGCCCTTGGCAACTTTACCGGAGGCATTACAGAGTATGAGGGATGACCAGCCGGCAAGGATTTTATGACTCAGTTATAGTAGCCCCTTAAGGACTTAGATTTGGCCTGTAGATAAGAGTCAGTAGACTTACACATCAAGCTCCCTTCTACCGGTTAGGCATTGCCTTGCCACCGGGCTACCTGTAACAATTATCGATGGATACTATTGTCAGCCTCCCATTTTCCTGACTAGTCTGAAGATAACTTATTGACTACTTATTTCCTTTAGGAATTGATTGTAGGGTTCTTAGCTTTCTGTGGGACCTGTACATCAAAATTCTGGACATGACCACTTGGGTTTAAAAGACATCTAACCAACAAATAAAATCTTATGCACGTGTTTAGGTAAACTTGCACGAGTCTCAGGGTGAAGTCTTATGGCAACCTTTAGTTCTTCAGTGCCTTTGCCATAAGGTGAGGGGTCGGGTCCATAGATTTAATAGGTCATGTTTCGGCCCTGATCCGTCTCGTAGGCCCACCGAGCTTATTAGACCTGCAAGACAAGCAACGACAAAGGGAGGTGGCGGGCCTGTGGCCCCGTGTCCATTTCGATGCCAAAGTTAGGGCTCTGTGAACAGTTGATGGGCTCGGTGTCGAGCCCACAACAGTATTTTAAATGTAAGTGGGGTAGGTGAGAGATTCTCCGTCCCATGTGTCAGAGCGATAATCCCAAAGATGAGTAAATCAGTAATAAATGTTATAGTACCTGAAATCTCAGGATTTGCCCTATTTATAGTGAATAGTGTATATTTTCAAAATACCGCTTTTGCCCTTTGCTCTTGTGTTCGAGTTGGTGAAGATGCTTTCTTGTGTCGAATTCGGGATCTCCACGTGGCTTGTTGGTCTAGTCCTACGTGTCTAGGCTATCATGACAGCGTGGCATAATTCCCCAACAGATCATATTGTATGCTTGCTTGTGGATGAGAAATAACATGTCATATATTGATTGCTATAATTGTTCGTTCATTTGCATTCTATAACTATGATGATGTGGAGTGTATCTTTAGTCTGTGTGGCATGTAGGCATTGAAGTAATGGTAATGTATCGCCATATGGACCCTGATTTACAAAGCTAGCACTCTAGTGGGGGCACCACGATAGGTCAGGGAAGAGGTTAGGGATCTCTGCTAGAGTGCTAACCTATTATTTATGTGCCTACATTCTGGACGCATGTGGTTATGATATTCACACAATGGCTTTGAATCCTTTCCAGTAGGAGATTATGTATTGGCATAAGCTCAATAAAGAGGGAAGATCACAATCAGGGATTGTGGGCTCAAACTTCTTCATATACAATGACGTAATGGTGATGGGATAGGTCCAGATGGCCCGAGGTTGTGGATGCCAAGGCGGAGCCTATACTTGGGGGGTGATGTGCTACGGATCCAAGATCTATAGTGGGGTAGGAGGTCATGGCCCGGGGCCATGGACACTGTATCTACTTAACTCGTGCATGAATGTTGGGATCCATTAATCAGAGACTATGGTGAAATCACAAGACGACACTATTAGACCCATTACACTAGACTTAATTAATGAACGGCATTGTCGCATTCATCTGCATATGCATTATGACTTGATTCCTTACTGAGCTGGGATATGAGCTTACCCCCGTATCAATAATTGTTTTTAGATTTTGACATAGGTACTATGTTTGTGGCCGACTTTATAGATTCTCCATTGGTGTACGTTGGTTTTGCTGGGTAGGATCTTGAGGAGGATTACGGCGAGGGCTGTGTTTATAGTGATTCAATTTACAGACCTTGATTCTATGCACCCTCTCTTCTATTTGTAAATAGACTGTATAGTTTATTTATCATATGATCAGATCTATTCTTTTGCGATACTATTATATAGATATTATATGGTTTATGTTGTGGGAAGAATACTGTATTCTTTTAGATAATATGTACAGTTATTTTAATACAATACAACACAGTTGGCATCAGTTTACTTATTGATCTCTTGTATTTTCCACTACTATATTATTTCTTTGTTACTCTAATTTATGTTGGATATTGCATATGTAGACTGTTGTGTGGTGGTTTGATAGTTCATAGCATGTGCGTGATCTTGGGTGTTTCAGATCACCATTAGGCGACTCGAGTATCACGCCAGTGTCCAAAAATAAGTCATGACAAATATTTTTAGAGGTTAAAGGAGTTCCAAGTTCTTAGAACTGCTGCGCCTCCTGTAAGACCCACACTCCATAAACTCGGTCTAAACCCTGATTTCATGTCGTAGCAGGTCTTTCGATCATCACCGGGCCAGATGGGACGAGCGGATGACAAACAGGTATGAAATCGGATCAAAGACGGTCAAATAAGTGTTATTTTATGTTGACCGGTCGATGTACCGGTCTTGGTACCGGTCGACCGGTCAGCTCTGTGCAGCTGACTACGGAGATCCAGAATTGGATCTCTACGGGTCCCACTTTTCTAAACCCTAATACCTGGACTTTCCTAATCCTAATAGGGTTACTAAACCCTAATCCTAGCCTATATAAACACCCTTAAACCTCCTCAAATCCTTTTCATTATCTCTCACAAACCCTAGAGAGGAAAAAGAGGTTGGAAAAGAGAAGAAGCTAGGAAGAAGAAGGAAGTGCCGCCATTGCCATTCGACGACGCTCACTTTACGCCAGTCGATGGTAAGTGTTATAATCATTCTTCTTACTCTATGACTCTAGGATAGTTGTATGGTTGGATCAATACCATGCAAAGCAGGTATTGATCTAAAACCCTAATTGACCATTAAACTCTAAGTTGTCGTCAAACCCTAGATTCGAGTTCTAGGATGATTATCATCGAAACTAGACTTGAATGAGTTGGAGATAACTCTAACTCAAAGCTCAGATTTAGAATGGATAAGAGAAACCCTGAAAATCTATGGAGAATGATCGACGGCAGTCAAAAAACCCAAAGTATGGTCTTTCGGAGACATACCGGTCGACTATACCGGTTGCACCCTGTGTGACAAGTATGTTGCCACCGGTACCTTCCGGGGGGCTGGTCTGTGGGGACCGGCTGACCATACCGGTCGCCAGATTTCCCCACAGAGCTGCGATCGGTACATGCCACCGGTCAGCTCTGTGAGTGTATTTTTGTAACCTCGTTGGTTTTTTGACCAACGTAAACCCTAAGAAACTATTCTAATTGAACCCTAATATTATGTAGGACTTTGTGATAGCACGTTTGGATCTTGCGACGTGGAGCAAGCTATCAAACGAGCGTCAGGTAAGGGAATCTGACCTAAACCCTAATAATTAATGGATAGTAAATCGTTGTTAATAACCTGAATATATATGATGTGATATTTGTGTATATTTACATGCCATCTTTTACTTTCAGTTATTATTATTGTTCATGCATTGATAGGATGTGATTGTTAGGCATGTGTTTGTTTTCGTTGGTGTGTAGAGTAGGGCATGGGCCTGGGATCATTCCTCACACTGACACTTTTATAGTATTCTATTTCAACATGCTTGGTACGGGTGGGGCATCAGGGGAAGGTCGTGGTACGGTGGTCTCCGATGTTGGTGTTGGCCTGGCCATGGTTATGTGGCACTGTGGTCTCCGATGCTGACGCTGGCTTGTCCACGAATCTTTAGCTCTATCTCTATGCCGTAGGGAGTTATGTTGGGATAGAGTCTACCTGTGTATTGTTCTATCCTAGTCTGTTAGTTGCGGACAGGGTATCAGGGGAGGTACGGGGTTACCTTAGCTCTATCTCTATGCCGTAGATGGCTGTGCTGGGATAGAACCTACATTGATGACATATAGGATTGGTTAGTTACGAGCTCAGTTTGCGAGCCCTGGCCAATAGGGGCTTAGGTACTGGTATGGGTAGAGCATCAGGGGAGGTACGGGGATATCTTAGCTCTATCTCTATTCCATGATGGGTGCATGTGGGCCGGTGGTGGTGTGATTCCATGCGGTACCACACACTCGTGCATAGAGGTGCGGGGGCCATCAAACCTTTTTATAGCACATTGCACAACTTAAACGAGACCATAGCATAAAATGATTGTTAATCATGCATAATATTGTGAAACTGTCTGATTGTCTTACTGAGCTAGTTGTGAGCTCACCCTTTGTGTACACATTGTTTTTAGATGTTGATGCAGGTTACACGGTGGACGACTATATGAACGCTCCGGCGTATGGTGATGTTGCTGCTCTAGGTGTGCAGGCAGGAGAGGACGAGCATGACGCTTCATGCGAGTGCCCTTTCTGCGTGTACCATTGATTTGACTTTTATTTATTTTCAATTATTTTCAGTTGGATTAAGTGGATGTAAGGATATTATATTTTATTGTTTGAATTTGAATAATTGGATATTTTATATAAATTTATCAATAGATTCTCAGTTCATTTATTTAAAGTCTTCTGCTGTACTATTTATATTCTGATTGTGGTTTTATGCAATGGTTTATATGAGTGGACACGATCTATTTGAGATCCTGGTGTGAACCGTTGGTTCAGTGACGGTTCACTCACACCATTCTGGTTGGTTCAGAATTGGGGTGTGACAACTCCCATCGTTCCAAGTAGTGCAAGTCCGATCGAGTTGTCTTGGTGACTCGGTTTGGCCCTTCCAAGGTGAGCATGAGCTTGCCCAGCTTGGTGTGCTCGGACACCGAAGTCTTTCGGAGGACGAGACCTCCAACTTGGAATAGGTTTTCTCTAATCCTGGAATTGTAGTACCTTGATACTTTCTGCTATTATATGGCCACTTACTCGGCTGCGGATTTATGGACATCTTCTAGCATGTCAAGACCCATTCACATATAGTCCGAGTTGGTTTCTTTTGAGAAGTTAAGTACTCGATAAGTCTTCTCCACTACCTCGACAGGTGTCATTGCTTCTGCACCGAATGTTAGCATAAAAGGAGTTTTGCCAGTTTATGTTTGGCTTCTTGTCCAATAGGACCAGATCAAGCTAGGGAGTTCCTTTGTCAAGTATGTCATCTTGTCATCTAACCGACGAGCCTGCCCTTGTAGGATCGTACTTCTGTTTGTCCATTCGCTTGTGGGTAGGCAACAAAAGTCTTTCTATGCTTTATTTGGAATCTGTTGCAGAACTTTTTAAATCAACTGTTAGTGAACTGTGTACCATTGTCTGTCACTAGGATGCAGGGTACCCCATATCGATATACTAGCAAGAGTCGAGAATTCTTTAACTTTTGTAGTTGTGATCTTCGCTATTGGCTCTACCTCCACCCACGTAGTGAAATAATCGATTATGATGATTAGATACTTGTGCTGATACTTGGCCATTGGGAAAGACCTAAGTATATTCATGCCCCAGACCGCGAATGAGATCGGGCTCGGTATGGGCTGAAGCTGAGTTGCTGCTGATGGGAGACGGTCACATGTTATTGACATTGTTCACACTCTTTAGCATATTCCTTGCATTGCTTGGCCATGTTCAACTAGATGTACCCTCAACGGAGGACCTTGTAACATATGGCCTAATCACACTGATGACTTCCACAGATGCCTTCGTAGACCTCAGCCATCTCATATCTTGCTTTTGAGGGTTTCAAGCACTTGAGTAGCAGATGCGTGAATGACTTCCTGTATAACATTCCATTTTGTACGACATACTGACGAGATTTCGCCTGTATCCATCGTGCCTCTTTGTGGTCATCCAGAAGGATGTTGTCCAAAAGGATGTTGTCCAGAAGGATGTTGTCCTTGGGAGGACTTCAGGACTTTTGGCAGTGCTAGCTATCTTTAGGAGGTCGACGTAAACTCTACTGGTGAAATCTCCCAGCTCGGCTATTACCAGCTTAGTCAAGGTATTGTCCTCGGTATTGTCTTCTTGAGACACATTGAAGAGCTTGAACTTCTAGAAGGCTGAGGCCACCTCTCGCATTTTTTTTCATGTTCTCTTACATGTGTACCTGCTTGGCTTTATACACATCATTAACTCGTCGAACAACAATCTAAGAGTCTTTGAAAGTAGTAACCAGGTGACCATTAATTTCTTGGCGAGCTTGAGGTCGGCTAACAGGACCTCGTACTCAGTGATAGTATTCGTCATAGGGAACTTGAACCTCAAAGTTATTTGTACTATGAAGCCTTTAGGGCTTGTAAGAATGATGCCTTGCTCTTGCCTAAGTGTTACAAGAGGCTCCGTCTACATACAGAGTCCACTCAGGCTATTCTTCACCTATGACTAACTTAGGGCAGTATATTTGCAAGGCCGTGTCGGTGTCTGCTCGTCGTCTGGAATTGAACTTTTGAGAAGGAATTCGGCTAAGGTTTGGGTCTTGATTGCCGTCCTAGGTTGATATCACGAACTCCCTGAGCTCAACTGCCCAATTTGTTGCCGGTGATTCTCGCTCGGAGCTTCCTGGTGGTTACACCTGTCAATATGGAAGTATGTAGAAAGCAGAGGGTGGGTTCAAAAACCCTGTGGCCACTCCGATGCCTAGCTTAGCACCAGTTACTAGTAGAGTGAAACTCTATATAAAGGAAAATGAGTTCTTGTAAAGTGGGGTCTAAGCAATTTGACAAAATAAGGAGAGTATAAAAATTAGAATTCAGTTACTTTCATTATGAGCTCTATTTACAAAGGCATGGAGTAGCGTAAGTTTTGTCCTTGATTGAGGTGATTTGCAACACTTTCGGACACATCTTTAGTCCCATGCAATTTGCCATGAGCTATTGTGGCCTTTTCGATATGGGAAGCTAGGATTCCCACGATCCAATCCTGTAAAAGTAGAGGTCGGATGTGGGTAGGAGACCTTCTGGCCATCAGATGGCGATCTTGCAATGGATTCCCCATAACTGCTTCCGATCTTCCAGCTTCGCAATATTTTCGCTAGCTAGCACATGGCTGCATCTAGGAAATCTTCTCATATCGATGCTGATCTTCAGTTATCCCCTAGATCTTGGGGATAACCTTTCTATTTAGTCATCTCGCGAGGTGGCATTAGCCAGCAGGCTTATAGATGGTGACACGTGTTATGTCTTCCTTGGTGGTCTGTGCCAGACACACATCCTCTTATGATTGGTGGTCTTATTCTTTCCCTATCACTACTGTTCCTCAATTTTTATTGTTTGTTGTTCGAAGTCCTAACTTGAGCATTGGAATGACCCCATGTTTAAAAGCTTGACCTCCTTTGTGCTTTTTCTTTATCGTCTGCTGATAGGTTCCAACTTAGTAGGTCTCGATGGATTCGAGCAATAACATATGAAAATCAAAAGTTTCATGTATGACCGTGTATGATGCAAGATTGTACTTGAAGTCCTTTGATAGTGCAAAAAAGCAGCTCTTAAAATACCCAAAACCCTTATAAAACGAACACTAGGATCACCAAATTTGATCGTACATGAATCCTTTTCCCAAAATATTAATAGTAAGAGTAAATTATAGGTATCTCCTTGTTGTTTTCCCTTAAATTAGGTACATTCCAAACCTTTCAAGCAATTTCAAAGACACCATCTTAAATCAAAATAAATTCCAAAAAAACCCACTCTATTAGTGAATTTCCGCTAACTGATGACAAAAGCTAAAAGTTAGAATTTTCATACCTACAGTATCCTCCTACTTATGTTAGAGAACCATGTTACTCCCATTAAAACCTCTCATTTACCTAAAACCATACTATTAGTGGATTTCTGTTAACTTATGGGAGTGGGTTTTGTGTAAATGAGAGGTTTAAATGAGGTAAAATGGTCTTTTAACTTATGCAAGAAGGTATTTTAGGTATTAAACTTCTAACTTTTACCTTTTATCGTTAGTTAATGGAAATTCACTAAGGGAGTGAGTTTTTTTTTTTTTTTTGGTATTTATTGAGATTTAAGGGGGTGTCTTTAAAATTGTTTAAAAGGTATCGGGTGTACCTAATTTAAGGGCAAACTACTGGGAAGGTACCTATAATTTACTCTAATAATAATTTAGAATGAGACCTAAGTTATTATAAAGCTTCTATTGCTAATCATGCGTACAAAATAGAAAAATTAATTGACTTCTTGATGTTAAGTCTAAACATCTTGATAGGATTAGTTCATGTAGAATGGATGAAAATGAAGAAGATCAGGCTTGGTGGGATGGTAAAAAAAGGACCCTATCTACCACAAAACAGAACTAGGGCAGTATTAGGGAGTCCAACCCAAAAGTAAAATGGGACAAGGCAATTTGGTTTAGTGGAAATATAGCGAGATCCATTCGAGAGGCCCTTGCTACTAGTGACCAACTGGCGAAAAGAAATATCCAAATAAATCAAAGCTGTCCACTTTGTTGGGCCGGTCAAGATACGTCAGCTCACCTATTCTTTGATTGTCCATTTTCAGAATGGATCTGGAGAAACATCAAAGGGATATTTTGTCCAAGACCTAAAAGAGGCAAACAAGCCAAAGAAGAAGCCCTGATCATTAAAAAAAAATTGAAAAGTGTGGTACTATGAGCAAAATCCCTAAAATGGCCTTATCAACTTCTATTGCCCACATTTGGCGAGAGAGAAATCGAAGAATTTTCTGCAACAAGGAAAGTTCTCAAATACATAAAAGAAGACGTGTCTCATAAATGTAAAGCTTTGCCCCCGTAAGGTAAGCCGGGGGGGGTGTGGGGAGGTGTTTCGGAATTCACCATCACCAATAGATAAGGTGGGAGTGGTTGGGATGTGGTTGTATGTTTTTTTGCCCCTCTTTTATTTCTTCCTCCCCCTTTTTTCTGTTTGATCAATAAAGGATCTAAGTATCAAAAAATAAAAATAAAAACTAGTAGGGATCAAATCATTACGTGTTTTGATGGATTTCAAGCTCATCAAAGTAGAAGCTCTGTATCACTTCAAGTCGGTTATTAGAGTTCAAGAAATTATACCTGTGACAATTGGATATTTGAATTTTCACCCCAAAACAAATTGATATTTGAATCAAGTTCAAAAACTATAAAGAGAGTTTCTTCGCCGTGGATGAAGGAAAGTAACCGATATGATTAATAATCACCTCTCCTATAAACAAATTGCTGAAACTATTCACCTCAACTCCAATCCTACGTGTGTTAATGTGTCTGTATGGTCCAAGTCAATTCAGTTTTGGATTTGTACACTCAAGCCCAATTACAGACGAATAAGAAAATTTTGGTTTCTATCCGGTTTGATTTTGTATTTTATCGGATTGGCTTAGGAGCTTTTATCGGTCTGGTTTTGGTCTATATGTATATTTAGTAACAAGTTGATTTTGTGAGCTCTATTGCACCATTATCGGCTGGTTAGGTTTTCATTTCCTTAAGGTATATTAGCGGAAGGCTGACTTAATAGGCTTTTATTGATCTATTTGGGACTGGTTTGGTTTGGACCTAGTGATTTGGTTTTATTAGGATTTATCAATCAGTCCAATCGAATGTTGGTCTTTCATGGGTATTAAAAAAACAGCTCAATTGACATATGTCATTTATGGTATGTGGATTGAATAAGGCACATGTTAAATTTGATAGCAAAAATCACTTGCATTACAATGCATAGGGTTCTTTCAATAAATCAATTTTTTTCAAATCATTTAACCATTTAGTGTATCCTTTTTTAAAATCATTTAATCATTTAAATTTGGATGCAACACACCAAACTCAATTAATGAATAAGTAATGACATGGATAACATATCCACCGAGTCTAAAGACTACATCAACATCCTTACGGTAAGAAAAGCACCATAGCCGGATCTAATATGAGATTTTTAATTGGACACTAGTTCCACGCACCTTTTAGAAGCTGTTTGATAAAACTTTAATTCTAGGATTCTTACTTCTGGTTTAAATTTCTACTCCAACTTCAAAAGGATTCAGGAGTATGAGGGAGTAGAAACATATTTGTTAACCTAATTTAGTCATGAACTCCAGAGTGGTGTTGGTGAGTAGTGGATGGTGGCACTAGTGGTGAGTGGTGATGGTTGGTGACGATGGTGGTGGGTGGGAGGTGGTGGTGAAGGGTGGCGGTGGGTGGGTGGTGGTGGTGGAGGGTAGTGGCGGTGGCGGTGGGTGGTAGTGGATGGTGGTGGCGGTGGTGGGTGGTTGGTGGTGGTGGCGACGGGGGGTGGTGGTGGCAGTGGTGGTGGGTGGTGGTGGCGGTGGTTGGTGGGTGGTGTTGGTGGCGATGGTAGGTGGCGGTGGGTGGTGATTGAGGATGGTGGTGGTGGCGGTGGCGGTGGGTGGTAGTGGATAGTGGTGGCGGTGGTGGGTGGTTGGTGGTGGTGGCGAGGGGGTGGTGGTGGTGGTGGTGGGTGATAGTTGGTGGTGGTGTTGGGTGGTGGTGGCGGTGGTTGGTGGCTGGTGGTGGTGGAGATGGTAGGTGGCGGTGGGTGGTGATTGAGGATGGTGGTGGTGGCGGTGGCGGTGGGTGGTAGTGGATGGTGGTGGCGGTGATGGGTGGTTGGTGGTGGTGGCGGTGATGGGTGGTGGTGGTGGTGGGTAGTGGTGGCAGTGGGTGGTGACGGTGTGGTGGTGGTGGTGGTGGCGGCGGTGGGTGGTGGAGGGTGGTGGCGGTGGTGGCTGGTTGCTGGTGGCTGTTGGCTGGTGGGTTGTGATGGTGGTGGTGGTAGTTGGCCTGTTTGATAAAACTTCTGTTTCTGGATTCTAGATTCTGGTTCAAATTTGAATTCTACTCTAGGCTACTCCAGAATTATTTTAGAGTAAAAACTTGTTTGATAACGCAATTCTGAAATGGATTCTAGAGCATCTTTGGATTTGAAACATGTTTGATAACACACTATCCCCCTAATCGAACTCTAGAAAAATAGTTGTGGTAGTGGTGGGTGGTGGCGGTGGTGGGCAGTGGTGGTGGTGGTGGTGGTGGTGGTGGTGGTGGCGATGGTGGAAGTGGGTGGTGTTGGTGGGTGGTCGGTGGTGGTGGGGGGTGGCAACGGTGGTGGTAGTGGTCAAGTGAGAGTTATGTGAGAGTTGACTCTTTTTTTCTTTCCGAAAAGTTGATTCAACAGCTTGGAGTAAGTTTTATGACTCCAAAATTTTGGATTCTGGAGCCATTTTGAATCTGGTTCACTCTGTGGAAGTTGGAATTCAATCGGACTTATCAAACCAATTCTACTCCAAAATAGCTCCCTGCGAGCCAGAATCCATATAATCCAGAAGTAAAAGTTTTATTAAACAGGCCCTGATGCTCAAAAAAAATGGATTTTGGAGACTATTTGGAGCCAGTTCAGCTATGGATTCTCCAGAAGTCCGAACCGGATTACCAAACATACTCCTATTCCATTTATGCTCCAGAAGTCAGAATCCAACTTCTGAAATATTACCAAACACCCCCTTAAGCCCGATGGCAGATTGATAATTTAACAAATATGATCAACTGTTCATTCGAATGGCTGTTTTCGTAATTATAAGTGTGGGTACTCTGTCACTTATTACCAAAAAAAAAATACTCGGTCACTTCTTATCTATCCCTCTAATTCCCCACCAATCCCTCATCTTTCCCGCTGGCTGTCGCGTTCCTATCCAGGCTACACGACAAAACAACAAAAGTAAAATTTTTAATTCTTTATTAAAGAAAAACGAATAAAAAGATTCTAACAACCAATCAGATCTGTCCGATCCTTTCTCCTTACGCATCAATTAAAATATATAAAATAAAAAGAATAATGTGACGTGGACTTATGAACGGCTGAGATCCTTCGTCATACAATTGGACTCAAATCGAAATGGGCATTACTGTACTAAGGTGATCTGAGAAGCGCTTGTGGGCACAGATCGCTAGGGCTAAAGGTTAAAATTCTCTTGGGAATAATTTATATTTAAGTTATGAATTATTTATAATAAATTATTTATTAAAATAAATTATAAATTATGAATAATAATCGTTTAATACTATTAGTCATAAAGAAGTAATAATGAATTATCATAATTATGATAAACAACTTCTAATTTATTTAGAGACTAAGTATAAATTTTATTTCAATTTTGTTTGTGTTATTGACATTATATTTTTTTGGGTATGTAGAGTCTCAAGAAAGATTGAACTTATGACCTCTTTATTTCGAGGTGTTGGTCTTTTATCAACTGAGTTATCCGCTTGAGGTTGTTGTTAACTTGCTATTAGAATCCATTGATCAGATTTTTTAAAGTAGTATTTATTTACAGATGATAGAGAAAGAAAATCCAGGTGGTCGAATTTATTGCATAAGGATCATTCCAATGCCTAAGTAAAGGCTCTAAGTAAGAAATAGTAAAAATAATAAATTAGGTTAGTATTGTAAAAAGCCATAGTTGGTGAATGGTAAACATGAATAGTAGAAAGTGAAGTGAACACTGAATAATATTTGAAGTCTTATTTATAAGGAGTTGATGTGGGTCGATGTCCGTTTGCAATACAAAATGTTGAGGTTGGTTTTGCCCAGAGTAAAGTGGTTTTTTTTGGTAAAGAGATGTTTTGCCTCCAATGGCTGGGGCTTTAAGATTGAGCACATGTCACCCTCCCGTTGCTGATGATATTTATTCCAAATATATTGTTTTTTAAAATGAAAATTAAAGATATATTGCATAGATTCTCTACTCGGCAGTGGGTGAGGGGGTGCGAGTGTACAGGGGTTGTCGCAAAAGGGGTGTGGCTCACGGTGAGGAGGCGGCGGATGTAGAGGAAGGGATCTTCTCTGTTCGTAGCTCATACTCCAAACGAAAACAAGTGATTGAGCGAGGGATAAGAGGAGATACGATTTTTGAATTTTTTTAGTGAAAATTAAAAATTATCTCATGCGTAGCTCTGAGCATGTGCTCATTAACACTCGTGCAGTTGAGGATGAAATTGAAAATGAAAAATTGCTCCTTAACTATTTCAAGATTTCTATTCAACTTTATTTGAGATTTTTTTGAAATTGTGTGCCAAAATTATATTAAACTCCCTCAGAAAAAAAAATAGAAATCACCGGCGCCTGCCCTTTTTTTTTTTTTTTTAAATCTAGGCCCAGTATGTGCCCTAAGGGTTAGCCCATGCCTAGTCCAACCCAAATTCAGATTGAGATATGTTGTACTTTTCTAAAACTTAGTTTCCAAAATACCTAATATATATCTATTTATAAATTATTTTCTTGTGGTTTTTTTGTTTTTCTTTGATTTCATGCTAATAAGATGGCTTGAATGAGCTCAGGAGATGAGGTCCGTACTTAAGGGAGACTATAGAGGTTTTAGAGGTCGGATCTTGAACGCCATGGACGCCATGACATCATGGAGTCCTTGGATCATGAACGTCATAGACATCTTCACGTCATAAACATCATGAACGTCATAGAGGACTCGGATGTGCCTAGAATGCCCTTCAGATGAACCTCATAAAGGGCATGAGCCTCATAAAGATCATGAGCCACAAAAAGGTCATGAACGTCATGAGTTTCATAAAAGTCATGAAGGTCATGGGCCTCATATAGGTCATGAAGGTCATGGGGCTCATGAAGGTCATGGGGGTTGGTTATGGATTAAAATCAGCGCTTGAGGTCGGAAACCATGGTTGACAACTAATGTGTCTCTTAATCAAAGAATTAATCAAAGAATACATCTGTTCTTGGGATTGCATCCTTATGAGAGGGTACGTATCACACCCCAATTCCGCACTGTTCAGAATGGTGTGATGAACCGCTAATAAACCAACGGTTCAATCAGGATCTCAAATAGGTTATCCCCGCGTTATCTAAACTTACACACATCTGTAATCATAATTAGAGTAAATACACAATAGCGAAAGTCTTATAAAACCTGAACTGAGAAACTAAGATGATATCATTAATTTAATAGAAAATTATTCTGTTTTCAACTCAGACATAAATATTTAAATACCAAATACATGTCTTAATAAATCCAATAAAGAAACCTATGAAATATCTAATCAAATACACACGAGTTGCACTCGCAAGAGGAGTCGTGTGTATCCTCTTCAGCTCCAGCTTCCATTACTGCCACGTTCCCGTACGCAGACGCACTCATATAGTCTTCAACGGTATAACCTGCATCATCAACTAAAAATATTCGACGTCGAGGGGTGAGCACACATCACGGCTCATTGAGTAGCCAAAACAATGCAACAATACATATCCATGCAATCAATTTATATCTTTGGTCCGGTTTAAAGTTTGCAGTATGCAATAGAAAGGTTTAGGTAGTCAAAGGTCGCGTTTATTGACCCCGCCTCTATACACGAGTGTGTGACGTCACCTGAAGATCACGTTTATCGTCAACTCAAATGCACCCAATCATGAACATTATATAACAAAGGTTACGTTTATTGCTATATAGTGCCATACCAACACGTAAGCCCCTGTTGGCGAGGGCTGCAAACTGGGCTGACAACTAATCAATCCTAATGCTAAACACTGTATCCAAGGCCTCACCCTAGCATCCCTTAGAACATCCATCGAGATAGAGCTAAGGCCCCCCGGTAGAGTATAGGACTCAAGGACCGAGACCACCTCCCCTGATACTCTACGACATAATAGTTTTGCTAAGGTAATAGCGATACAACGATGCTAATGCACAAGACTTGAGTTAGAGATAGAGCTAAAGTGCTGAAACCCGTCAAAGGTTAACGTTTATTGACGTTCTCATCACACCTCCCCTGATATTCGCTCACATCAAGTACATCAACCACACACATACAAGCACATGCCTATTCCTATCATCATCATCATCATCATCATCATGTTATAAACAATAAAGTAAATATGCATGAACAAGTAATAGAAATATTAGATGGCATGCTGTATGCACATTACAAACATATTCGCATAGAATCAAGCATAGCATAGGACTCAAGAAATAGAAAACAGTTTTTATTATTAATCCAGTTTAGTTTGGAGTTCTGGTTCCTCACCTTAGCTTGCTATAAAATACTTTTTCAAGCTTTAGAATCACCTTTACAGTGTTATTATATTGCTAGAAAACCTAACAAAGTCGATAGAATTTAATTAGAATTTATTCAAAATTAAAAACTACTCTGTTAACTGAGGGTCGGAGGTAGGGTCGGAGTCATGATCGACCCTGGGTGCGACCCTCCCTTAACTCTGAACTTCCTGAACATTGAGGGTCGATGGTCAGGAACACCTAGGGTCGGATGGTCATCGACCCTCGGTGCGACCCTCGGTGTACTTTGGTCCAAATCCATTCTTCGTGTTTGGGGTCCTATGGCTTGCTTTTACATTCCATTAAACATTCACTCCATGGTCTAAAACCATGTATAACCCACCTAAATAGCTTTCATGCACTTTCCTTTGATTTTCCATGAAAACCTAACCATAGCTTGATGGTTTGGGTTTCTCCGAGATCACACTCTCAACATTAACTAACCTAAGGTCTATAGAAACTCATGGAATTAGTATCCACACCTGAGAAGGTTACTTTTCCTTTGATATTCTTCTCCTTTTTGCTAAGTTCCCTTCCTTCCCTTTCTTCTTCCTCTTTCCTTCTCCTCTTTTCTCTCAATTCAATTAGGGTTGTGAAAGGAGTGAAAGTGGCTTAGGGACGTCCTTTAAATAGAGTAGGAACATCCTAAAATAAGTCCCTCTGAGATTAGGAAAGAATCCCAATAAAAAATTAGGAAATTTCCTAATTTTAATTTCGGATACAACCGAGGGTCGATGATCCCGTCGACCCTAGGGCTTAAGATGTCCGACCCTCCCTTCAAAATCGAGGGTCTGACTTTCTGCTTTGGGAGGTCCGACCCTGCTCAGCTGGGTATGCGACCCTCCCCTCAAAATTAGTGTTTTTGGGTCGATTTGATACCTGGGATCTCGATCTCCTTCACGCCCTTGGTCCATTTGACTCGACCATAATGGGTAGACCTGGTTCAAGGTGGTAAGACCGGGTTAATTTGACACGGGTCTTACAACTCCCCCCAACTTATAAAAATTTCGTCAACGAAATTGAACGTACCTTTTGAATCAAACAAATGAGGGTATTGCTTTCGCATAGCATTCTCTTCTTCCCATGTAATCTCTTCCATATCTCTACTTTTCCATGTGACCTTAACATAGTAGATATCTCTGTTGCGTAGACGTTGAACCTTTCGACTAGTGATTTTTGTTGGTGTTACTTCAAACGTCAAATCATCAGTCAATTCCAGCAGATCCACTATCAAAACATGCGTTGGGTCTTTGACATACTTCTTCAATAGGGAAATGTGAAATACGTCATGCACATTTGACATAGATGGTGGTAGTGCTAACTGATAAGCTACTTTCCCACGCTTAGCTAGAATTTCATATGACCTGACATATCTTGGACTTAGTTTCCCTTTCTGTCCGAACCTCTTCAATCCTCGCATAGGCGATACCTTTAAAAATACTTTATCACCTACGGCGAACTCCAGATCTCTTCGTCGAGTGTCTGCATATTGCTTCTGACGGTTCTGAGCTGTTCTCACTCTTTCCTTGATGATGTCGACCACTCGGTAAGTCTCTTCAACAAATTTTGGTCCAACAATACTACGTTCTCCAACTTCATTCCAAAACAAGGGAGTTCGACACTTCCTACCAAACAATGCTTCATAAGGTGACATCTGTATAGTGGCCTGATAGCTATTGTTGTAAGCGAACTCGATCAATGGTAACTTTTCGTCCCATGATCCTTTGAAATCAATCACACATGCTCGTAGCATATCTTCTAGAATCTGGATTGTACACTCTGACTGTCCGTCTGTCTGTGGGTGAAATACAGTACTGAACTTCAATGTTGTACCCATATCCTTTTGCAATCCTTCCCAAAACTTGGAAGTAAATCGTGGATCTCTATCGGATACAATGCTTTCTGGAACACCATGTAATCGAACAATGTTATCCACATACAGCTTCGCTAACCTTTCCAGTGTATATTGAGGTCGTATAGGTATGAAGCGAGCTGTTTTAGTCAGACAGTCCACAATCACCCAAACTGCGTCAACTACTCGAGGAGTCAGTGGTAGTCCCGTGACGAAGTCCATAGTGATGCAGTCCCATTTCCATGCTGGTTCCCGTAATGGCTGCAACAGTCCTGCGGGTCTTTGTCGTTCAACCTTTACTTTTTGAAAATTTAGGCATTAAGACACGAACTTGGCTACATCTGCTTTTATTCCCCTCCACCGATATAGTTTCTTCAGATCATGATACATTTTCGTACTTCCAGGATGTATCGAATAGATGGTGGTATGGGCTTCTTTCATCAGTCGGTGTCTAATGTCCATACTTTCTGTTTCAGGTAGACATATTCTTCCTTTGTATTTCAGTACTTTCTCGTCATCCAAGGTGAACTCAGGGTTAGTCCTACCTTTCTCAATATCTTCTTGTACTGTTCTCAGATAAGGATCTGCTTTGATTGCTGTCTTCACTTCGTCCACTATATCCGGTATAATCTTCAATGCCGCGAACATATTCGAAAACCGATGAATAAACCCTTGGTTGGCTGATTCATCCGTTGTATCTATCACATACTGCTCGTTGCCGTGATTGAATACCATTCCGTTGGTACACAATGCTGTAGTCGTGCTAACTTCTCCTTGAGATTTAATCATTGCTTTTCTGCTTAATGCATCCGCTACTACGTTCGCTTTTCCCGGATGGTACTGGATATCACAATCATAGTCTTTCAATAGTTCTAACCATCTTCTTTGTCTCATATTCAACTCCTTTTGATTAAATAAATAAGTAAGACTTTTATGGTCTGACTTAATCTAAAATTTCTCTCCATATAGGTAATGTCTCCATATCTTGACAGCATGTACTACTGCCGCTAGCTCCAGATCATGTGTGGGATAATTTTTCTCATGTACCTTTAACTATCTTGAAGCATAAGCAATTACTTGCTCTCCTTGCATAAGCACACATCCTAGTCCCAGTCCCGACGCATCAGTGTATAAAGTAAATGTCTATCATGGCACGGGAATAGTCAAAATTGGGGCAGATATCAATCTGGTCTTCAGTGTTTGGAAACTCTTCTCACATTTATCGGTCCACACAAACTTTTCACCTTTCTTGGTCAAACTGGTGAGAGGTACGGCAATCCAAGAATAGTCTTCTACGAATCTCCGATAATAACCAGCTAGACCCAGAAAACTTTTGATTTCTGAAACGCTCTTTGGTGCTTCCCACTTTACAAAAGCCTCGATCTTGCTGGGGTCCACTTTGATTCCTTCAGCGGATACTACATGGCCTAGGAATGCGACTTCACTTAGCCAAAACTCGCACTTTGAAAATTTGGCATATAGCTTCTCTTTCCTTAAATGCTGTAGGGCTGCGTTTAGGTTCTTGATATGGGTTTCCTTGTCCTTGGAATATACCAATATGTCATCAATAAATACTATAACCGACGTATCCAACATATCGTGGAAAACTCGGTTCATAAGTTCCATGAACGTTGCCGGTGCATTAGTTAATCCGAAAGACATAACCAAAAATTCATAATGTCCATATCTAGTCCTGAATGCTGTCTTTGGAATATCCCCTTCTTTAATCTTCAGCTGATGATAGCCTGATCGAAGATCGATCTTAGAAAATACTCTTGCTCCTTGTAACTGATCGAACAAGTCATCGATCCGAGGTAATGGATGTCGATTCTTGATTGTCAGTTTATTCAACTCCTGATAATCGATGCATAATCGAATGCTACCATCCTTCTTCTTTACGAACAACACCGGTGCCCCCCATGGAGATATACTGGGTCGAATATAACCCTTGTCCAGTAGTTCTTGTAGTTGCACCTTCAGTTCTTTCAGTTCCGTAGGAGCCATTCTATAGGGTGCTTTTGATACGGGTGCGGCTCCAGGTACAAGGTCTATCACAAACTCTATGGCTTGGTCGGGTGATAATCCGGGTAGTTCCTCCGAAAATACGTTAGGATAGTCCCGCACAACGTATATATCTTCCATTCGTGGCGCGTCCCTGGTTAGGTCGACCACGGATTCTAGATACCCGATTGCCCCCTTCTCAAGGCACTTCTTAGCCTTTAGTGTTTAAAGTATGAGCTTGCGTCTCCGGAGAAGTTTGGTTCCCGAAAAACTTAGTTCTACCCCTTCTTTGTCTTTGAACGTTAGCTTCTTTTCGACGCATAATAGATTTGCAGAATGCCGAGCTAGCCAGTCCATTCCCAAGATGACATCAAAGTCTGCCATCTCAAGTTGTATCAAGGTTGCATCTAAAGTCTTCTCTCCAATGAGAACTGGACATGGTCCATAACCTTTCTCTAGTTCCACCTCTAATTCCATCGGTGACCATATAAGTAATTTGTAGTCTAATGTTTTGATGGGTAATTTTGTTTTCTTTCCAAATGACACAGATATAAATGAATGAGTAGCTCCAGAATCGAAGAGTACTCTGGCGGGTACGCCATTTATAGGTACACTACCTGTGATTTATCTTTACTTAGTCTACATGCTCATTCAATGTAATTTTAACTTTACAAGTTTCAGTCATACCTGTGACCACATCGGGTGATGCGGCCACATCCTCGGACGTAACAGCATATACCCGTCCCTGATGGAATTGCTTCTTGGGCTTAGGGCACTCCCTTGCCATATGTCCTGGCTGGTTGCAGTTAAAATACTTCGGGCCCTCAGAATTTGGCTTTTGCTGAGGTTGAGCTGCTGGAATAGTCTTGGTTGCAGCAGTAAAATTCTGAGGACGGAAAGGTTTATACGTCCTATTATTGCCTCCGTTGTAGGAATTCTCTGGCTGGCCTTTTTATGCCTCTATTCTGAGTAAAGTAACTCTCCTTCTGGCTCGATTCAATCACTCGAGCAATCTAGACAGCTTCATTATAAATTTTCTTCTCTAAGCCCAGAACATGTTCCCTGATGCTTCCTCTCAGTCCCGTGACGAACCTATGGGTTTTGGTATCTTCTTCTTGCATGCTAGCCGGTGCAAAGAAAAACAGCTCTTCGTAGCGCTGTTGATATGAGTCCACAGTCATCTGTCCCTGATATAGGCTCAGGAACTCCTTCTCCATCGAATCTCTGAAGCTTCGTGGAAAATATTTCTCAAAGAAGGCTTCTTTATATATAGCCCATGTTAGTAGGGCGTGCTTGGTCAGTAGATATGTCTTCGTTTATTTCCACCAATGATTTGCGTCGCCCTTGAGCATGAAGGTGGCGCATAGTACTTTCTCTTCCTCCGTGATAGTCATCATGAGGAAATTTCTCTCCATCTCGTCTATCCAGTGGGCTGGCCACAACGGATCAGACGGTTTGTGGTTGAATTCTTTGGGTTTCATCTTCAAAAATCTCTCCACTAGTCGGGAGTGGTCCAACTGGTTTTGGGGATTTACCCCAAACATATGGTGTGGATACTGGTAATCACCCTGAGCTGCTTCTGGAACCTGCACTGGAATCTGTGCAGCAGGTTGTGGAGGTGTCTGATGAGCTGGGTGGTTACCCACCGGTGCTGCACTGGCTTGTCCTGTGTGCATGGGTGCAGCCTGAGTGGCTTGAAACATAATTCCCATGGCAACCTGCATCTGAGCCTGTGCGTGTTGCATCTGCTGCAGCTGATGTGCCAGATTCATTACCACTGTTGGTAGCTCTGGTGGTGGAGGTGGCAAATTTGTAGGGTTTTCCTGTTCTGGATTACCCGACGCATAGTTATTCTCTTGATTAGTCTCCTCCACGGGTGGTGGTGGTGGGACTGCATATCGGGTCTGTCGGGTTACTCTACATCCAGACATGATTCCTTTCGGTGATTGGTGGTGCCTGAAAATTGTCAAAATAGGTGAGAAGTCATTTATATTTCATGTAGGCACGCTAACCGATAATCAATTCCAATTCTAGCTCATTTTATAAAAAAAATATTGTCTTTCTATGCAGGGTCGATGGTATGTTCGACCCTTGGTATCCGACCCTGGGAATGACCTGTTCTTCCCGACAGCTGAGGGTCGATGCGAGGGTAGATGGGTGTCCGACCCTCAGTTCCGACCCTTGATTTTCTATCAGGTTCCCGAGAGCCGAGGGTCGATGGGAGGGTTGATTCGAGGGTCGATGGTTCTAGTCGAATTGTCCGACCCTCGGACCAAAAATCAGATTTTTAAGATCCGATTCTGGGTCATTTCTCACTATTCCTCCGTTTCGACTCGTCTCTCCTCTCTGAGTTGCTACAGTGCTACTCTACCGTTTTTGATCGGTTTGACTCCGGGTTTCGATGTCCACGTCATCACTACAGGTATGTCTTCCCATTTTTACCTGTTTTTAGGTTTCCATTTCTAGGTTTTTACACTTTTAACTTGTATTTTCCAAATTAAACTTTTTCCAACCGTAAAAATTCGATTTTTATTGGGGGCTTTTGTTATTGGTGTCTCGAGGAACGAAAGCCCTCAAAAATTTTTGAGTTTCATCGGTTGGTTATCAAGAAACTTGAAATTTTCTCTTTTTGCCCTAATTTGTCGAAATTTTTGATTTTTCTTGAATTTCTTCAAATTGGACATCGTTAGTTAAAATTTTCTACTGCATGTGGGTTGTAGGGTATGTTTAAACCTACGTAAGTTCTCATGCCCACCTGTATGGTGAGAAATGGGGCTTTATGGTCAACTTACGTCGTTATTACATCAAATTTTGGATTTTTATCCTACTAATTCCTTATTTTTCCTTCTCCTTCTTGTTTTGCAGATACCATGGCTCGTACCAAGGTACCCAGAGTTCGTGATCCCCTTCGCTTCCGTTCTAATGAAGCCGAGGCACGGTATGCTGACTTTGCCCGTAAGAAGGTTGAGGGTGGTCGTATGGTGAACTTGGCTGAGTTAGCCGTGTTCAACGTAGAGGGAGCCTTTGGTGACATGGGGTGGCTTCCTGTCATCACCTACGATGCGTGCACATGTCCGGATTTGGTGCGCCAGTTCTATTGTAATCTCCAGGTGGTGGGGAATTACAATGACGTTGAGCATGGTCATGAGTTGCACATCACCAGCTACGTCAAAGGGGTAGATATTTCTTTCGACTATCGGCAGCTGGCCGACTTGTTGGGCATTCCTTATGATGGCTCCATGGTGTACTGTGCGCCTGGAGAGCCCCAGTTTGTTGAGATGGAGATGAGGGCAGGGATCGATAATTTGTTGCTCCGTCCTGATCGATGGCAGATGAGAGCTTATTACTTGCGTCCAGCTCCACGGGTCTTCTGCAAGATTATCTAGCATAATCTGATCCTGCAGAGTGGGCACTATGAGAGGGTTTCTCAGCTGACCCAGTTCCTGATTTATAGTATCTGCACACGCCAGCCCGTCTGCCTTCCATACATCATCATGCAGACTATGATTAGTGCTACATTGTCCGGTCATAGGGGTAATCTACCCTATGGACGCATGATTACAGTGCCACTGACCCGTCTGGGGGTTGACCTATTAGATGAGAAGATCCAGGAGAAGACCTTCTCGTCGCCTCTAGATTGGGAGGCAATCTACAAGATGGGTATACGGGATGCCCAGGTTAGTGATGAGGAGAGGAACGCGATGGTGCACCCTCACACTCTTATCGAGATGGCTGATGCCGAGGCTGCTGCTGCCGCTGCTAGGGCTTGCGTGGATCCTGTCGACGATGATGACCGTATGTATATGGATGTCGACTCGATACCACCGCCTTCACCCACACATGCGGCCGGTGTTGGTACTTCTTCTGCGGCGGATCCTGTACCTGAGGCTGGTCCTTCTCATGCGGCTGGTCCTTCACTCCCACCTTCTGACATGATGGAGATGCTGCAGGAGATCAGGGAGGCTCAGCGCAGATCTGATCTGAGGATGGAGGAGTTGCTAGACGCTCAGCGTGTGAGAGTGCATGAGCTGTTAGCCGCCCAGCGCATATCAGACACACGGATGAGAGAGCTTATAGAGGTACAGCGTGCGACTGATCGGAGGGTAGCCGATCTCACAGCTAGTCTACAGACGACCCAAACTCAGATAGCCTGGTTGACTAGAGTCTATGCTGAGGACTATGACAGAGATCGCGAGGCACCGCCTCCTGCTTCACCCCCAGCTTCATGATTGTATTTATTTTCTTGTACTACAGAGTAACTGTCCGGGTTGTGGACTGTACTCTGCTCTAGTTATGTATATACATTTTGTTTCTCTCTTTCGTTGTATGTAACTTGTTTCCCCTTTTATAGATGCATTATTCTCTTTTTAAATTTGGTCTCAATCATCACTTGTGCTTACAGTGTGTTTATATTAAAGCTTTTAATTTATCCTATCTTGTTCACTATTGTCTCGAATGTATGTTAGTTCAGCGGACAAGGCCTGAGACGCTCTGATACCAAGTTGTAACACCCCAATTCCTCACTGTTCAGAATGGTGTGATGAACCGCTAATAAACCAACGGTTCAACCAGGATCTCAAATAGGCTATCCCCACGTTATCTAAACTTACACACATCCATAATCATAATCAGAGTAAATACACAATAGCGGAAGTCTTATAATAACATGAACTGTGAAACTAAGATGATATCATTAATTTAATAGCAAATTATTCTGTTTTCAACTGAGACATAAATATTTAAATACCAAATACATGTCCTAATAAATCCAAAAAAGAAACCTATGAAATATCTAATCAAATACACACGAGTTGCACTCGCAAGAGGAGTCGTGTGTATCCTCTTCAGCTCCAGCTTCCATTGCTGCCACGTTTCCGTACGCAGACGCACTCATATAGTCATCAACGGTATAACCAGCATCATCAACTAAAAATATTCGACGTCGAGGGGTAAGCACACATCACGGCTCAGTGAGTAGCCAAAACAATGCAACAATACATATGCATGCAATCAATTTATATCTTTGGTCCGGTATAAAGTTTGCAGTAGGCAATAGAAAGGTTTAGGTAGTCAAAGGTCGCGTTTATTGGCCCCGCCTCTATACACGAGTGTGTGACGTCACCCGAAGATCACGTTTATCTTCAACTCACATGCAACCAATCATGAACATTATATAACAAATGTTACGTTTATTTCTATATAGTGTCATACCAACACGTAAGCCCCTGTTGACGAGGGCTGCAAACTGGGCTCGCAACTAACCAATCCTAATGCCAAACACTATATCCAAGGCCTCACCCCAGCATCCCTCAGAACATCCATCGAGATAGAGCTAAGGCCCCCCGGTAAAGTATAGGACTCAAGGACCGAGACCACCTCCCCTGATACTCTACGACATAATAGTTCTGCTAAGGTAATAGCGATACGACGATGCTAATGCACAAGACTTGAGTTAGAGATAGAGCTAAAGTGCTGAGACCCGCCAAAGGTTAACGTTTATTGACGTTCTCATCACACCTCCCCTGATACTCGCTCGCATCAAGTACATCAACCACACACATACAAGCACATGCCTATTCCTATCATCATCATCATCATCATGTTATAAACAATAAAGTAAATATGCATGAACAAGTAATAGAAATATTGGATGGCATGCTGTATGCACATTACAAACATATTCGCATAGAATCAAGCATAGCATAGGACTCAAGAAATAGAAAACAGTTTTTATTATTAATCCAGTTTAGTTTGGAGTTCTGGTTCCTTACCTTAGCTTGCTATAAAATACTTTTCCAAGCTTTAGAATCACCTTTACAGTGTTATTATATTGCTAGAAAACCTAACAAAGTCGATTGAATTTAATTAGAATTTATTCAGAATTAAAAACTACTCTGTTAACTGAGGGTCGGAGGTAGGGTCAGAGTCATGATCGACCCTGGGTGCGACCCTCCCTTAACTCTGAACTTCCCGAACACTGAGGGTCGATGGTCAGGAACACCTAGGGTCGGATGGTCATCGACCCTCGGGGCACTTTTGTCCAAATCCCTCTTTTTAATCCATTCTTCGTGTTTGGGGTCCTATGGCTTGCTTTTACATTCCATTAAACATTCACTCCATGGTCTAAAACCATGTATAACCCACCTAGATAGCTTTCGTGCACTTTCCTATGGTTTTCCATGAAATCCTAACCATAGCTTGATGGTTTGGGTTTCTCCGAGATCACACTCTCAACGTTAACTAACCTAAGGTCTGTAGAAACTCATGGAATTAGTATCCATACCTGAGAAGGTTACTTTTCCTCTGATATTCTTCTCCTTTTTGCTAAGTTCCCTTCCTTCCCTTTCTTCTTCCTCTTTCCTTTTCCTCTCTTTCTCTCAATTCGATTAGGGTTGTGAAAGGAGTGAAAGTGGCTTAGGGACGTCCTTTAAATAGAGTAGGAACATCCTAAAATAAGTCCCTCTGAGATTAGGAAAGAATCCCAATCAAAAATTAGGAAATTTCCTAATTTTAATTTCGGATACAACCGAGGGTCGATGGGAGGGTCGATGAAGATGTCCGACCCTCCCTTCAAAATCGAGGGTCTGACTTTCTGCTTTGGGAGGTCCGACCCTGCTCAGTTGGGTATGCGACCCTCCCCTCAAAATTAGTGTTTTTTGGTCGATTTGATATCTGGGATCTCGATCTCCTTCATGCCCTTGGTCCATTTGACTCGACCATAATGGGTAGACCTGGTTCAAGGTGGTAAGACCGGATTAGATTGACACGGGTCTTACACTACGAATCTTGACCTTTAGATCTAGATGTCCATATCTAAACCATTGATTTGAAGGGACACAACTTTACAATGGGCATAAAGAGACACCACTTTTCAAAGTGGTACCTTTAAGAGACGTCTCCAACTCTATAAGTAGAGGAGGAGGAATACTCTTGAAAAATTAATTGATAACGTACAAATTGTGTACAACTCCAACTCTCTCTCTCTCTCTCTCTCTCTCTCTCTCTCCTCTCCCTTTTTATAACATAAGTTTTGGTCATTTTTGTATTTGTGTCTGAACACAACTCTTAAGTTCTCTAAGGGACGCATTGAACTAGTTCTAGTTTGTTGCAGGAAGCCAAGACAATTTTACCTCGGAGTCAGATTTGCATCATCAATCTAGTTGCACTTGTGGGAACAAATACTGTCTTTAGAATCGTGCTAATCATGGTATGATTCAGCCTGTGATCTCATCATCTTGGTACAACTATTTTATCTGCCTTATTGCAGTCGTAGGTTAAGTCGATTCTCATCTAAAGCATCATGTGAGGACAATGAATATCCACCCATCTCTGAATGTACTGTAATGATTATGGAGTCGCCACCTAGATTAAGGTTTAGGACCTATAAAAATGTAGTCTCATCATAAGAAAAGACTTCTATTGACTCATTTGACCCAATATATCGACTTTGATCTATCAGAGAACGGGTAAGCATTCAAGGTACAGTTTGGAAAGTGTTAGGCATCCAAAGCAGTCCGATCTGAAAATCAGCCTCCTATATGATTCTACTTTCCTTAGACTCTATGGTTCTGATTGTTCATGGTCAATGGAAGATGACTAGGGCTCATGGGAGATCCTATGCCAAGTTGCTAAGTTCTTCTAACCTAGGTTTAGTCAAACATGTTTTCAAAATAAATAAACAAGCAACATAATATATAGTGAACTGAACCGAAGATGGTTTGGTGATGGACTGAATCTAAGACGCTAAAAAACATCTCAAATTGCCTACGTATTTCAATCCTGAAAATCAAGTCCATAACGTAGTTTGAACGGAATGTGATTAAGGTTTATGGATGTGATTTATGCTTAAGCTTCATTAGATTCAATTGTTTAAGTTGAAGTTTATGCTTGATGATGTTGAGATTGAATCTAGAGATAGCCTATGTGGATCGAAGTGAATATGGATAATGATTATGGATATGGATATGGATATGGAGGACCTAAGGTTACTAAGATGTGGTACCGTACTTAGAAATGTCCTCCAAGTTGCCTACCTATTTCAGAGGTCCTGAAAATTAGGTACAACGTAGTTCGTTGTTTTTGGGTTGATACTTTCAAAGAGCAAAGAGGGACAAATACTCTCAAGGGAAATGATAAGTCTACTCTCAAGAAGCAAAGGGGTAAATACTCCCAAGGAGCAAAGGGGTAAATACTTTTAAGGAGGAAAGGGGTTTGATAATGTTTCGGCCCAAATTCGTATCCGAGGTCCACCACGCTGACTAGACCTGCAAGACAAGCAAAGACAAGGGGGTGGCGGGTCTATGGCCCCGGGTCCACTCCGATGCCTAAGTTAGGGCTCTGTGAACAGTCGATGGGCTCGGTATCCGAGCCCACAACAATATTTAAATAGGGTAGGTGAGAGATTCTCAGTCCGAGGTGTTAGAGCGATAATCCCAAGAAAGAGTAATAAATATAAAAAGTACCTAAAATCTCAGAATTCGTAGCATTTATAGTGAATAGTGTATCTTTGTAAATGCCGTTTTTACCCTTGTTTGATGTGAGATGATCGAAGTATCCTTGCAAAGATGCAGAAATGACACTTTTGTCCTTATCCATTGGTTGGATTTATGGGAACGTCTGGGTATTGACGTGGATGCTTGGATCCTAGCTGTTGTTATGTCATTGGTAACGTGGGAGATTTCCCTAACACTTGCCTTGTTGCTCTGGTGAATCTGTAAGGTTTTTTTTTTTGACCTTTGTAGCCAGACCAAGGTCACTCGACAGAGCTGGCCACCTCGGTCGGCTCAGTCGAGATTTTTTTTTTGAGTTACCATTGTTGAAGTATTCAGATTGATTTGGCGACCTCGACCAACATGGGTTGGTAATATTTTAAAAGGAGGACCGTGTCGTGACGGATCAACCCATTTGGATATGCTTGGACCGACTTGGCTGCCTCGGTCAACATGGGTCAGAAATTTCTTAAAGGAGGACCATGATGTGACGGATCAATCCATATTGATATGCTCGGATTGACTTGGCCGCCTCGGCCAACATGGGTCGGTAATTTCCTAAAGGGGGACCAAGGCGTGACGGATCAACCAATATTGATATGCTCAGACCGACCTGGCCGCCTCGGCCAACATGGGTCGATAATTTCTTAAAGGGGGACCAAGGCGTGACTGTCACACCCCAATTTTGCACTATTCAGAATGGTGTGATGAACCGCTAGCAAAGCAACGGTTCAACCAGGATCTGGAATAGGCTATATCCGTGTTATCTAAACTCCATACATTCACATTCATAATCAAAGTAAATACACAATAGCGGAAGTTTTATAATAAAATGAACTGAGAATCTATGTGATATTAAAATTTAAATAACAAATTATTCTGTATCAATTGAGGCATAATTAATTAAATACCAAATACATGTCTTTAATAAATCCAAATAAATAAACCAAAAATCTAATTGAATATACATGAGTTGCACTCGCAAGAGACGTCATGTATATCCACTTCATCTTCAACTTCCGCCGCAACGTTCCCGTACACTGGAGCATTTAAATAGTCTTCAACGGTAAAACCTGCATCATCAACTAGAAATATTCGACGTCGAGGGGTGAGCACACATCATGGCTCAGTGAGCAAACAAATCAATGCAACAATACATATGCATGCAATCAATTTATTTCTTTGGTCTGGTTTATAGTTTGCACTGTGCTATAGAAAGGATAGGTGGCCGCCGCACCTCTATACACAAGTGTGTGGATACGCCCAATGACTCCTGCACTGTCGCCCACAGTACCCAAAATGGCACAATATACACCCCATGAAAACGGCATGGCTGTACCGGTTGATACCATACCAACAAATAAACCCCTGCTGGCTAGGGTTGCAAACTGGGCTCGCAACTAACTAATCCTAATGCCAAACAGTGTATCCAAGGCCTCACCCCAGCATCCCTCAGAGCACCCATAGAGATAGAGCTAAGGCCCCTCGGTAGAGTATAGGACTCAAGGACCGAGACCCTCCTTGATGCCCTACGTCGCAATAGTTCTGCTAAGGTAATGGCGATACGACGACATCAGTGGACATGACTTGAGTAGACCATAGCACAATATACACCCCATAAAGAACGGTCATGGTTGTACCGGTTGATACCATTCCTACCCTCACCATATACACTGGCCAAATACAAACATTCACATGCCTATTCCTATCATCATCATCATCATTATGTTATAAACAATAAAGTAAATATGCATGAATAAATAATAGTAATATTGGATGACATGTTAAATGCACATACAAGCATACACGCATAGAATAAATATGGCATTGGACTCAAGAAGTAAAACAGTTTATTATTAACCAATTAGTTTAGGTCTTGTTCCCTCACCTTAGCTTGCTAATTGATACTTTTCCAAGCTTTAGAATCACCTTTATAATGTTATTATATTGCTAGAAGACCTAACAAAGTGGATAAAATTTAATTAGAATTTATTCAAAATTTAAAAACCATTCTGTTAACTGAGGGTCGGAGGTAGGGTCGGAGTCCTGATCGACCCTGGGTGCGACCCTCCCCATTCTGGACTTCCCGAACACTGAGGGTCGATACTCAGGATCACCTAGGGTCGGATGTCATCGACCCTCGGTGCGACCCTCGGTGTACTTTGGTCAATTTCCCTCTTTTTAATCCATTCTTCGTGCTTGGGATCCTATGGCTTGCTCCTACATTCCATTCAACGTTTATTCCATGGTCTGGAACCATGAATCATCCACCTAAATAGCTTTCATGCATTCTCCTATGATTTTCCATGAAAACCTAATCATGGGTTGATGGTTTGGGTTTCTCCGGGATCACACTCTCCTCATTATCTCACCTAAGGTCTGTAGAAACTTATGGAATTAGTATCCATACCTGAAAAGATTACTCCTTCTCTACAACTCTTCTCGTTTTGGCTTTCTTCTCTTCCTTGCTTCTCTTCTCTTTCTCTCAATTCAACTAGGGTTGTGAAAGGAGTGGAAGAGGCTTAGGGATGTCCTTTAAATAGAGTAGGAACATCCTAAATTAAGTCCCTTTGAAATTAGGAAAGAATCCCAATTGAGAATTAGGAAATTTCCTAGTTTCAGTTTTGCCGACAATTGAGGGTCGATGGGAGGGATCATCGTCGACCCTAGGTTTCTAAGTTATCTGACCCTCCCTTCAAAACTGAGGGTCTGACTTTCTGTTTTTGGGAGGTCCGACCCTCCTTGGCTGGGTATGCGACCCTCCCCTTAAATTAAGTGTTTTAGGGTCGATTTGATACCTGGGATCTCGATCTCCTTTACGCCCTTGGTCCATTTGACTCGACACGATGGATGAACCTGGTTCAAGGTGATAAGACCGGGTTAGATTGACATGGGTCTTACAACTCCCCCCTACTTATAAAAATTTTGTCCTCGAAATTGTACGTACCTTCTGAATCGAATAAGTGAGGGTATTGCTTCCGCATAGCATTTTCTTCTTCCCATGTAATTTCTTCCATGTCTCTACTTTTCCATGTGACCTTAACATAATAGATATCTCGATTGCACAGACGTTGGACCTTTCGACTGCTTATTTCTGTTGGTGTTACTTCAAATGTCAAATCTTCAGTCAATTCTGGTAAATCTACTGTCAACACGTGCGTTGAATCCTTGACATACTTTTTCAATAGGGAAATGTGAAATACGTCATGCACGCTTGACATAGATGGTGGTAGTGCTAACTGATAAGCCACTTTCCCACGCTTAGCTAGAATTTCATACGGCCCGACATATCTTGGACTTAGCTTCCCTTTCTGTCCGAATCTTTTCAATCCTCGCATAGCGATACTTTCAAGAATACCTTATCACCCACGGTGAACTCCAGATCTCTGCGTCGAGTATCTGCATATTGCTTCTGACGGTTCTGAGCTGTTCTTACTCTTTCCTTGATAATGTCGACCTCTCGGCAAGTCTCTTCAACAAATTCCGGTCCAACAATACTACGTTCTCCAACTTCATTCCAAAATAAAGGAGTTCGACACTTTCTGCCATACAGTGCTTCATAAGGTGATATTTGTATAGTAGCCTGATAGCTATTGTTATACGCAAACTCGATCAATGGTAACTTTTCATCCCATGATCCTTTGAAATCAATTACACATGCTCGTAGCATATCTTATAGAATCTGAATTGTACGCTCTGACTGTCCGTCTGTCTGTGGGTGGAATGCAGTACTGAACTTCAATGTTGTACCCATAGCCTTTTGCAATCCTTCCCAAAACATGGAAGTAAATCGAGGATCTCTATCGGATACAATGCTCTCTGGTACACCGTGTAACCGTACAATATTATCCACATATAACTTTGCTAACCTTTCCAGTGTATACTGAGGTCGTATTGGTATGAAGCGAGCTGTTTTAGTTAGACAGTCTACAATCACCCAAACTGCGTCAACTACCCGAGGAGTCAGTGGTAATCCCGTGATGAAGTCCATAGTGATGCAGTCCCATTTCCATGCTGGTTCTGATAATGGCTGTAACAGTCCTGCGGGTCTTTGTCATTCAGCCTTTACTTTCTGACAATTTAGGCATTGAGACACGAACTTGGCTACATCTGCTCTCATTCCCCTCCATCAATATAGTTTCTTTAGATCATGATACATTTTTGTACTTCCAGGATGTATCGAATAGATGGTGGTATGGGCTTCTTTCATCAGTCGGTGACTAATGTCCACACTTTCTGTTTCAGGTACACATATTCTTCCTTTGTATTTCAGTACTCTCCCTTCGTCCAAGGTGAACTCAGGATTAGTCCTACCTTTCTCGATATATTCTTATACTGTTCTCAGATAAGGATCTGATTTAATAGCTGTCTTCACTTCATCCATTATATCCGATATAATCTTCAAAGCAGCGAACATATTTGAAAATCGATGAATAAACCCTTGGTTGGCTGATTCATCCGTTGCGTCTATCACATATTGCTCATTGCCGTGATTGAATACCATTCCGGTAGTACACATTGCTGCAGTTGTGCTAACCTCTCCTTGCGATTTTATCATTGCCTTTCTGCTTAACGCATCCGCTACTACATTTGCTTTTCCCGGATGATACTGGATATCACAATCATAGTCTTTCAATAGTTTCAGCCATCTTCTTTGTCTCATATTCAACTCCTTCTGATTAAATAAATAAGTAAGACTTATATGGTCCAACTTAATCTGAAATTTCTCTCCGTATAGGTAATGTCTCCATATCTTGACAGCATGTACTACTGCCGCTAACTCCAAATCATGAGTGGGGTAATTTTTCGCTTGTATCTTCAACTGTCTCGAGGCATAAGCAATTACTTGCTCTCCTTGCATAAGCACACATCCTAATCCCAGTCCTGACGCATCAGTGTATAAGGTAAATGTCTGTCCTGGAATAGGAATAGTCAAAATCGGGGCGGATATCAATCTGGTTTTCAATGTCTGGAAACTCTTCTCACATTTATCCGTCCACACAAACTTTTCACCTTTCTTAGTCAGACTGGTGAGAGGTACAGCAATCCGGGAATAGTCTTCTATGAATCCCCGATAATAACCAGCGAGACCTAGAAAACTTCTAATTTTTGAAATACTCTTTGGTGCTTCCCACTTTACAATAGCCTTGATCTTGCTGGGGTCCACTTTGATTCCTTTAGCGGATACTACATGGCCTAGGAAGGCGATTTCACTTAGCCAAAACTCACACTTTGAAAATTTGGCATATAGCTTCTCTTTCCTTAAACGCTGTAGGGCGACGTTTAGGTTCTTGATATGGGTTTCCTTGTCCTTGGAGTATACCAATATATCATCAATAAATACTATAACCGACGTATCCAACATATCGTGGAAGATCCGGTTCATAAGTTCCATGAAAGTTGTCGGTGCGTTTGTTAATCCAAAAGACATGACCAAGAACTCATAATGTCCGTATCTGATCTTGAAAGCTGTCTTAGGAATATCACCTTCTTTAATCTTCAACTGATGATAGCCTGATCGAAGATCGATCTTAGAAAATACCTTTGCTCCTTGCAACTGATCGAACAAGTCATCTATCCGAGGTAGTGGATATCGATTCTTGATTGTCAGTTTATTCAACTCCTGATAGTCGATGCATAATCGAACTCTACCGTCCTTCTTTTTCACGAATAGTACCGGCGCTCCCCATGGTGATATACTGGGTCGAATATAACCCTTGTCCAATAGTTCTTGTAGTTGTACTTTCAGTTCCTTCAGTTCGATAGGAGCCATTCTATAAGGTGCTTTTGATACTGGTGCGGCTCCAGGTATAAGGTCTATCACAAACTCGGTGGCTCGGTCCGGTGGTTATCCTGGTAGTTCCTCTGGAAATACGTCGGGATAGTCCCGTACGACATCAATATCTTCCATTTGTGGTGCTTCCTTGGTTAGGTCGACCACTGATACTAGATACCCGACTGCTCCCTTCTCAAGGCACTTCTTAGCCTTTAGTGCTGAGAGTATGAGTTTGCATCTACGGGGAAGTTTGTTTCCCGCAAAACTGAATTCTGCTCCTTCTTTGTCTTTAAATGTTAGCTTCTTTTCGGCGCATGACAGGTTTGCAGAATCCCGAGCTAACCAGTCCATTCCCAAGATGACGTCAAAGTCTGCCATCTCGAGTTGTATCAAGGTTGCATCTAAGGTTTTCTCGCCAATGAGAACTGGACATGGTCCATAACCTTTCTCTAATTCCACTTCTAACCCCATCGGTGATCGTACAAGTAGTTTATAGTCCAATGTTTTTATGGGTAAATCCATCTTCTTTCCGAATGACACCGATATAAAGGAATGAGTAACTCCTAAATCAAAGAGTACTCTGGCGGGTACGCCATTTATAGGTACGATACCTGTGACCACATCGGGTGATGCGGCAGCATCCTCGGATGTAACAGCGTATACTCGTCCTTGATGTACTTGCTTCTTGGGTTTAGGACACTCCCTGATCATGTGTCCCACTTGGTTGCAGTTGTAACATCTCGGACCTTCAGAATTTGGCTTCGGTTGCTGCTGAGCTGCTTGAGTGGTCTTGGGTGCAGCAGTGATTCTGAGGATGGAAAGGTTTGTATGTCTTGTTATTACCTCCGTTGTACGAATTTCCCGCTGGCCTTTTCATGCCTCTGTTCTATGTAAAGTAGCTTTCCTTCTGGCTCGATTCAATAACCCGAGCGATTTGGACAGCTTCATTATAAATCTTCTTTTCTAAGCCCAGAACGTGCTCTCTGATGCTTCCTCTAAGTCCCGTGACAAACCTACGGGTCTTGGTGTCCTCTTCTTGCATGCTAAGTGATGCAAAGAAAAACAGCTCCTCATAACGCTGTTGATATGCATCCACTGACATCTGTCCCTAATATAAACTCAGTAACTCCTTCTCCATAGAATCTCTGAAGCTTCATGGAAAATACTTCTCAAAGAAAGCTTCTTTATAAATAGCCCAAGTCAATAGGGCGTGCTTGGTCAGTAAATAGGCCCGGGTAGATTTCTACCAATTATGTGCGTCACCCTTTAGCATGAAGGTGACACATAGTACTTTCTCTTCTTCGGTGATAGTCATCATCAGAAAGTTCCTCTCCATTTCGTTGATCCAATGTGCTGGCCATAACGGATCCGACGGTTTACCATTAAATTCCCTGGGCTTCATCTTTAGAAATCTCTCAACCAGTTGAGAGTGATCCATCTGATTTTGGGGGTATGCCCCAAACATAGGTTGTGGATACTGATAATTAACCTGGGCTGCTTCCAGACCCGGTACTGGAATCTGTGCAGCTGGTGGTTGAGGTGTTTGAGGTGCTGGGTGGTTACCCACCGGTGCTGCACTGGCTTGTCCCGTCTGCATGGGTGTAGCATGTGTGGCTTGGAATATGATTCCCATGGCAACTTGCATTTGAGCCTGTGCATGTTGCATCTATTGCAGTTGTTGTGTTAAGTTCATCACCACTGTTGCTAACTCTGGTGGTGGAGGTGGCAAATTTGTAGGATTTGTCTGATCTAGATTTTCTGGGACATATATATTCTCCTGGTTAGTTTCCTCCACAGGTGGTGGTGGTGGAACTGCATTTTGGCTCTGTCTAGTTACTCTACGTCCAGACATAATTTCTTCTGAGATTGGTGGTGCCTGAAAATCATCAAAATAAGTGAGAAAATCATTGATACTCCATGTAGGCACGTTAACCGATGTAAAATTTCAAATTTCAACTCATGTTTATAACAAATTCACTGTCTTTTCTATGCAGGGTCGATGGTGAGGGTCGATGGTATGTCCGACCCTTAGTATCAGACCCTGGGAATGACCTGTTCTTCCCGAGAGCTGAGGGTCGATGTGAGGGTCGATGGGTGTCCGACCCTCAGTGTCCGACCCTTAGTTTTCTGTCAGATTCCCAAGAGCCGAGGGTCGATGGGAGGGTCGATCCAAGGGTCGATGGTTCTGGTCGAATTGTCCGACCCATAGACCAAAAATCAGATTTTTAAGAGGCGATTCTGGTTCATTCTTTGTTATTTCCCTCCCATTTCGACTCGTCTCTCTCCTCTGAGTTTCTACAGTGCCACTCTACTATTTTTGGTCAGTTTGAGTCTGGGTTTCGACGTCCACGTCATCCCTACAGGTACGTTCTCCCATTTTCCCCTATTTTTAGGTTTTCTTTTCTAGGTTTTTGTCCATTTAACTTGTATCTTTCAAATTAAACTTTTTCCAATCGTAAAAATTTGATTTTTATTGGGGGCTTTTGTTATTGGTGTCTCGAGGAACGAAAGCCCTCAAAATTTTTTGAGTTCCATCGGTTGGTTACCGAGAAACTTGGATTTTTGCTCTTTTTTTTGCCCTAATTTGCCAAAATTTTCAATTTCTTGAAATTTCTTCCAATTGGACCTCATTAGTTAAAATTTCCTACTGTATGTGTGTTGTAGGATATGTTAGAACCTACATAAGTCCTCCTGCCCACGTGTATGGGTAACAAGTGAGGCTTTTGGCCATTTACGTCGTTATAATGTCAAATTTCTGATTTTTATCCTATTAACTCATTATCTGATTCTCTTTACAGATACCATGGCTTGTACTAAGGTTCCCAGAGTTTGTGATCCGCTTTGCTTTCGCTCCAACGAAGCCAAGGCACAGTATGCCCACTATGTTCGTAAGAAAGTGGACGGTGGTCGTATGGTGAACTTGGCTGAGCTAGCCTTGTTCAAAGTAGAAAGAGCATTCGGTGATATGGGGTGGCTCCCTGTCATCACTTACGACACGTGCACATGCTTGGATTTGGTGCACCAGTTCTATTGTAATCTCCAGGTGGTGGGAATTACAATGATGTCGAGAGGGGTCAAGAGTTGCGCATCACCAGCTACGTCAAAGGGGAGAATATCTCATTTGACTATCGGCAACTGGCTGACCTACTGGGCATTCCTTATGATAGCCCCATGGTCTACTGTGCGCCTGGAGAGCCCCAGTTTGTTTCCATGGAGATGAGGGCAGAGATCGACAATCAGCTGCTACGACCTGATCGTTGGCAGATGAGAGCTTGTTACATGCGTCCAGCTCCATGGCTCTTCTGCAAGATTATCCAGCATAATCTGATTCTGCAGAGTGGGCACTACGAGAGGGTTTCTCAGCTGACCCAGTTTCTGATATATAGTATCTACACTAGACAACCAGTCTGCCTTCCCTACATCATCATGCGGACCATGATTAGTGCTACACTGTCCGGTCATAGGGGTAATCCACCCTATGGACGTATGATTACTGTTCTACTGACCCGCCTGGGGGTTGACTTAGTGGATGAGAAGATTCAGGAGAAGGCCTTCTCGTCGCCTCTAGATTGGGAGGCTATCTGCAAGATGGGTATGCAGGATGCCCAAGTTAGTGACGAGGAGAGGAATGAAATGGTGTGCCCTTACACTCGCATCGAGATGGCTGACGCTGAGGCCGCTGCTGCCGCTGCTAGAGCTCATGTGGATCTTGTCGATGATGACGACCATATGTATATGGATGTCGACTCGATACCACCGCCTTCACCTACGCATGCGGCTGGAGTTGGTACTTCTTCTACGGCGGATCCTGTACCTGGACTGGTCCTTCCCATGCGGCTGGTCCTTCACGCCCACCTTCTGACCTGATGGAGATGTTGCAGGAGATCAGGGAGGCTCAGCGCAGATCTGATCTGAGGATGGAGGAGTTGCTAGACGCTCAGCGTGTGAGAGTGGATGAGCTGTTAGCCGTCTAACACATATCAGACACGTGGATGGGAGAGCTCATAGAGGTTCAGCGTGCGACTGACCGGAGGGTAGCCGATCTCATAGCTAGTCTACAGACGACCCAGAATCAGATAGCCTGGTTGACTAGAGTCTATGCTGAGGACTATGACAGAGATCGTGAGGCACCGCCTCCTCCTTCACCTCCAGCTTCTTGATTATTTTTATTTTCCTTGTACAACAGAGTAACTGTCCGGGTTGTGGACTGTACTCTGCTTAGTTATGTATATACGTTTTATTTCTCTCTCATTGTATGTAAACTTGTTTCCCCTTTAATAGATCCATTATTCTCTTCTTAATTCGGTCTCAACCACCACTTGTGCTTATAGTGTGTTAATATTACTATTTTTACTTTTATCCTATCTCAGTTCACAATTGTCTTGAACGTATGTTAGTTCAGCGGACAAGGCCTGAGAAGCTCTAATACCAAGTTGTCACACCCCAATTCCGTACTATTCAGAATGGTGTGATGAACTGCTAGCAAACCAACGGTTCAACCAGGATCTCGAATAGGCTATATCCATGTTATCTAAACTCCATACATCCACATTCATAATCAGAGTAAATACACAATAGCGGAAGTCTTATAATAAAATGAACTGAGAATCTATGTGATATTAAAATTTAAATAACAAATTATTCTGTATCAACTGAGACATAATTAATTAAATACCAAATACATGTCTTTAATAAATCCAAATAAATAAACCAAAAATCTAATTGAATACACATGAGTTGCACTCGCAAGAGACGACATGTGTATCCACTTCATCTTTAACTTCCATCGCCGCAACGTTCCCGTACACTGGAGCATTTAAATAGTCTTCAACGGTAAAACCTGCATCATCAACTAAAAATATTCGACGTCGAGGGGTGAGCACACATCATGGCTCAGTGAGCAAACAAAACAATGCAACAATACATATGCATGCAATCAATTTATATCTTTGGTCTGGTTTATAGTTTGCACTGTGCTATAGAAAGGATAGGTGGCCGCCGCACCTCTATACACAAGTGTGTGGATACGCCCAATGACTTCTGCACTGTCGCCCACAACACCCAAAATGGCACAATATACACCCCATGAAAATGGCATGGCTGTACCGGTTGATACCATACCAACAAATAAACCCCTGCTGGCTAGGGTTGCAAACTGGGCTCGTAATTAACCAATCCTAATGCCAAACAGTGTATCCAAGGCCTCACCCCAGCATCCCTCAGAGCACCCGTAGAGATAGAGCTAAGGCCCCTCGGTAGAGTATAGGACTCAAGGACCGAGACCCTCCTTGATGCCCTACGTCGCAATAGTTCTGCTAAGGTAATGGCGATACGATGCCATCAGTGGACTTGACTTGAGTAGACCATAGCACAATATACACCCCTTGAAGAACGGTCATGGTTGTACCGGTTGATACCATTCCTTCCCTCACCATATACACTGGCCAAACACAAACATTCACATACCTATTCCTATCATCATCATCATCATCATGTTATAAGCAATAATCATCATGTTATAAACAATAAAGTAAATATGCATGAATAAATAATAGAAATATTGGATAACATGTTAAATGCACATACAAGTATACACGCATAGAATCAATATGGCATTGGACTCAAGAAGTAAAACAGTTTATTATTAACCAATTAGTTTAGGTCTTGTTCCCTCACCTTTGCTTGCTAATTGATACTTTTCCAAGCTTTAGAATCACCTTTATAATGTTATTATATTTCTAGAAGACCTAACAAAGTGGATAAAATTTAATTAGAATTTATTTAGAATTTAAAAACCATTCTGTTAACTGAGGGTCGGAGGTAGGGTCGGAGTCCTGATCGACCCTGGGTGCGACCCTCCCCATTCTGGACTTCCCGAACACTAAGGGTCGATACTCAGGATCACCTAGGGTCGGATGGTCATCGACCCTCGGTGCGACCCTCAGTGTACTTTGGTCAATTTCCCTCTTTTTAATCCATTCTTCGTGCTTGGGATCCTATGGCTTGCTCCTACATTCCATTCAACATTCATTCCATGGTCTGGAACCATGAATCATCCCCCTAAATAGCTTTTCATGCATTCTCCTATGATTTTTCATGAAAACCTAATCATGGGTTGATGGTTTGGGTTTCTCCGAGATCACACTCTCTTCATTATCTCACCTAAGGTCTGTAGAAACTCATGGAATTAGTATCCATACCTGAGAAGATTACTCCTTCTCTGCAACTCTTCTCGTTTTGGCTTTCTTCTCTTCCTTGCTTCTCTTCTCTTTCTCTCAATTCAACTAGGGTTGTGAAAGGAGTGGAAGAGGCTTAGGGATGTCCTTTAAATAGAGTAGGAACATCCTAAAATAAGTCCCTTTGAGATTAGGAAAGAATCCCAATCGAAAATTAGGAAATTTCCTAGTTTCAGTTTCGATGACAACTGAGGGTCGATGGGAGGGATCATTGTCGACCCTAGGTTTCTAAGTTATCTGATCCTCCCTTCAAAACTGAGGGTCTGACTTTCTGTTTTGGGAGGTCCGACCCTCCTTGGCTGGGTATGCGACCCTCCCCTTAAATTAAGTGTTTTAGGGTCGATTTGATACCTGGGATCTCGATCTCCTTTACGCCCTTGGTCCATTTGACTCGACCACGATGGGTGAACCTGGCTCAAGGTGATAAGACCGGGATAGATTGACACGGGTCTTACAGTGACGGATCAACCCATATTGATATGCTCGGACCGACCTGGCCGCGTCGGCCAACATGGGTCGGTAATTTCTTAAAGGGGGACCAAGGCTTGATGGATCAGCCCATATTGATATGCTCAGACCGACCTGGCCGCCTCAGCCAACATGGGTGGGTAATTTCTTAAAGGGGGACCAAGGCATGACGGATCAACCCATATTGATATGCTCGGACCGACTTGGCTGCCTTAGCCAACATGGGTCGATAATTTCTTAAAGGAAGACCATGATGTGACGGATCAACCCATATTGATATGCTCGGACTGACCTAGCGTAGCATGTACCGAATTAGAGATCATACACTGAGGCGGGGTCGGGCATTGGAGCTGGAGCATAGATGGATACTAATGTGATACTGGATATGAGTGAAGGATGAAAGTGGGTTTGGGTGTTGGATTTGGGTCGGTTTATAGAGCTGGAGCTAATATGGATCTGGGTCGTTCATGGATCCGGATGGGGGGTCGGTTTATGGAGCCGGAGCAAATATGGATACTGATCTGATACTGGATATGGGTGAAAGATGAAAGTGGGTTTGGATGTTGCATCTGGGTCGTCCTGTGATACACAGCCATGTGGACTCTGTCAGATTTCTCTAGAATCTTCCCTCCTTTCTATATATATATATGGCCCCTGGGGCCTCCCCTTTGTTTTACTTCATAGTAACTTAGTAACCTCTTTGATGGTAAGAGTTGTCCCAAGTGTGTTCCCTTGTTGCTAGTAGTGCTCACTGTAAGAAGTTTGTTACCTCCTTAGTGTCGGTGATTCATGTTGATTTTGCAAGAAGTTCCGGGCAGCGATTCATCGGTGAGTTTTCTCAACTTTAGTTTCTTTTATTTGTCAAAAAATGTTTGCATGTGAAGGGGTAGAGGTAGAAGTAGACATTGAAACGATTGATGTTACGGGACCAACGTCCCCAGCCTTAGCTGACTCATCATCATCGACTAGTAGCGATTCGTTGGATAGTACCTTGACAAGTAGTAGCAATGCGTCCGTATACATGGAGGGGTTGGAAGATTTTGGGATGGAAGGCGGAACCCAAGAATCTCTAGATGACGCCATGCCAGACGTTGTTCCCACCAATAGTAGTGCCACAAGCCAATCAACGGCGAGATTGGCCTCTCACTGGCTGGGCGCAGACACAATCCGAGAAGCTAAAGAGGATGCAAATCCTCATATCAAATTTGATGCAATGGAGCAAGTCTGCTTATTGACCAAAAGATAATTTATGAGGTTACAAGATCGCTTTCAAATTCCCCCCGTAGTAGAGCTCCGAATGCCTAGACCCGCGAAAAGATCTTGTTGGGATCGGGTGTCTGAGTTATGTGTAAGCATAGAGATGTTCAGGGCTAGGTTTCGTATACCCACTCCCTGATTGGTCAGTGAGATAATGGACCATTATAAAGTAGCGCCAATCTAAATAATGCCAAATTCGTGGAAGACAATTATCGCCTTTATTGCATATTTCAAAAGAATGGGGGAGAAGCCGACCTTAAATATGTTCCGAGTCATATTTGTGCTTAATCATTTCCAAAGGTCGGGTTGGTATTATTTTGCAAAATGGCCAGAGTACCCGGAGATCATCAGCGATAAACCATCTTCCATCAAGAATTGGAAGAACAAGTTTTTTATGTTAAGGGAGATATGGTTATTTTTGACAATATCAAGAAAGTGATAAGCTCCGAGGTGGTTAACAACGATGTGATGCTGACGCGAAAAGAAGCTGGTGCCCTGAAACGTGCCTTGAACTGAGAGGGCGCGACAGTCAGAACAGTCGATCTCTCAAATCTCTTGTTTCTTCATGAATATAAACTTTGTGAGTGTTTTTTGCTTTGTTTATGTATCCGATCTCTAACTGTAGGCTGATTTGCTGTTTGTTTTACTGCAGTGATGTTGTCAAGGGAATTTCTAGCCGAACTCTGCAAGAAGGAGCTTAGGAAAGAAGAAGAGGCTGAAGAGAGGAATGCAAGGCTCGACCAAGACTATCGCCAGAGATTGGAAGAGGAGGTCCCGAAAATGACTCAGGTTGAACTTTCGAAGAAACTTAAGAAGCGACCTCGTAAGTTTTCTCACGATACTGCCCTCGCCGAAGCAGTTCGAGTATATGCTAAGGCTATTACTCCTGTGCACTGTGTTCTTGATTTTTTAGGCAAGGGCTTAGAAAGTAGTGGTATCGAGGCAGTATTAGCCCTTCTCGAGTCTACCCGACCTGTTCTTGCTGTATCACCCTGGCCCGAAGAGGGAGAATATCTTTCTATGGGGAGTAATCTAAGTGATATTAGATGAATTCCCCTGATGGGTCCTCTTTCGAAGAAAAAGACCGGACACAAGAAGGCTTATTAACCTGATTGAGCGATCACAGAAGATGACACTGCGATGGGAGACACTCGCGTGGCAGAGGAACTCATGAGGGGTGCGTGCTTCCACGGGACCAAGCAATGGTCCATAGCCTTTCTTCACCGAATTTGATAGTGGGTGTAGATACTTTAGCATCAGGGGTGAGTTGTATATCTTTCATGCTTATTTTTCCATGGGTTGATCCGTTATGCTAACTCCCGCTGTTGATTGTTCCACAGCTTATTGCACATATGGGGGAGCTCAAGCTACGTCTGCACAAGACTGCTAGTGAACTTGCCAGTACTGATCAAAAGCTTCATCGAGCAGAAGATGAGAGGGATGGTGTACACTCTCGACTTAAGTCAAAGGAGCAAGAGTTGGACTTGATGATGGTGGAAAACTCCAGCCTCCAACCTAAAGTAGAGAGGTTAAAGAAATCACTGGATGAAGAGAAGGTCATTCGTGGTAAACTGAGGTCTGTTGCTGAAGTCTTCCATAACCGTGCCACGAAGTACAAATAGGCTTTCGAGAATGCCAAGTCCCTTGCTATTGGTGCTGTACGTATTTACAAGAAGTCTCCCGTCTTCAAGGTGCTTGTTGGGAAACAGTCGTTGCCTAGTTTTCAATATGGAGTAGAAACCCTCAAAGAATATGTGGACAAGAGGGTGCCTGGTATTGATTATACTGAAGCCAATTTCCTGAAGCCTGTGAAGATTAGTGAAGAGCCAGATGATGAGGATGATCAAGAGATATACTGTCAACTGGAGCAAGTCTTTGATGGAAAAGTTCCACCCAACTCTCCATCTATGAGTGAAGTGGATTCTCATGGGGGGTCTCCTTCTACTCCACCAGTTGGGATTTCACCGGTCACTAGGCTTCCCATCACTCCCAGTGGTTGTATTAACCTCTCTCCCGATCGTTGAGCTTCTGGTAGTGGCAGTGGCCTGGCTGGTGGGCATTGACTCATGGTCGATGCTTTAACTTTTTCCTTTTTGTAAGAAGCCAAGGTCATGGCTTAATTATGTATTAACCTTAGTGTTATCTGTATTTTGGAGATGTGCTCCTTCAATTCTTTTTGGATGGAAGATCTAGAGAATATGTATCTGACTTTTTTAGAAATATGAAATTTGTGCAACTATAGCAACTGAACTACTTTTGGAGTTGTCGTGGTTTTGCCTGCGATTATATTTGACTATATACGTATATATTTTAAAAAAATGGTCTTGTGTTTATATATTCTCTACCCGCTTCGGCCAAATGTTGGTGAACTCTTTTGGCCAGATGGGTCACAATTTAAGTGTGAGCTCGATCTACCCTCCTTGACCAAATGCGTGCACAGGTTGGTGAACTCTTTCGGCCGAATGGGTCACAATTTATGTTTGAGCTCTGTCTACCCTCTTCGGCCAAATGTGTTCACAGATTTAATGGACTCTTTTGGCCGCATGGGTCACATTTTATGTTTGAGTTCCGTCTACCCACTTCGGCCAAATGTGTTCACAGATTAATGAACTCTTTTGGCTGTATGGGTCACAATTTAAGGTTGAGCTCAGGCTACCCTCTTCGGCCAAATGTGTCCACTAGTTAGTGAACTCTTTTGGCCGTATGGGTCACAATCTAAGTTTGAGCTCCGTCTACACTCTTCGGCCAAATGTGTTCACAGATTAATGAACTCTTTTGCCCGTATGGGTTACAATTTAAGGTTGAGCTCAGGCTACCCTCCTTGGCCAAATGTGTCCACTAGTTAGTGTACTCTTTTGGCTGTATGGGTCGCAATCTAAGTTTGAGCTCAACCTGTCCTGCTTCCTTTCTCTCATTGTGATGATAATAGTGAAAAAGTATAGAAAACCCAAGGGACACTTTCTTTGATTAGAAAATATGGCCGTCAGGGCCAGGTTACATCATGGTGAAAACTACTGGTAAAATGGATGGAGGTGTTATGTATTCCATGCTCGAGGTAGGGCCTTGCCTTCCATGTCTGCAAGATGATAAGTGTCATTCCGAAGTGCTTGAGTGACTTGATATGGTCCCTCCCAGTTTGGGGCTAACTTCCCTTGATTGGTTGGATCGAAGGCAATTGTGCGTCGGAGAACAAGGTCCCCAACCCCGAATGATTATTCGTGGACCCTCTTGTTGTAATGCTTGGCCACTTGTTGCTGTTGAGCAGCTATCTGGATCTGGGCTTGATCTCTGGTCTCCTCTAAGAGGTCCAAATTTGTTCGCAACCCTTCTTTGTTGGGGGCAGGGTCATAATGGGTGACCCTGTGTGAGGGGATGCGTACTTCCAAGGGGACAACTGCTTCAGCGGCAAAGGCCAACATGAACGGTGATTCTCCTGTGGCTATCTTATGGGTTGTTCGATCTGCCCATAAGATGTGAGGCAGTTCATCTAACCATCAACCTTTTGCGCCCTCTAATCAAGTCTTGATCCCTTTGAGTAGAATCTTGTTGGTGGACTCTGTTTGTCCGCTAGTCTGGGGGTGCTTCACCGCCCCATGGCGATGATCAATATGGTTTTCTTTGCAGAACTCGAAGAAGACCTTGTTGTCAAACTGCTTGCCATTGTCGGTGATTAGCACCCACGGTAGACAACGAATTTTTTGAAAAACTCATGGATTATGCTTTCTGGGATGCTGGATACTGCCTTTGTCTCAGCCCACTTGGTAAAATAGTCTACCGCGACGATGACAAATTTTCTTTGGTAGAGAGTAGGGGAAAAGGACCCATGATGTCCATTCCCCAGGTGGCAAAGGGAATTGGGGCTGCTTCAATTGACCTCAGGGGGGTTGCTGGGAGATGGGGAACTGGGGCATACAACTGCCACTTCCAACATTTTTTGATGTAGTCTATGCATTCCTTCCTCATTTTTGGCCAGTAGTAGCCCTGTCGTAAGATTTTATGAACGAGGACTCTCCCCCCTTGATGGGCTCCACAAATTCCTTCGTGTACCTCCTTGATTGCCAAAGCTGCTTCAGATGGGTGCAGACATCGTAGTTGGGGGAATGTAAAGGCTTTTTTGTACAAAGTATCTACCTCTACTACATAATGGGTAGCTTTGGATTGTATCCGCCTAGCCTTTTTTCTTTCTCCTGGGAGGATGCCTTCTCTGAGAAATGAATAAATTAGATCTATCCATGATGGTTCTACCGTGACTGACATTACCGTTTTGGAATTTGGATCCACTGTTGATTGTAGTAAGGTTTCGGTATACACCGAGTGATCAAGGTCTAATAAGTCCGAGGTGGCCAATTTGGAAAGGGCATCTGCCTATGTGTTTTGATCCCTAAGTATGTGGTTCAAGGTGAAACTATCAAAAACTGAGACTGCCTCTTGTACCTTTCGTAAGTACGCTGCCATATTGACTTTCTTTGCCTCGTACTCCCCATTTGCCTGTCGTACTACCAATTGAGAGTCACTGGATGCCTCGCTCCTTCTTGCCATTACTACCTTGGCTAGGCGTAGTCCGACGATCAAGGCTTCATACTAGGCTCCATTGTTTGATGCTTGAAATTTGAACCGAAGGGCATATCAAATCTGAAAGCCTTCAGGGCTTGTGAGTATGAAACCAGCACTACACTGGGCCTTGTTCGAGGCTCCAACGACAAATAAGGTCCATGGTGGCAATGTGCTTTCTTTGCCTTTGCTTTCTGTTCCTTCTTCTACCTCTCCAGGAAGAGATGATTCGATTAGAAAATTAGCCAAGGTTTGAGCCTTAATGGCTGTGCGAGGCTTGTAATTGATATCAAATTCTCCTAATTCGTCAGCCCAATTGATCACCCAGCCAGAGATGTCTGGCCTCGTTAAAATTTTCTTCAGAGGCTGGTCAGTTAGGATGTTAATGGAGTATGCTTGGAAGTAGGGCCGGAGCTTTCTTGCTAACATGACCAGTGCCAGAGCCACTTTCTCGATGAACTTGTATCGAGTTTCAGCCTTCAGTAGAATCTTACTGGCATAGTATATCGGTCGTTGTTCGCCATCTACCTCCTTGATAAGTATGGCACTGACCGCCTTTAAAGATACTGCCAATCGTAGCTCCAATATGTCTCCAACCTCAGCCTTAACCAACAGCGGAGGAGATGCTAAGTAAGCCTTTAGTTCCTCCAACGCCTGTTGGCATTCGACGGTCCACTCAAAGGTCTTGTTTCCCTTAAGAGTCTGGAAGAAGGGGAGACATTTGTTTGCCGAGCGAGACATGAATCTACTTAGTGCGGCCACTCGTCCAGTAAGTTCTTGTACTTGCTTTACTCTGGTCGGCGATAGCATGCTGAGAATGGCTGTAATCTTTGTAGGGTTGGCCTCAATACCGTTGCTGGACACCATAAATCTGAGGAACTTTCCAGAAACGACTCTGAATGCACATTTGGCAGGGTTGAGGCACATTCTGTGCTGCCTTAGCACTCCAAATGCTTCCTCCAGGTCCTTAATATGATCCCCGCCGACTAGGCTCTTCACAAGCATGTCGTCAATGTACACTTCTACATTCCTTTTGATCTGCCTTTCGAATATCTTGTTTACCAATCTTTGATATGTGGCCCTAGCATTCTTGAGACCAAAAGGCATGACATCGTAGCAGAAGAGGCCTCAATTGATGACGGAGGCAGTTTTCTCTACATCGATCAGGTGCATTCGGATCTGATTGTAGCCAGAGTAGGCATCCATGAAACTCAACTGCGCATGTCCAGTGGTAGCATCGATCAGCTGATCGATCCGAGGGAGAGGGAAGCTGTCATTCGGGCACTCTTTGTTCAAGTCTGTGAAATCGAACCATGACGATGTTTGCAAGCCATTCTGGATAATGGATTTCTCTGATGAATCTGGCCTGTAATAATTTCTTGACTTCGTCGTCGATTAGACGCTGTCGAGATGCAACAAGTGTTCTCTTCTTTTGTCGTATTGGCCGATGCCGAGGATCAATATTCAAGTAATGTTGTGTAATTTCTCACGGTATTCTGGGCATATCGGCTGCAGACCAGGCAAAAATGTCTGCATTTGTCCTTAAGAAATTTATCAGCTCTGTTCTCTACGGTTCTGTGAGCGACAACCATATCTGGATCATCTTTTCTGGATTTCCTTCCACCAGAGGGACTTGGATTAGATCTTTGGGGGGGGGGGGTCCCTCTCTATTGCTTGAGATCGTCCCACAAATCTTCAATGTGAACATGCAAGGCCTGGGCTAGTTTTTTATAATTGGTGAGTTCGGCAGAGTAACACTTTTGTGAGATGAGTTGGTCTGTCTGACATTCCCCGGCTCCTCTAGGCATGGGGAATTTGATTACCAAGTGGTATGGAGAGGGGACCGACCGAAGTGCAATCATACCTGGTCTCCCCAGCAATGCATTGTAAGAAGATGGGATGTCGATTATCAGGAAGTTCATCATGACCCTAGATTCTCTAGGGTAACCACCAGCCCTGACGGGCAACCGGATGGATCCCTTTACTGTAACGAAATCACCTGAGAAACTGACCAAGGGGTAATTCAGAGGTAATAGACGCTCGGGGGGAATTTTCACGCTTTGGAAGGCCTGCCAATATATGATGTCAGCGGAACTACCGGTGTCGACCATTATCTTATGGACATCGCTGTCTTCTATCCGCAGGGTGATAACAATGGCATCTTCATGAGGTAGTTCTAGGCCGCACAAATCTTCGTTACTGAAGGTCAGGAAGTCTCCTATGCGTGCCCTCTTACCGGGCCATTCTGTAGATTTTATACTCCTCGCATAGGCCTTTCGTGCCTTGGCAGATGTATTGCCAGCTGCGGGTCCCCTAGTGATAGTCATTGTTTTTTGCCCTTCCTTAAAGGGGTTATACTTTAAATTTTTGACTTCGGCGGAGGTGGCCGCCTCGGTCGAGAGGGGTCGGTCAATTTTTGTACCCTCTTCCTGTACCGACCTAATCTCTGGTACACTCAATGCTTGCTTCCTCTTTAATGGGACATACCCCAGCTCCATAATTCTGATGGCACCCACATGATCATAGGGCGAGTCTACTGTTGGTGGTGGATCAAGGACTAGCAATAGTGGCGACGGACGAGTCTGGTTCTGGCATTGCCGTGGGATCCTGGGGTCAATCCTGAGTTGGGTTCTCCCCCTTGTTTCTAAGGAGTTCAGTACCCTTCCCTTTTGATGCACTTGTTGAAGGGTTGGGTCAAGTGTAAAGGCAAACTAACCCGTCATGCACTTGTAAGACCCGTGTCAAACTAACCCGGTCTTACCACCTTGAACTAGGTTTACCCATCATGGTCGAGTCAAATGGACCAAGGGCATGAAGGAGATCGAGATCCCAGGTATAAAATCGACCCAAAAACACTTAATTTTAGGGGAGGGTCGCACACCCAGTTAAGCAGGGTCGGACCTCCCAAAATAGAAAGTCAGACCCTCAGTTTTGAAGGGAGGGTCGGACAGCTTAAGACCCTAGGGTCTTAAGGATCATCGACCCTCCCATCGACCCTCGGTTTCTGACGAAACTGAAATTAGGAAATTTCCTAATTTTTGGTTGGGATTCTTTCCAAATCTCAATGGGATTATTATATGACATTCCTAGTCTATTTAAAGGACGTCCCTAAGCCACTTTCACTCCTTTCACAACCCTAATTGAATTGAGAGAAAGAGAGAAGAAGGAAAAGAGGAAGAAAGGAGGCTAGGAAGAAGGCTTAGCAAAAAGGAGAAGAATTTGCAGAGAAAAGTAATCTTCTCAGGTATGGATACTAATTCCATGAGTTTCTACAGACCTTAGGTTAGAGATGGTTGAGTGTAGGATTTCAGAGAAACCCAAACCATCCATCCATGGTTAGGTTTTCATGGAAAACCATAAGAGGATGCACGAAAACTATTTATATGGATTATACATGGTTCTAGACCATGGAATGACTGTTGAATGAATGTAGGAAGTAAGCCATAGGGCCCAAACACGAAGAAATGATTTAAAAGTGGAAATTGGACCAGAGTGCACCAAGGGTCGCACCGAGGGTCGATAGACCACCCGACCCTAGGTGTTTCTGACCATCGACCCTCAGCATTCGGGAAGTTCAGAATGGAGGGAGGGTCAATAGACCCATCGACACTAGCATCGACCCTCAGTTGACAGAATGGTTTTAAATTCCGAATTAATTCTAATTAAATTCTATCGACTTTGTTAGGTTTGCTAGCAATATAATTACGTTATAACGGTGATTCTAAAGCTTGGAAAAGTATCTTTTAGCAAGCTAAGGTGAGGAACCTTAACCCCAAACTAAATTAGTTAATAATAAACTGTTCTCTATTTCTTGAGTCCTATGCAATGTTTGATTCTATGCGAATATGTTGTAATGTGCATACAGCATGCCATCCAATATTTCTATTACTTGTTCATGCATATTTATTTTATTGTTATAACATGATGATGATGATGATGATGATAGGAATAGGCATGTGCTTGTATGTGTGTGGTTGATGTGCTTGATGCGAGCGAGTATCAGGGGAGGTGTGATGAGAACGTCAATAAACGTTAACCTTTGGCGGGTCCCAGCACTTTAGCTCTATCTCTAACTCAAGTCTTGTGCATTGGCATCGTCGTATCGCCATTACCTTAGCGGAACTATTATGTCGTAGAGTATCGGGGAGGTGGTCTCGGTCCTTGTAGTCTCCTGGGGTGAGGCCTTGGATACACTGTTTGGCATTAGGATTGGTTAGCAGCGAGCCCAGTTTGCAAGCTCTCGCTAACAGGGGCTTACGTGTTGGTATAGCATTATATAGCAATAAACGTTAACCTTTGTTGTATAATGTTATGGTAGAGTGGATGGGGACGACGATAAACGTTAACCTTCGGGCGGGCTTCCACACCCTGTGTATAGAGGCGGTGTCAATAAACGTTAACCTTTGACCACCCAACCTTTCTATTGCACATTGGAAACTATAAACCAAGACCAAAGATATAAATTGATTTTTTTTGCATGCATATGTAATGTTGCATTGTTTTGGCTACTCACTGAGCCGTGTTGTGTGCTCACCCCTCGACGTCAAATACTTTTAGTTGATGATGCAGGTTATACAGTTGAAGATTTTATGAACGCGTCAGCGTATGGGAATGTAGCAGCTATGGAAGTTGGAGCTGAAGATGATACACACGACTCCTCTTGCGAGTGCAACTCGTGTGTATTCGATTAGATGTTTTTATAGGTTTCTTTATTGGATTTATAAGCCATGTATTTGGTACTTAATTATTTATGTCTCAGTTTAAACACAGAATAATTTGCTATTATTTATGAATATCATTTTAGTTCTCAGTTCATTTATTTATAAGACTTCCGCTATTGTGTATTTACTCTGATTATGATGGTGAGTATATGAAGGTTCAGGTAACGCGGGGATAGCCTATTTGAGATCCTGGTTGAACCATTGGTTATTTAGCGGTTCATCACACCATTCTGAAATGTGCAAAATTGGGGTGTGACAACTTGGTATCAGAGCATCTCAGACCTTGCCCGCTGAACTATCATACATTCAAGACCATTGCGAACTGAGATAGGATAAATTAAAAGCTTTAATACAAACACACTGTAAGCACAAGTGATGGTTGAGACCAAATTTAAAAAGAGAATAATACATCTATTAAAAGGAGAAACAAGTTGATATACAATGAGAGCGAAACAAAGAGTATATATATATCTAAAACAGAGTGCAGTCCTCAACCCGGACAGTTACTCTGTAGTACAAGGAAAAGGAAAGTACAATCAGGAAGCTGGAGGCGAAGGAGGAGGTAGAGCCTCATGATCTCTGTCGTAGTCCTCACCATAGACTTTAGTCAACCAGGCTATCTGAGTCTGGGTCGTCTGTAGACTAGCTGTGAGATCGGCTACTCTCCTGTCAGTCGTACGCTGGATCTCCATGAGCTCACCTATCCGCGCGTCAGATGTGTGCTGAGCAACCAACAGCTCATCCACTCTCATGCGCTGAGCATCTAGCAACTCCTCCATCCTCAGGTCCGATCTACGCTGAGTCTCTCTGATCTCGCGCAATATCTCCATCATATCAGAAGGTGGGCGTGTAGGACCAGCATCATGAGAAGGACTGGTCTCGAGTACCGAAGCCGTCGCAGCAAAAGTACCAGCCCTATCCGCATGCGTGGGTGATGGCGGTGGTATCGCATCGACATCCATATATAAGCAATCATCGTCGACCGGATCCCCACGAGCCCTAGCAGCAGCCTCAGCATCAGCCATCTCAACCCGAGTGTGAGGGCGCACCATCGCGTTCCTCTCCTCATCACTAACCTCCGCATCTCGCAGCCCCATCTTGCAGATAGCCTCCCAATCTAGAGGCGACGAGAAGGTCTTCTCCTGGATCTTCTCATCTACTAGATCCATCCCCAGACGGGTCAGTAGCACTGTAATCATGCGTCCATAGGGTAGGTTTCCCCTATGACCGGACAGTGTAGCACTAATCATCGTCCGCATGATGATGTAAGGAAGACAGACCGGCTGACGAGTGCAGATGCAGTAGATCAAGAACTGAGTCAGCTGAGAGACCCTCTCATAGTGCCCACTCTGCGGGATCAGATTATGCTGGATAATCTTGCAGAAGACCCGTGGAGCCGGACCCAAGTAGCAAGCTCTCATCTGCCATCTATCGGGATGGAGCAACTGGTTGTCGAACTCAGCTCTCATCTCCATCTCAACAAACTGTGGCTCTCCCGGCGCACAGTACACCATAGGGCCATCATAGGCAATGCCCAACAGATCGGCCACCTGCCGATAATCAAAGGAGATGTGCACCCCCTTGACGTAGCTGGTGATGCGCAACTCCTGGCCGTGCTCAACATCATTGTAATTCCCCACCACTTGGAGATTACAATAAAACTGGCGCACCAAGTCTGGACATGTGCACGCGTCGTATGTGATGACACGGAGCCACCCCATATCACCGAATGCTCCCTCTACATTGAACAAGGCTAGCTCAGCCAAGTTCACCATGCGGCCCCCTTCCACTTTCTTACGGGCATAGTCAGCATACTGTGCCTCGGCTTCGTTTGAATGGAAGCGAAGTGGATCACGCAATCTTGGTACTTTAGTACGGGCCATAGTATCTGCAACAATAAGAAAGAGAAAATAAACAAGGAGTTAGTAGGATAAAAATCCAAAATTTGATTTAATAACGACGTAAGTTGACCATAAAGTCCCATTTCTCACCATACAAGTGGGCATAAGAACTTATGCAGGTTAAAACATATCCTACAATCTACATGCAGTAGAAAATTTTAACGGATAAGGTCCAATTTGAAGAAATTCAAGAAAAATAAAAAATTTCAATAAATTAGGGCAAAAAGAGAAAAATTTAAGTTTCTCGATAACCAACCGGTGAAACTTAAAAATTTTTGAGGGCTTTCGTTCTTCAAGACCCCAATAACAAAAGCCCCCAATAAAAATCAAATTTTTACGGTTGGAAAAAGTTTAATTTGGAAAATACGAGCTAAATGGGCAAAAACCTAGAAATAAAAACCTAAAAACAGGGAAAGTTAGGAAATTTTACCTGTAGAGGTGATGTGAATGTCGAAACTCGGACTAAGAACGATCCACAATAGTGAAGTAGCACTGTAGCAACTCGGAGAGTAGAGACGAGTCGAAACGGAGGAGGAATAGTGAGAATTGACCCAGAATCGGATCTTAAAAATCTGATTTTTGACCCGAGGGTCGGACAATTCGACTGACACCATCGACCCTCGGCTCTCGGGAATCTGACAGAAAATTGAGGGTCGGACTGAGGGTCGGACACCCATCGACCCTCGCATCGACCCTCAGCTCTCGGGAAGAACAGGTCATTCCCAGGGTCGGATACCAAGGGTCGGACACACCAGCGACCCTCACCATCGACCCTACATAGAAAAGACAGTATTTATTTCAGAATGAATTGGAGATTTTGAATTTTATATCGGTTAGCGTGCCTACATGAAGTATAAATGATTTATTACTGATTTTGATGATTTTCAGGCACCATCCATCTCGAAAGTAAATATGTCTGGCCGTAGAGTGACCCGACAGACCCGAAACATAGTCCCACCACCACCACCGGCGGATGAGACTAGTCAAGAGAACAATTATGCACAGGGTAATCCCGAGCCGACAAACCCTATAAATTTGCCACCACTACCACCAGAGCTAACAACAGTGGTGATGAATCTGGCACAACAACTACAACAAATGCAACATGCACAAGCTCAAATGCAGGTTGCGATGGGAGTTATGTTTCAAGCCACTCAGGCTGCAGCCATGCACACTGGGCAAGCTAGTGCAGCACCAGTGGGTAACCACCCAGCTCAACAGACACCTCAATAACCGGATGCACCAATTCCAGTGCAAGTCCCAGAAGCAACCCAAGGGAACTATCAGTATCCACCCCCTATGTTTGGGGCAAACCCCCAAAAGCAACTGGATCACTCCTGACTAGTAGAGAGATTTTTGAAAATGAAACCAAGAGAATTCAACGGCAAGCCGTCTGATCCACTGTGGCCAGCACACTGGATAGACAAGATGGAAAGGAACTTCCTTATGATGACTATCACTGAGGAAGAAAAAGTGTTATGCGCCACCTTTATGCTCAAAGGCGACGCACACCATTTGGAAATCTACAAAGACATACTTATTAACCAAGCACGCCCTACTGACATGGGCTATATATAAAGAAGCATTCTTCGAGAAGTATTTCCCAAGAAGCTTCAGAGATTCAATGGAGAAAGAGTTCCTGAGTTTGTACCAGGGACAGATGACCGTAGACGCATATCAACAGCGCTACGAAGAACTGTTTTTCTTTGCACCGGCTAGTATGCAAGAAGAAGATACAAAAACCCGTAGATTCGTCGTGGGACTAAGAGGAAGCATAAGAGAAAATGTTCTGGGTTTAGAAAAGAAGATTTACAACGAAGCTGTCCAAATTGCTCGAATAATTGAATCGAGCCAGAAGGAGAGCTATTTCTCCCAGAGCAGAGGAATCAAGAGACCAGCCGGAAACTCCTACAACGGAGGCAATAATAGGACGTATAAACCTTTTCGTCCTCAGAATTTTGCAACTGCATCAAAGTCTACTGCAGCAGCTCAACCACAGCCAAAGTCAAATTTTGAAGCCCCGAAGTGCTATAATTGCAACCAACCAGGCATATGGCGTGAGAATGCCCAAAACCCAAGAAGCAGTTACATCAAGGACGGGTATATGCCGTTACATCAAAGGATGCTGCCGTATTGCCCGATGTGGTCACAGGTATGACCGAAACTTGTAAGGCTATAATTAGAATTGATTGAGCATGTAGACTAAGTAAAAACGAACCACAGGTATCGTACCTATCAATGGCGTACCCGCCAGAGTACTCTTTGATTCAGGAGCTACTCATTCATTTATATCTGTGTCGTTTGGCAAGAAGACCAATCTGCCCATCAAAACATTAGATTACAAATTACTTGTACGGTCACCGATGGAATTAGAAGTGGAATTAGAGAAAGGTTATGGACCATGTCCAGTTCTCATTGGAAAGCAGACCTTGGATGCAACCTTAATACAACTTGAGATGGCAGACTTTGACGTCATCTTGGGAATGGACTAGTTAGCTCGGCATTCTGCAAATCTGTTGTGCGCCGAGAAGAAGCTAACGTTCAAAGACAAAGAAGGAGCAGAATTCAGTTTCTCGGGAACCAAACTTCCCAGAAGACGCAAGCTCATACTCTCAGCATTAAAGGCTAAGAAGTGCCTTGGGAAAGGAGCGGTCGGATATCTAGTATCAGTGGTCGACCTAACCAAGGACGTGCCACGAATGGAAGAAATTGATGTCGTGCGAGATTTTCCTGATGTATTTCCGGAGGAACTACCCGAATTACCACCCGACCGAGCCACGGAGTTTGTAATAGACCTAATACCTGGAGCCGCACCAGTATCAAAAACACCTTATAGAATGGCTCCTACTAAACTGAAGGAATTAAAAGTGCAATTACAAGAACTGCTGGATAAGGGTTATATTAGACCCAGTATATCTCCATGGGGAGCACCGGTGTTGTTCGTAAAGAAGAAGGATGGTAGTGTTCGGTTATGTATCGACTATCGAGAGTTGAATAAGCTAACAATCAAGAATCAATATCCACTACCCAAGATCGATGACTTGTTCGATCAGTTACAAGGAGCGAAGGTATTCTCAAAGATCGATCTTCGATCAGGCTATCATCAACTGAAGATTAAAGAAGGTGACATTCCGAAGACAGCTTTCAGGACAAGATACGGACATTATGAGTTCTTAGTGATGTCCTTCGGATTAACTAATGCACCAGCAACATTCATGGAACTTATGAACCGGATTTTCCACGATATGTTGGATACGTCGGTCATAGTATTTATTGATGACATATTGGTATATTCCAAAGACAAGGAAACCCATGTCAAGAACCTAAACGCAGCCCTACAGCGTTTAAGGAAAGAGAAGTTATACGCCAAATTTTCGAAGTGTGAGTTTTGGCTAAGTGAAGTCGCCTTTCTAGGCCATGTAGTATCCGCTGAAGGAATCAAAGTGGACCCCAGTAAGATCGAGGCTATTGTGAAGTGGGAAGCACCAAAGAGTGTTTCAGAAATTAGAAGCTTTCTGGGTCTAGCTGGTTATTATCGGAGATTCGTAGAAGACTATTCTCGGATTGCCGTACCTCTCACCAGTTTGACAAAGAAAGGAGAAAAGTTTGTATGGACGGATAAGTGTGAAAAGAATTTTCAAACACTGAAGACCAGATTGATATCCGCTCCAATTTTGACCATTCCCGTTCCAGGACAGACATTTACCTTATACACTGATGCATCGGGATTGGGATTAGGATGTGTGCTTATGCAAGGAGAGCAAGTGGTTGTGTATGCATCGAGACAGTTGAAAGTACATGAGAAGAATTACCCCACTCATGATTTGGAGTTAGCGGCAGTAGTACATGCTGTCAAGATATGGAGACACTACCTATACAGAGAGAAATTTCAGATTAAGTCGGACCATAAAAGTCTTACTTATCTATTTAATCAGAAGGAGTTAAATATGAGACAAAGAAGATGGCTGGAACTATTGAAAGACTATGATTGTGATATCCAGTATCATCCGGGAAAAGCGAATGTGGTAGCAGATGCATTGAGCAGAAAAGCAATGATAAAATCTCAAGGAGAAGTTAGCACGACTGCAGCAATGTATACCAACGGAATGGTGTTTAATCACGACAACGAACAATATGTGATAGATACAACGGATGAATCAGCCCAAGGGTTTATTCATCGGTTTTCGAATATGTTCGCGGCATTGAAGATTATACCGGATATAGTGGACGAAGTGAAGACAGCTATCAAAGCAGATCCTTATCTAAGAACAGTGCAAGAAGATATTGAGAAAGGTAGGACCAACCCTGAGTTCACCTTAGATACCGAGAAGGTACTGAAATATAAAGGAAGAATATGTGTACCTGAAACGGAAAATATGGACATTCGACACCGACTGATGAAGGAAGCCCATACCACCATTTATTCGATACATCCTGGAAGCACAAAAATGTATCATGATCTAAAGAAACTATATTGGTGGAGGGGAATGAAAGCAGATGTAGTTAAGTTCGTGTCTCAATGCCTAAATTGTCAAAAGGTAAAGGCGGAACGACAAAGACCCGCAGGACTGTTACAGCCATTACCGGAACCAGCATGAAAATGGGACTGCATCACTATGGACTTCGTCACAGGACTACCATTGACACCTCGAGTAGTTGACGCAGTTTGGGTGATTGTGGACCGTCTGACTAAGACAGCTCGTTTTATACCAATACGACCCCAGTATACACTGGAAAGGTTAGCAAAGCTGTATGTGGATAATATTGTTCGGTTACATGGTATTCCAGAAAGCATTGTGTCCGATAGAGATCCACGATTTACTTCCAAATTTTGGGAAGGACTGCAAAAGGCTATGGGTACAACATTGAAGTTCAGTACTGCATTCCACCCACAGACAGACGGACAGTCGGAGCATACAATCCAGATTTTAGAAGATATGCTACGAGCATGTGTGATTGATTTCAAAGGATAATGGGATGAAAAGTTACCATTGATCGAGTTCGCTTACAATAACAGCTATCAGGCTACTATACAGATGTCACCTTATGAAGCACTGTATGGCAGGAAGTGTCGAACTCCCTTGTTTTGGAATGAAGTTGGAGAACGTAGTATTGTTGGACCGGAATTTGTTGAGGACACTTGTCGAGTGGTCGACATCATCAAAGAAAGAGTAAGAGTAGCTCAGAACTGTCAGAAGCAATATGCAGATACTCGACGAAGAGATCTAGAGTTCGCTGTAGGTGATAAAGTATTTTTGAAAGTATCGCCTATGCGAGGATTGAAGAGGTTCGGACAGAATGGAAAGCTAAGTCCAAGATACATCGGGCCATATGAGATTCTGGCTAACCGTGGAAAAGTAGCTTATCAGTTAGCACTACCACCATCTATGTCAAGTGTGCATGACGTATTTCACATATCCTTATTGAAGAAGTATGTCAAAGACCCAACACAAGTTTTGACAGTGGATTTGCCAGAATTGACTGATGATTTGACATTTGAAGTAACACCAACAGAAATCACCAGTCGAAAGGTCCAACGTCTACGCAAGAGAGATATCTACTATGTTAAGGTCACATGGAAAAGTAGAGACATGGAAGAAGTTACATGGGAAGAAGAGAATGCCATGCGAAAGCAATACCCTCACTTGTTTGATTCAGAAGGTACATACAATTTCGATGACGAAATTTTTATAAGTTGGGGGGAGTTGTAAGACCCGTGTCAAACTAACTCGGTCATACCACCTTGAACCAGGTTTACCCATCATGGTCGAGTCAAATGGACCAAGGGCATGAAGGAGATCGAGATCCCAGGTATAAAATCGACCCAAAAATACTTAATTTTAGGGGAGGGTCGCACACCCAGTTAAGCAGGGTCGGACCTCCCAAAACAGAAAGTCAGACCCTCAGTTTTGAAGGGAGGGTCGGACAGCTTAAGACCCTAGGGTCGACGGGATCATTGACCCTCCCATCGACCCTCGGTTTCTGAAGAAACTGAAATTAGGAAATTTCCTAATTTTCGATTGGGATTCTTTCCAAATCTCAATGGGATTATTATAGGACATTCCTAGTCTATTTAAAGGACGTCCCTAATCCACTTTCACTCCTTGCACAACCCTAATTGAATTGAGAGAAAGAGAGAAGAAGGAAAAGAGGAAGAAAGGAGGTTAGGAAGAAGGCTTAGCAAAAAGGAAAAGAATTTGCAGAGAAAAGTAATCTTCTCAGGTATGGATACTAATTCCATGAGTTTCTACAGACCTTAGGTTAGAGATGGTTGAGTGTAGGATTTCAGAGAAACCCAAACCATCCATCCATGGTTAGGTTTTCATGGAAAACCATAAGAGGATGCACGAAAACTATTTATATGGATTATACATGGTTCTAGACCATGGAATGACTGTTGAATGAATGTAGGAAGTAAGCCATAGGGCCCAAACACGAAGAAAGGATTTAAAAGTGGAAATTGGACCAGAGTGCACCAAGGGTCGCACCGAGGGTCGATAGACCACCCGACCCTAGGTGTTTCTGACCATCGACCCTCAGCATTCGGGAAGTTCAGAATGGAAGGAGGGTCGATAGACCCATCGACCCTAGCATCGACCCTCAGTTGACAGAATGGTTTTAAATTCTGAATTAATTCTAATTAAATTTTATCGACTTTGTTAGGTTTGCTAGCAATATAATTACATTATAACGGTGATTCTAAAGCTTGAAAAAGTATCTTTTAGCAAGCTAAGGTGAGGAACCTTAATCCCAAACTAAATTGGTTAATAATAAACTGTTCTCTATTTCTTGAGTCCTATGCTATGTTTGATTCTATGCGAATATGTTGTAATGTGCATACAGCATGCCATCCAATATTTCTATTACTTGTTCATGCATATTTACTTTATTGTTATAACATGATGATGATTATGATGATAGGAATAGGCATGTGCTTGTATGTGTGTGGTTGATGTGCTTGATGCAAGCGAGTATCAGGGGAGGTGTGATGAGAACGTCAATAAACGTTAACCTTTGGCGGGTCTCAGCACTTTAGCTCTATCTCTAACTCAAGTCTTGTGCATTGGCATCGTCGTATCGCCATTACCTTAGCCGAACTATTATGTCGTAGAGTATCAGGGGAGGTGGTCTCGGTCCTTGTAGTCTCTGACTCTACCGGGGGGCCTTAGCTCTATCTCTATGGATGCTCTGAGGGATGCTGGGGTGAGGCCTTGGATACACTGTTTGGCATTAGGATTGGTTAGCAGCGAGCCCAGTTTGCAAGCCCTCGCTAACAGGGGCTTATGTGTTGGTATAGCATTATATAGCAATAAACGTTAACCTTTGTTGTATAATGTTATGGTAGGGTGGATGGGGACGACGATAAACGTTAGCCTTCGGGCGGGCTTCCACACCCTGTGTATAGAGGCGGTGTCAATAAACGTTAACCTTTGACCACCCAACCTTTCTATTGCACATTGCAAACTATAAACCAAGACCAAAGATATAAATTGATTTTTTTTGCATGCATATGTAATGTTGCATTGTTTTGGCTACTCACTGAGCCGTGTTGTGTGCTCACCCCTCGACGACGAATACTTTTAGTTGATGATGCAGGTTATACAGTTGAAGATTTTATGAACGCGTCAGCGTATGGGAATGTAGCAGCTATGGAAGTTGGAGCTGAAGACGATACACACGACTTCTCTTGCGAGTGCAACTCGTGTGTATTCGATTAGATGTTTTTATAATTTTCTTTATTGGATTTATAAGCCATGTATTTGGTACTTAATTATTTATGTCTCAGTTTAAATACAGAATAATTTGCTATTATTTATGAATATCATTTTAGTTCTCAGTTCATTTATTTATAAGACTTCCACTATTGTGTATTTACTCTGATTATGATGGTGAGTATATGAAGGTTCAGGTAATGCGGGGATAGCCTATTTGAGATCCTGATTGAACCGTTGGTTATTTAGCGGTTCATCACACCATTCTGAAATGTGCGGAATTGGGGTGTGACAGTTGGGTCAAGTGTAAAGGCAAACAGACAGCGGAGGACACCGATGTCCCTATTTGTCGGGGTCTGTCCCCTTTCTCACCTTTCTTCCTATTGATGTGGTTGCTGCTCAGGACGTCTGTCTGGATATTGGGGCTTATCTGCCCTGTCTCTTCTTCTTTCTTCTCTTGGAGGATTTCTTCAATCTTCTCTTCTCTCTACCCTCCTGGGTTCTCTCCTTTCTATCCTTTTCTACTCCCTTTCGGGTGTTCTCTCCTGTGGTGGGAGGGGTGGTCTCCTCCAGTCCTCCCCTGGTGTTGCTGGTACCCTTGGAGCATTGTGAACCACATACTGCTTATAATATCCTCTTCTAATGAGGTCTGTGATTTTCGCCTGCAAGTTCCAACATTCGTTGGTGGTATGACTGATAGCGATGGTATTGACAATACTTGTTTGGATTTCTTCTCCGTGCTTCGGTTAAAATCTTCTGGGGCCTTCAGAGTTATCCGTCTTTAGCAATGAGCGTGTAGACGTCTCCGAGGGGCCTATTAAGCGGAGTGTAATCATTGAATTTCTTATGGATTATGCCGCGAGCTTTAGCTTCCTCTCTTCTCGACTTCTTGTGCTCCCCTGGTCGTGTGAGGTCTCCTCTTTCGTCTGTTCGCTTGCTTGGAAAGTCGACTAAGCCTTTGTTGGCTTCGTAGATTTCATTAGCGGTGGCAAACTTCTCACACCGAACCAAGAGCTCTTGCAAGTCAGCCGGTTCCTTTTTTGCAATAGAGAATCTAAGCTTTAGATCAGTGACAACCACTCTCAAAGTAGCAAAGTGAACTGACTCTTCTATGTCCTTTACCTGGAGTACCTCCAAGTTGAATCTGGCCAAGAAAGCCCACAGAGTCTCATCAGGCCTTTGTCTCATGTTCATGAGATGTGCACTTGTCTTCCGTTGCACTCTACTTCCTTGAAAATGCATTCTGAACAGCTTTCCTATGGTATTGAAAGAGTTAAACGATCTCGGAGGTAGGTTGTTAAACCACATCCTGGCCACACCTTTTAGAGTAAGGGGGAAGGCCCTACACATGATCACATCTGGGTTCGTGTAGAGGACCGTCGCCCCTATGAAATTGTTCAAATGTTCAACCGGATCGATGGATCCATCGTAGGAATCCATAGGTGACATGCTGAACCGCTTTGGCAAGGGGACCCTCATAAGAATATCAGTGAGAGGGTTGTCTGTAGAGTAATCCCTGTCTTTATCTGGGGTCATACCAGCCTTTTCCATTATCTTGACCTTTCGATGCAAGAGTGCTAACTGGTCCGTTATCTTTGCGGCTACCTCTGGATCCATGGGTGCTTTCTGCTTGTCCTCTGCACCCATGACGACCTCTGGTAGTGGTGCTTATCATGGAACCAAAAGTTCTTCCAAGGCATCTTCTCCTCGCCCAAGTGCTACTCTCTGTAGTGGGCCTAACCTCTCTTGAACAGGTATCCTCCCATGTTGTGAGGTTGATCCCGTTCCGCTTACTTCCGGACTCGGGGGCGCTCTAGTCCCATCTCTGATGGGTCTACCTCTGTATTGCCTAGGATGATCATCCCGAGGAGGTTCCTGGGGAAGGTCAGCCTCTCTATGAGGTTCGATCGGAGGATGACTCCCACTGGTGGGTGGGAAGTTGCCTCAGCAATTGGAGGTTGAAGTCCTTGGACGAATCTAGTTAATACTCCGAGCTGCTGAACCATGGTCTCAAATTGTTCATACATGACGAATGCCTCCGATGGGAGCACTTGATTTACCGCTCTCTGCCCTCTCTCCCTTTGCAGTCTAGGTTCTGACCTATCTCCATCTTCGAGGTTGGCTGGTCGTTGTCCAATTAAAGTGGGGTTGGGATTAACCATATGACTTCTTGTTCTCCTTGGGCTCATACCTCAGGATTTTCCTTTGACTTTTATCTTCCGACGTGAAATCACTCAGGGCCCCATGGTGGGCGCCAAACTGTTTCGGCCCAAATCCGTATCCGAGGTCCACCACGCTGACTAGACTTGCAAGACAAGCAAATACAAGGGGGAGGCGGCCCTATGGCCCCGGGACCACTCCGATGCCTAAGTTAGGGCTCTGTGAATAGTCGATGGGCTCGGTATCTGAGCCCACAACAATATTTAAATGGGGTAGGTGAGAGATTCTCAGTCCGAGGTGTCAGAGTGATAATTCCAAAAAAGAGTAATAAATGTAACAAGTACCTAAAATCTTGGGATTCGTGGCATTTATAGTGAATAACGTATCTTTGTAAATACCATTTTTACCCTTATTTGATGTGTGATGACCGAAGTATCCTTGCAAAGCTATAGAAATGGCTCTTTTGTCCTTATCCATTGGTTGGATTTATGGGAACATCCGGGTATCGACGTGGATGCTTGGATCCTAGCTGTCGTCATGTCATTGGTGATGTGGGAGATTTCCCTAACAGATACTCTTAAGGAGCAAGGGGTTTGATACTCTCAAGGAGCAAGGGGTTTGATACTCTCAACGGCAAGGGGGTTGATATTCTCAAGGAGCAAAGGGTTTAATACTCTCAAGGAGCAAGGGGGTTGATACTCTTAAGAAGCAAGGGGTTTGATACTCTTAAGGAGGAAAGGGTTTAATACTCTCAATGAGCAAAGGGCTTAATACTCTCAAGGAGCAAAGGGTTTAATACTCTAAAGGAGCAAAGGGTTTAATACTCTCAAGGAGCAATGTGGTTGATACTCTCAAGGAGCAATGATATGATACTCTCAAGGAGCAAGGATATGATACTCTCAAGGAGCAAGGGGTTTGATACTCTCAAGGAGCAAGGATATGATACTCTCAAGGAGCAAGGGTATGATACTCTCAAGGAGCAAGGGTATGATACTCTCAAGGAGCAAGGGTATGATACTCTCAATAATCAATGGTATGATACTCTTAAGGAGCAATGGTTTGAGTCCGTGTTTGAAAATCTCTCCAAACTGCTTATGTATCTTAGGGTATTACCCTAAGAATCAAGATCCGCATAGTTTGAAATGTTGATTCATTCATTGATGTATGCTTTTCTTGATCAGAGTATGGAACCGTATTTGGGAATCTTCCCAAACTACCTATCTATCCTAGGGTACTGCCTTAAGAATCATGATCCGCGTAGTTCGAAATGCGGATTCATTCATGTTATTCTTTCAAGATCAGGGTGTGGAACCTAAATGCTCTATGACTAGATTCATATCACACTTAACTAGGTCTCTGTACCCTAGGGGAGATGACTTGAGGGGTAAGGATTGTCCTAAAACTATCCTTAACCTAAAACCCTAATTTGGGATTTGTTGGGCTAAGCTTCATATCTCTTGATTAAAATTTATCATTTTCATTCTTACGCTTCCCGTGAATGTGGGTGCCTACATGCACGTCACCACACCTAATATATCTTCTTGGTGTACAGATATGGCAATTTGACTAGGGTGTTGTAGATATTAAGTTTGTGCCAATATATTTCATCTCAAATATAGAAATAAAACATGTAAATAAATATAGCAACAAGCATGTAAGCATCAAAAGGATAGACATGGCATCTCATGTATCATTATCAACAAAGTATGTCTCAGATGGGATTCTTTAGATCTATGGTGGGAATCTAATATGAATTTCTCAATATCTCAAGATCAGATCCTCGATCTATGGTCTGAATTCAATTTATCTCTTCAATAATGTATCAAGATCAAATCCTCAATCTAACGGTTTAATCTCTTCAAAACATTATCATCAAGATCAACACCTCTAATTTCATCAAAACAGCCAAGATCAATGGCTTAGATCTCACATCAAGTTTAATCATAATTAGACTAAGATCTAATGGTTCAAATCCTTTTAAATCACTTCATCATGATAATCTGACAGTTCAAATTTATTTAAATCACACATGACGATAATCCAATTGTTCAGATTCATTTATATCAATCATCAAGACAGTCGGATGGTTCAGATTCATTTATATCATTCATGATGTCCATCAAATGACTTAAATTCTTTTAAAACACAATATGATGAAAATCTAACTATTTAAATCATTCATGATGATAATCCAACCTTTCAAATTTATTCCAATCACTCCCAAAGATAATCTAACGGTTTAGATCGCTTATCATAATAATTTAACCGTTCAGATTGATTAAAATCACTTTTAATGACAATCCAACGGTTCAGATTACTCCAATTAAAAATCTAACCATTTAGATTACTCAAATCAAGGTAAATTATGATCAACGGATCAAATCAGAACTCCTAGATCAATGATCCTATTTTATCAAAATTCCAAGATCAATGGTCCAAATCAATTCACATAAAAAATCCAATCATATGGTCATATATCAATCTCATTAAAATTCAGATCATGTAGTTGGATCAACCACATAAAATTCCAAACAAGTGGTTGGACCAATTAAAAAAAACTTCCAACATGTGGTCAGACCAATTTTGATCACATGAAATTTGAGCATTCATATTAATTTCATTCAGTTTGAACACAATCGGATCAATTCCATTCAATTTCCACAATCGGATCAATTTCATCACATTATAAAAATTCACCATGATGGTTGGATCAATGGCTTGATTCATATAAAATTCATAATCAATGTTTAATTTTCAACACATGATTTGATAAAAAATTAATCCAACCGATTAAATTTAATTAAACATATCAATTAATCAATTTCAATATCATCAGAATTCCATAATCAGATCAATTTCAATTTCATCAAAATTCTATATAATTGGAACAATTTCAATTTCATCAAAAATTCCATATATGATCAGATCAATTATATGGCAATTTCATGTTATAACCGAATCAATCATCATTAACATTCCAGCATGGTCAAATCAAACACATAAAATTCCAGCCATAGACAGATCAATTTCATTAAATTTCCAAATCTAAAGGATCATAATGATTTTGGCATCAATGGCTCCAATTCATAATTGATTCAAAAATCCATGGTTCTCAGTTAATCAAAGTAATTCAATTAAATATCAATTGGTTCAATATCAAGAAAATTAATTCAATCAATATCAATGGTTCATCATGGAGGGTAAGTGAAGTGTGTGAAGGTATAAGTGTCGATGGGAAATAGCCACGGTGGAGGGCAAGTTTTTTTTGGCTCCCCAAATCGGGTAAGTTGTGGAGGTAAGGCAGAGGGTTCCAGGTTGGATGAAGATTGCAAGGGAGACAGATGGTTAGATCGTGCTTGCGGGTTACATGGAGACTACGGGGGATATTGAATCATTCAATGGTGGCTCTTTGATGGTTGGGCAAGTATTATGATAGGTTAGGCGGTGATGGGTTTGAAATTGGTGTGCAAGTGGAGGGAGTAATGGCCGCTGGCCAAGTGTTTGCATGTGTGACAAGAAGTAGGGAGATGGTTGATGTGGCATTCGATAGTGACTTGGCAGGGATTAGATGTGTGGCCAGATAGTAAGGTGGGTTCGGAGAAGTTGCAATGGGTAACCATTAGAGCAGGTAAAGAACCGAAAAAAGAGAAAAAAATAGAAAGAAGATAAACAGAGAAGAGCTGGCTTACCTGGGATATGCAGGCGGGTTTCTCCCTATTATTCGCTATCTTCTTCTCCTTCTTCGCTCAATCCCTCTCCCTCGGCTCTGCAGATCTCCTCTCCTTGTTCTTTTGCTATCTCTTCTTTTTTGAGTTTTTTTTTTTTTAACTCTCCCAGCTCCCTTTTAGATTTCTGATTTTTTCTTTTCCTTTAGAAATCTTTCGGCCACTTAGAGTTCTTCTTCCCATCTTCGATTCTCCATCTTTCCAATTCTTTCCTTATTCTATTTATCTGAATCTGGACTCCCCCTATTCTTCTGATTCAATCTTCTCCTTCCCTTTCTTAGTTTCTTTCCAAACTCTTTTATTTCTCTATATTTCCCATCTTTCTCTCTCTTCTTTCCTATTTCAAAGTTAGACCCCATGTTCCCTCTCTCGGATCCCTCCTTCTTATAATACGAATATATGTGCATAATAATACAATATATTATACATAATATATATAATATGTATTGCATAATACATATGATATAATGTATTAATATATGTGATATACACTCTACACATGCACATGGATTGAATCAATTTGTTCCAGACTGGTCTGAGTTGGACTATACTAGTCTGACTTGGGTTAAGACTGACTTGGATTGAGCTGAGTTCACTCTCTCTCTATCATTTCATGAGCCATTTCGGCTTGCAGCTCTGCATGGAATCTTTCGACGGACTAGAACACTAAAATGAGAAATACTGGAGCTTGAATCACTTCATTTGGATGTAAAATGACAAACTTATGAATTCCTGAAGTTTAAACATGCTAATTTAAGATAATTCGGCTAGCAACTCTGCATGGGATTCCTCGGAGACCTCTGCTTCAAATTTTCCACGTCCACTTTGTAGAGTACAAAAAATGGAACATATTGAGACTTGAATCACCTGATTTGGATGTCAGATAATAAAATTATGAAGAATAGAAGTTTAAACAATTAAACTTACAATAATTTGCATGTAGGTTCTTGGATAATTATCATTATTTTTTAGAAAATACCCTTATTCTTATTCCCAGACTAAAATTGCCATATCTTCTTCTTTTGGCATCGGAATTGAAGGATTATGGTCTCATTTCAAAGGCATTTCCAAGACCAATGCATCCATGCAGGTTGCAACTCATGACCTTGCTATGGGGTCCATCGAAAACTGTATCGAAGTCACAGTCAAAATCCAAAACTTGCATTGGGATCCACCAACTTGCTGTTTGGCTTTACTTAAGCTTCTGGACACTGGGGATCATCTCAGTTATTCTCAAAACATTATAGAGAGCATGCTAGGGCTAATCGACTATCATTTTTTTTGAAAGAGTTTTACCCGCTTCCTTTGTACTTTTCAAACTTTCTCTCACCTCTCCCACTTTGCTATTTACACTTCAATAAGACTTTGTTTAACTAGGGATGACAAAAATGGGGTGCTTACACATCATTATCTACAACAAGATATCTCAACACAAACTTGGCCTTACCAAGCTTTGCAATGTCTATTGTCATTACAAAAATTTAAAAAAAAATTTAATCTAAATATTTATATTTTGGGTATTTATATATCTACGTAACAATAGAATTTGACATTTATGAAAATCACAAGACTCTACACCATCCATTTTTATTCGATTTTAATCAAAACCGTTAGTCCACACTCTAAGTTGGGAGAGTACACAATAGTATTTAGAATGTCGTAGTACTTGCACAATTATAAGTGATGCATAATAGTACAATGGGTATTTGATTGAATTAGATCATGAAATTTGACATATGACTAATCTAAATCATATCCTTGCTATTCATTAATTGGACCATGACCTTTGGAGTCACATCCAACTTTCTCTCTCTCTCTCTCTCTCTCTCTCTCTTAGTGATGATTATGGTGCCAAGGAGAGTTGAACTCATGACTTCTTCATTTTTAGCTGTTGGTTTATGCCAACCCCTTACTGTACAAAGTCGACCATGATCTCGAGAATCACATCCAACCACAATAAAATAGGGAATCTATTCAATATGGATGAAGCAAAGTTCAACTCAAGCCTTGTCAAGCTCAAGGCTGTCTTAGGACAAACTTGACCTGCAGAGGGCTAAACTTGCAGCTCTCAGACATATCATTCTCTTTTTTTTTTTTTTTTTTTTTTTTTTTTTTTTTTTTTTTGTGTGGTAAAACTAGACATGTATTTAATAGCATTGATAGGCTACACGCACTATAGTTTAATCTCCCTCATTTTTTTTTGATTTGTAAAACAAATCTCCCTTCTTGTATGCTTTTCCTCTGAATTTAGAAAATTAATGAGTCCTTGGCATTAATAATGAGGTTAACTCCAATTAGCCTTTAGGAATGAATTAAACTTCAATGATTCGAGGGAGGTGGACAACATTAAGAATAGTTCACTTGTATGTGTTTGTATCCTCCATGGGATCCCATCACTGTCCATATCCCATGGGACCCACACTCTAGAGGTGGGTCCTATACCTCATAAATGGTGAAGAGATTCCATGGAGAGTACATGTACATACAAGTGATCTAAACTCAACAACAATCTCTTTATAATTTTCTGTACAAACTTATCCTGCTCTTGCATCCACAACATTTTTGTAGTCATATGCTCCATTATTTTCATTCTTTGAATGACAAGCAATTGATCTGATCTCCCTGTTTGTCATTCAAAATTTTGACTTAGGCATCAGAGTGTTTTTTGAGTCCAAAAATCTGACCTCCCTTGCTTTTCTCCTTGCCCTCTACAACTAAACCACACCTTAAAAGATCTTTGTATAAATTCCAATCGCAACAACAACAAAAAAAAAAGATAACAACTAGGATCATTCAAATTCAAGGTTGCAAGATTGGGAAGAGGAGAAGGGAGTTCAATTGTAACCTCCCATACATAAGTATATTGCTTTAAACATTGGTTGAAATTCAATTAAGTTTCGTTTCTAGCCTTCAAAAATGACTACTCAATGAAGAAAGGACTTTGTTGATGCAGAAAAATAAATGGTGTGATTTGGCCGCTATGTCAACAGAATCGTCTATGACTTATGAGAGCTGAACAACACGAATAGTGTGATTTGTAGTATTGAACAAGTTATACAAGGCGATAAATGACTTATAGAAGGGTGCCTGAAAATAACAGAAATATGACACAAAGAGGTGGACTGGGTAGTTCGGTAGCCACTCCGATACTTAAGTCAGTTCTCAGATCAAACAGAATGGAATGCCCGAAAGATGGACACTCCTTAGAATATGGGGTATGGTTTGAGTATGTCAAGAGGATGGTTACCCGAAAATTGAACCTACCTTGCTCGATGTCCCCTGGTGCTCTTATAGACCTTTGAACCTTTGATTGGAGTGGTTTGAAGTCGTGTGATATTGTGGATAGTTGTACAACTGCAGTGTTAGGTTCCTACCATTAGATATTGATCTAATGGAAAGCTTGAATGTGATGGTGGCCATCGTGGTCAGTTGTGCAAGATCCATCATCAAGGTAGTGACCATTGAATTAGGACCGTTTCATCGCACGTATGGAACTGCTCAAGGTAGGTAATTGTAACACGTGGTACACATGTGTCAGTCAGTGAGACAATCTCATCAACTTTCGTGTTGTAATTAGGTTGAACCAAATGTCATGCTTCGGGTCGAGCCATGTGTCTCAATACCATTGGTAGGAAAAATATTGTATCAACAGTTGCCCCTTGCTTTCTCAGACTAGTAAGGAAGGGAAAGCAATTCCCTATTGAGATTTAGATGATTTTTTTTCATATACTGATTGTTTAGATGTCACGTACCTCTAAAAATGACTTACTGGTAGATCGCTGCTCTCGAGTGAATTATGCTTGTTCTGGAACTCGTTCTTGCTCCGATTTATGAGCTAAACCAATTGGTATACAGCTATTTTGTGTATTCTTTGTCACGGCGATAGTTGTCTTCTGAGTTGTAAGCCACAGCTAAATCTCGGATTTCTTGGCTCACTTTGTTCTATTGTTCTCTATTATCACTAATTGCTCTGTTGGGGCTGCCCCACATCACATCATGGCGCTTCTGGAATTGAGATGTCTTTGGTGTTGAGGCATTGCCCCATTTCCCAATGGATTGCTTGCCCCTTCCCCAAATCTTCTCAATGATGCAAAATGAGAAAGGTTCCTTTTCATTAATTTGATCTGACAGCTTTTCATGATTAGCTTTGGGCTTTGAACTGGAAGGTCGTGTCTCTTGGTACTATTAGATAAGGGTTTCACTTTAACCCTCAACTCATATTTTCTCAAATCCCTCGTGTACGGAGTTGCTCTAGAGTGATCTCAATAGCCATCGTTCTCGACTTTTTGAAGAAAAAATCAGTAAGTCTTCTTCCTTCTCTCTTTTTATTTTGACCATGTCCTCTTCTAATCCTTTACCTTCTTCTACTGAAGAAACACATAATCGTCCCATGGGGGAAATTACCATAACAATTTCGAGTGAAACTATGAGACAATCCCAACTCCCTACAGCAAGCATGGTGGTTGGGACTAGCTCGACTGCTATAGCTCTTACTACTCAATCCCTGCAACAAGACGCCTGTGCTACCAGTCGCTCTGAGATGACTCAGTAGAAGCTGGATTCCTGTAAGGTTAAATACTCCATTCCCAATCGCTACATTCTCCATCTCCTTGAGAGGGATGAAGCTCCCAGCAACCCTAAGCACTACAAAGTTTGTGTTTATAAGGAAATGTTTGCCAGTGGATTCCATTTTCTCGTCCCAATAGAAGTTGTCTGCATCTTTGATTTCTACCAAGTGGGTCCTGCCCAAATGCTTCCAAACTCTTGGTGTTTCTTAATGGTCATTTGGGTATATTTCAAACATTGAGGAGATGATCCTTTTGTAAACTTATTTAGGAGTATGTTTAGGTTTAACATCGATAATGGACCTATAAATAATTTTTGAATGAAATTGCCCACATGTTGGTATCCCTATAATAAAAGAAAAACCGCACCTGAAATCCTGGCCACCAAAAAATCTTCCATTCCCAATTGGGAGAAATAATTTTTCGTTGTTAGCCTAGGTGATGGTACTATCTAACCTGTGTCAAATATCCAGCATTTTCATTCTTCGGAGGGATTCAATAAATTTCCTGTATTGTCTCAATCTGAGCGAATATTACTTAAATCCGTCACCAAGAACCCAGGAATCACAATATCTTACCATCACCTAGTGACTTATGATTTCATGTTCTTCAATGGGCGCAATCTCATCGGTGATCATGATGTTTACCTTGATCTTGCGAAAGCTAGGATTGCAAACTTTGATTATCTTCCTTTGAATGTAGCTTTCAACTATCCTTCTTTGCGATGCACTGCCAAATCTTCTCTGGAAGTTACTCTGATTGAAAAAACTGATAAGTCAGATGGAACAAGTTTTGGTAGGTCACTTAGGTCCTTGTTGCTTTTGAATTTTCCAACATGGATTATCTGCATTCTTGGTTGCTCTTTCTTTTCAACTTGGTACAGTGGGAAAGTTGAAGCTTCCAAAATTTGATTTTGATTCGGTCTTCCAGAGCTCTATGAGCAATGATGTTCGTAAGGGCAAGGCTATTGCAGACACTAGTATCTCTAAGAAACGAAAAATTACTATGAACCCTTCTTCAAACAAAGGCATTGTTCTTGTTTCCCCTACTCGAACTATATCTGTTTCGTTTGAGGAGATCAAGAACGTCGATTCTGTAGGTTCTTCGGGCGATCTTCCTGTAGTTGCGACTGGAACTGGAGTTGTTAACCACCAATCCTCTGATAATACTCCCCATATTGACTTGAATGTTCATGAAGATTTCGGTCACTACGAGGTGTTAAACTCTCTATCTATAGTAGATGTAAGTACATCGCTTTTCAAATGTCTCATTGCTTGTTACGTCCATGATGGGGGTTTTTCTTTTGTTGTTGACTTACTTTCTGGTTTATTGTTTGCTGCAGCTTGCCAATCTTATGGTTGAAAGAGTGAAGGCATGGGATGCTGAACATTCTAGCTTACTCCAATAGTACGAGTCTATAGCTCAAGATTTGAAGAGAGAAAGAGAGCGTACAATTACCGAAAGGAGGAAGGTAATTAAAGAGAGGAAGGAGGTTGCCAAGGAAAAGGAGAGGGCTGACAAAGAAAAGAAGAGGGTTGAGGAAGTTGAAGAGGAATTAGGGAAACTGAAGGAAGAAAAATCTTCCTTAGAGATTAAGCTCAAGGAAACTAAAAATAGCATCCCTATTAAGATAAATGATGCAGTGATTGAATATAGGGACTCTGATGAGCTATATAACTACATATGTGAGTCTGAACAGTTTGAACCTTTGAGGCATGACTTGGGCTCCGTTGCAAGCAAGCAGGTTCTGTGTTAGCTGTGAGATTTTGTTTGAGAGAGAGGACCCATGGTTATGATTTCTCTAAATTCATCATGGACTTTGATGCACTTTCGTCCCCAAACTCTGATGGAAAAGAGAAGGTTCAATCCTCCAACCTTGATGGTGCTGATGTAGAAGCTGATTCTCGAGTTGAGGAAGAGCTTCCTACCTTGGATGAAGCACAAAAAATCTATTGAATCTCCTTCTGTCTTTATCTCTTTCATGTATTAGACTTTTTAAGAACTTTAATATAATCATCCTTATTCCCTTATTCAACTGAGCCACTTTCATTAATTTTTTAATAGAAATGGAAATCTTTTGAAAGAACTATGATTTTAGAGGAGTCCTCCGATATAAAAGAATTTCATTTTCCTTCCATTGAGATATACAAGCTAGCTAGAGTTGCAAAATTTAGAGAGTCCAATCCGAACATCTGCCATGCTATGACCACCTTCATAGCGGACATAGAAATATTGCAACTAGAGAATGAAGAACTTAGAAAAAGCAAGGATCCCTCACCTTCACTGAAATCCTTGAGTCTTCAGTTGTCCAACATGGAGATTGAAAATGCCACCTTGAAAGGAGAGCTGAAAAAGCTTACTGAGCAGTACAATTTGTAAGCTGAAACTATAAAAGATTTAATCTCCAAACATGATGCTGTAGTCATGGAATCTACTGAACCTAGGGAAGGGCTTAAGTCACAAGGGAACACTCGACCTCTACTCTCAAAAAAGCGTTGTTAACTTTGTAAAAAATTCTTGTCTATCCCGAAAATGACTTACGGTCCGCAGTGTAACCTACAGCTAGCAATACATTGTAAACGACTTACCACTAGGTTGGAGCTTTGTAACATTCTCAATAAAGTAGTTGTCGCTTTCCTTGACTTTTGATCTTTTCCAACTTCTTGTACCAGTTTTGGCAACCAAAGAAAGCGTTCTTTTTCAACAACATTTGAAAAGTTGAATCTTCACCTTTTAGAGAGATGAGACTCTTGGCATTAAATGTAATGAAAATCTATTGTTGATTAGGGAAGCGCCAAGTATAAAGTAGCCTATGTTCAAATGTTGCGATGATCGAAATCGATGTGATTTTTTCTTAATAATTACTTTGCAGATTTAAATAGTTTGAAATCCAGATAAACTGTAAGACCCGCACTCCGTAAACCGGTCTAAACCTTGGTTTTGTGTCGTAGCAGGTCTTTCGATCATCACCGGGCCAGACGGGACGAGCGGATGACAAACAGGTACGAAATCGGATCAAAGACGGTCAAATAATCATCATTTTATGTTGACTGATTGATGGTACCGGTCGACCGATCAACTCTGCTCAGCTGAGTGCGGAGATCCAGAATTGGATCTCTGTGGGTCCCATTTTCCTAAACCCTAATGCCTGAACCTTCCTAATCTTAATAAGGTTACTAAACCCTAATGTTAGCCTATAAATACACCCTTAAACCTCCTCAAATCCTTTCCATTGTCTCTCACAAACCCTAGAGAGGAGAAGGAGGTTGGAAAAGAGAGGAAGCTAGGAAGAAGAAGAAGGTGCCGCCATTACCGTTCGACGACGCTCAAGTTATGCCAGTCAACGGTAAGTGTTGGAATCAATCTTCTTACCCTATGATAGTTATAGGGGTGGATCAATACCATGCAAAGTAGGTATTGATCTAAAACCCTATCTGGACCTTAAAACCCTAAGTTGCCGTCAAACCCTAGATTCAAGTTCCAAGATGATATTCATCGAAATAAGACTTGAATGAGTTGGGGATAACTCTAACTCAAAGATTAGACTTAGAATGGATAGGAGAAACCCTGAAAATCCAAGGAAATCGATCGACGGCAGTCGAAAAACCAAGTGTATGGTCTTCCGGAGACATACCGGTCGACCATACCGGTTGCTAGTTTGCTCACAGAGCTGCAACCGGTATGTTGCGACCGGTCAGCTCTGAAAGGCTGGTTTTAGACTTTGTTGGTTTCTGACCAACGTGAAACCTTAAGAAAGTTATTCTAATGAAACCCTAATAATATTGTAGGACTTTGTGACTTTCCGTTTGGATCTTGTGACGTGGAGCAAGCAATTAAACGAGCGTCAGGTAAGGGAATCTGACCTAAACATAATAATTAATGGACAGTAAATCTTTGTTAATTACCTGAATATATATGATGTGATGTTTGTGCATATTCACATGCCATCCTTTACTTTCAGTTATTATTATTGTTCATGCATTGATAGTATGTGATTGTTATGCATGTGATTGTTTTTGTTAGTGTGTGGAGTGGGGCATGGGCCTTGGATCATTCCTCACACTGGCACCTTTTGTAGTATTCTGTCTTTACATGCTTGGTACGGGTGGGGCATCAGGGGAAGGTCGTGGTACGGTAGTCTCCGATGTTGATGCTGGCCAGGACATGGTTATGTGGCATTGTGGTCTCCGAGGTCGACGCTGGCTTGTCCATGATGCTTTAGCTCTATCTCTATGCCGTAGGGAGTTATGTTATGATAGGGTCTACCTGCGTTATGTATCTATCCTAGTGGGTTAGTTGCGGATAGGGCATCAGGGGAGGTGTGGGAATGCCTTAGATCTATCTCTATGCTGTAGACGGCTGTGCTGGGATAGAGCATACATTGATGACATATAGGATTGGTTAGTTGCGAGCCCAGTTTGCGAGCCCTGGCCAGTAGGGGCTTAGGTACTGGTATGGGTAGAGCATCAGGGGAGGTACGGGGGTATCTTAGCTCTATCTCTATTCCATGATGAGTGCATGTGGGCCAATGGGGGTGTGATCTATGAGGTGCCACACACTCGTGTATAGAGGTGCGGGGGCCACCAAACCTTTCTATAGCACATTGCAAACTTAAACCAGACCACAGCATAAAATGATTGTTACTCATGCATAATATTGTGAAACTGTCTGATTGTCTTACTGAGCTAAGTTGTGAGCTCACCCTTTGTATATACATTGTTTTTAGATGTTGATGCAGGTTACATAGTGGAGGACTACATGAACGCTCCGGCGTATGGTGGTGTTGCTGCGTTGGACGTACAGGCAGGAGAGGACGAACATGACGCTTCATGCGAGTGCCTTTCTGAGTGTACCTTTGATTGGTTTTATTTATTTAGTTTTAGTTATTTATAGTTGGACTAAATGGGTGTAAGAATATTATATTATATGTTTGAAATTGAATAATTGGATATTTTATTTAAATTTATCAATAGATTCTCTGTTCATTTATTTAAAGACTTTCGCTGTATTATTTATATTCTGATGGTGGTTATGTGTAATGGTTTATATGAGTGGACACGGCCTATTCGAGATCCTGGTGTGAACCGTTGGTTCACTGGCGGTTCACTCACACCATTCTGGTTGGATCAGAATTAGGGTGTGACAACTTGGTATCAGAGCTCTCGGGCTCTGTCCTCAGACCTTATTGCACTTAACTTAGTCAGTGAACTGAGTTAGGTAAAATTTAAAAATTTTAATACAGATACACCCTAAGCATTGTTTGATACCTGAGATGGACTAAGAAAGAGCATAATATACTCTACTAAATGTGGAACTTAACATTTACACATGCCCTAGTTAGAAAAAAAAAACCATGAAAACTTTCATTAAATAGAAAATGAGTATCAGATAAAATAGTGCTACAGGGTACAGTCCACAAACCGGACAGTTACCCTGTTATATAATCAGTCATAAGAGAAGAAAAATAAAAGGGGCAATCATGGGGTAGGGGGCCTAGGAGGAATAGGGTCCGCTATGTCATAATCTCGCTCGTATGCGACCCTAAGCCAGTGCACCTGATCCTGAGTGACTCTGAGGCTACGAGCCAAGTGCCCCAAGTCACGGCTCATCTCACGCCGAGCATCCTTGATCTCCGTGAACATACCCATCACGGTGTCGGGAGGAGGCTGAGATGGTCCGCTGCATGTGTAGGCTATGGTGCTGGCACTGGTACATCCTCCGCCCTACCATCGCTATCCCCATCATCACGCCCTACATTCACAGGTAAGACAAGGAAACCATTGTGGCCAGTACAGTGGGTTGCGAAAATGGAGAAGAACTTTCGTCTAATGACTTGTACAGAGGATGAGAAGGTACTGTTTGCCACTCATATGCTAAAGGAGGATGCGAATGCTTGGTGCAATTCTACACGAGCATATTTGGAGACGAAGCATACACAGGTGGATTGGGAAGCGTTCAAGGTTACCTTCTTCGATAAATATTTTTTGAAGAGTTTCAGGGATCAGATGGAGAGGAAGTTCCTTAATCTACAGCAGTCTCAGCTGACTGTGGATGCTTACCAGCAGAGGTATGAGGAGTTATTTTTCTTCGCACCGGCAAGTATGCAAGAAGAAGAGACCAAGACACGCAGGTTCACCATGGGACTACGTGGAGGCATCAGAGAGCATATATTGGGTCTGGACAAGAAAATTTATAATGAGGCTGTACAGGTTACGAGAGTGATAGAATCCAGTCAGAGGGACAGCTTCTTTGCACAGAATAGGGGAGTGAAGAGACCCGTTATTGAGAGTTCGGGTGGTGGTAACAATAGGCCTTTCCGCCCATACAGGGCTCAGACCGCTACAGTGCCTGCAAGGAATAATACGGCTCCACCTGTGCCATAAAACGTCGGATACAACCCGAATATCAATTGTTTCAACTGTCAGCAAGTGGGTCATATTGCAAGGACCTGCACTCTACCTAGGAAGCAACCTCCCCAGCAAGGAAAAGTATATGCGGTCACCACAGAAGAGGCAGCCGCATCACCTGATGTGGTCACTGGTACGACTCTATCCCTTACTATTTGGCTTACTATTTTCATTGTGTGTATGAGCATGTAGAACTAAGGGATAATAAAAATTTCAGAAATTGTAAATGTAGCTGGTATACCTGCAAGAGTACTATTTGACTCTGGGGCCACGCACTCCTTTGTCTCTACTTCCTTTGGGAAGTGAATGGAGTTACCAATTAAGCACTTGAACCCAAGCTTGATAGTTCGCTCTCCATTAGGAGTCGAAGTGGTTTTGACAGAATATTATGGACCATGTACTGTATGTATTGAGGACCGAGACTTAGAAGCAAGTCTGGTACTACTCGAGATGGCAGACTTTGATGTGATCTTGGGAATGGATTGGCTAGGCCATCATTCAGCTATCCTATTATGTGGTGAAAGGAAGCTTGTGCTTACAGACAAAAAGGGAAAGGAGTATAGCTTTACTGGGATCAAGCTATCTAGGAAGCGGAAGCTGATCCTCTCCGCCCTAAAAGCCAAGCGATGCTTAGAGAAAGGGGGAGAGGGGTATCTAGTATCTGTAGTCGACATCACGGTGGAGTCACACAAGATGGAAGATATAGATGTGGTTCGAGAGTTCCCAGATGTATTTCCAGAGGAGCTTCCAGGTCTACCATCGGATAGGGCTACAGAGTTTGTAATAGACCTTATGCCAGGTTCGGCGCCGGTGTCTAAAGCACCATACAGGATGGACCCTATCGAGTTAAAGGAGTTGAAGACCCAATTATAAGAATTGTTAGATAAGGGTTTCATACGACCTAGCATATCGCCTTGGGGAGCACCTGTATTATTTATCAAGAAGAAAGATAGAAGTGTAAGACTATGCATTGACTACCGTGAACTGAACAAGTTGACGATCAAGAATCGGTATCATTTGCCTAGAATCGATGATCTGTTCGATCAATTGCAGGGTGCAAAGGTTTTCTCGAAGATTGATCTCTGATCGGGGTATCACCAACTGAAGATCAAGGCCAAAGATATTCCAAAGACTGCTTTCAGGATGAGGCATGGGCATTATGAGTTTCTAGTCATGTCATTCGGGTTGACCAACGCCCCAGCGTCGTTCATGGAACTGATGAACCGAGTGTTTCATGATATGTTGGACACTTCGGTCATCGTATTCATCGATGACATATTGGTCTACTCAAAGGACATGGAGGCTCATACAACACATTTGAGGGCAGCCCTACAACGGCTGAGACAAGAAAAGCTTTATGCTAAGTTCAAGAAGTGCGAGTTTTGGCTGAAGGAAGTGGCTTTCTTGGGCCATGTAGTATCTGAAGACGGTATCAAGGTTGATCCAAGTAAGATAGCTGCTATAGTAGGATGGGAAGCACCAAAATCTGTTGCGGAGATTCGTAGTTTCCTTGGGTTGGCTGGTTATTATAGAAGATTCGTGGAAGATTACTCCAGGATCGCTGTTCCACTCACCAGATTGACCAAGAAGGGAGAGAAATTCATATGGACAGATGTGTGTGAGAAGTGCTTTCAGACTTTGAAGTCAAGACTAGTCTCTGCACCTATCTTGACCATCCTAGAACCAAGCGTACCATTTTCTTTATATACGGATGCTTCAAGGTTGGGTATTGGGTGTGTATTGATGCAAGGAAGGTGATTGCTTACGCATCAAGACAGTTAAAGGAGCATGAGAAGAACTATCCTACGCATGATTTGGAGCTAGCAGCGGTTATACATGCAATCAAGATTTGGAGACACTACTTGTATGGTGAGAAGTTTCAAATCAAGTCAGATCACAAGAGCTTAACTTATCTTTTCACTCAAAAGGATCTGAATATGAGACAGAGGAGATGGCTGGAGTTATTAAAAGATTATGATTGTGACATCCAGTAACATCCGAGTAAAGCAAATGTTGTGGCTGACGCCTTAAGCAGAAAGTGGGCATCGAAACCTGAGGCAGGGCCAAGTACAAATGCAGCATTGTGTGCTGTAGCCTCAAGTTCAATGGAAATTGATGAAGAACATATTATAGAGACTGCAGAAGATCCAGTTGAGCAAGGCTTAATTCATAAGTTCACCATGATGTTCGCCGATTTGAAGATCTCACTGGATCTAGTTGATGAAGTCAAGGTAGCAATCCTACAGGATCCACATCTCTTGACAGTGCAAGAAGACTTAGAGAAGGGTACAAGCAATCCTGACTTTACCTTGGATTCAGACAAGGTACTCAGGTATCGTGGATGGTTATGTATACCTGAGAGTGAAGACTGCAATATTAGAGATCGAGTTATGACTGAAGCTCATTACACTCCATATTCGGTACATCCAAGAAGTACCAAAATGTACCATGATTTAAGAAGACTTTATTGGTGGAGGGGTATGAAAGCAGATATAGCTCGTTTCGTGTTTCAATGTCTGAATTGTCAACAAGTTAAAGTAGAAAGGCAGAGATCCGCAGGTTTACTACAGCCATTATCGAAACCTGCATGGAAGTGGGATTGCATTACTATGGATTTCGTCACTGGCCTACCTTTGACACCAAGGTTAGTGGATGCAATTTGGTTTATAGTCGACCGACTCACTAAGACAGCTCGATTCATTGCGGTCAGACCTCAGTATACCATGGAGAAACTGGCCAAGTTATATGTTGATAATATAGTCAGACTTCATGGCGTTCCAGAGAGTATAGTATCTGATAGAGATCTCCATTTTACATCAATGTTCTGGGAAGGATTACAGAAAGCTATGGGAACAAAGTTGAAGTTCAGTACAGCTTTTCACCCTCTGACGGATGGGAAGTCAGAGCGAACTATTAAAATTTTAGAAGACATGCTCCGAGCCTGTGCATTAGACTTCAAGGGAGCTTGGGATGAGAAACTATTACTTATCGAGTTTGCTTATAACAACAGCTATCAGGCTACAATTCAGATGGCCCCATATGAAGCACTCTATGGGAAGAAGTATCGTACACCTCTGCTTTGGAACGAGGTGGGAGAAAGAAGAATTGTAGGACCAGAGTTTATTGAAGAAACTTGTCGAGTGATTGATCAGATCAAAGAAAGAGTAAAGACAGCTCAAGTTCGACAAAAGTACTATGCGGATAATCGACGTCGAGATCTGGAGTTTGCAGTGGGTGACAAAGTTTTCTTGAAGATATCACTAGTGTGAGGTCTGAAAGGGTTTGGTAAGAAAGGGAAGCTATGCCCCAGGTATGTGGGACCATACGAGATATTGGCTAGACGTGGTCACGTAGCATATCAATTGGCTCTACCACCATCTATGTCAAGTGTCCATGATGTGTCCATGTATCATTGTTGAAGAAGTATGTCAGAGATCCATCGCACATCCTGACAGCAGACCCCCTAGACTTGACTGAAGACTTAACATTTGAAGTGGTGCCTGTGATGCTCTCAAGCCGAAAGGTACAGCAACTTCGAACCAAGGATATCCATAATGTGAAGGTGCATTGGAGAAGCCAAAATGTCGAAGAAATTACTTGGGAAGAGGAGAGCGCGATGAGGAAGGAGTATCCTAACCTTTTCCATGATCAAAGTACGTTCAAATTTTGGGGCCGAAATTTCTTTTAAGGGTGGGGGAATTGTGAGACCTACATGCAAATTTTGGGACGAAATTCTTTTAAGGGTGGGGGAGTTGTAAGACCCGCATTCCGTAAACCCGGTCTAAACCTTGGTTTTGTGTCGTAGCAGATCTTTCGATCATCACCGGGCCAGACGGGACGAGCGGATGACATACAGGTACGAAATTGGATCAAAGACGGTCAAATAATCATCATTTTATGTTGACCGGTCGATGGTACCGGTCTTGGTACCGGTCGACCGGTCAGCTCTGTACAGCTGAGTGCGGAGATCTGGAATTGGATCTCTGTGGGTCCCATTTTCCTAAACCCTAATGCCTGAACCTTCTTAATCTTAATAGGGTTACTAAACCCTAATGTTAGCCTATAAATACACCCTTAAACCTCCTCAAATCTTTTCCATTGTCTCTCACAAACCCTAGAGAGGAGAAGGAGGTTGGAAAAGAGAGGAAGCTAGGAAGAAGAAGAAGGTGCCGCCATTACCGTTCGACGACGCTCAAGTTACGCCAGTCAACGGTAAGTGTTGGAATCAATCTTCTTACCCTATGATAGTTATAGGGGTGGATCAATACCATGCAAAGTAGGTATTGATCTAAAACCCTATCTGGAACTTAAAACCCTAAGTTTCCGCCAAACCCTAGATTCGAGTTCCGAGATGATATTCATCGAAATAAGACTTGAATGAGTTGGGGATAACTCTAACTCAAAGATTAGACTTAGAATGGATAGGAGAAACCCTGAAAATCCAAGGAAATCGATCGATGACAGTCGAAAAACCAAGTGTATGGTCTTCCGGAGACATATCGATCGACCATACTGGTTGCTAGTTTGCTCACAGAGCTACAACCGGTATGTTGCGACCGGTCAGCTCTGAAAGGCTGGTTTTGGACTTTGTTGGTTTTCGACCAACATGAAACCTTAAGGAAGCTATTCTAATGAAACCCTAATAATATTGTAGGACTTTGTGACTTTCCGTTTGGATCTTGTGACGTGGAGCAAGCAATTAAACGAGCGTCAGGTAAGGGAATCTGACCTAAACCTAATAATTAATGGACAGTAAATCTTTGTTAATCACCTGAATATATATGATGTGATGTTTGTGCATATTCACATGCCATCCTTTACTTTCAGTTATTATTATTGTTCATGCATTGATAGGATGTGATTGTTATGCATGTGATTGTTTCCGTTAGTGTGTGGAGTGGGGCATGGGCCTGGGATCATTCCTCACACTGGCACCTTTTGTAGTATTTTGTCTTAACATGCTTGGTACGGGTGGGGCATCAGGGGAAGGTCGTGGTACGGTGGTCTCCGATGTTGATGCTGGCCTGGCCATGGTTATGTGGCATTTTGGTCCCCGAGGTCGACGCTGGCTTGTCAACGATGCTTTAGCTCTATCTCTATGCCGTAGGGAGTTATGTTGTGATAGGGTCTACCTGCGTTATGTATCTATCCTAGTGGGTTAGTTGTGGATAGGTTATCAGGGGAGGTGTGGGAATGCCTTAGCTTTATCTCTATGCCGTAGACGGCTGTGCTGGGATAGAGCATACATTGATGACATATAGGATTGGTTAGTTGCGAGCCCAGTTTACGAGCCCTGGCCAGTAAGGGCTTAGGTACTGGTATGGGTAGAGCATCAGGGGAGGTACGGGGGTATCTTAGCTCTATCTCTATTCCATGATGGGTGCATGTGGGTCAATGGGGGTGTGATCCATGAGGTGCCACACACTCGTGTATAGAGGTGCGGGGGCCACCAAACCTTTCTATAGCACATTGCAAACTTAAACCAGACCACAGCATAAAATGATTGTTACTCATGCATAATTTTGTGAAACTGTCTGATTGTCTTACTAAGCTAAGTTGTGAGCTCACCCTTTGTATATACATTGTTTTTAGATGTTGATGCAGGTTACACAGTGGACGACTACATGAACGCTCCGACGTATGGTGGTGTTGCTGCGTTGGACGTACAGGCAGGAGAGGACGAGCATGACGCTTCATGCGAGTGCCCTTTCTGCGTGTACCTTTGATTGGTTTTATTTATTTAGTTTTAGTTATTTTCAGTTGGAGTAAATGGGTGTAAGAATATTATATTATATGTTTGAAATTGAATAATTGGATATTTTATTTAAATTTATCAATAGATTCTCAGTTCATTTATTTAAAGACTTCCACTGTATTATTTATATTCTGATGGTGGTTATGTGTAGTGGTTTGTATGAGTGGACACGGCCTATTCGAGATTCTGGTGTGAACCGTTGGTTCAGTGGCGGTTCACTCACACCATTCTGGTTGGATTAGAATTGGGGTGTGACATAAACTGTGCCTTTGAGATGTCTATATATACCTGCCTTTCTAGGATCTTTCTCTCTAAATAATAATTCCTTTTTGACTGAGGTTTTCTCCCTTGGTTTTCTTTGAAGAATCAATACCTTCTCTCAATTTGCATACTTAGCTTTAAAAAATGTCTTCCTCCAGCTAAAGATAGTTGCACTCAAGAAGAAGAGGCAATGCTATTGCTACCAGAGAGGGTTACATCTGTGTAAGATCTTGTTCTGATATGACTCAGACAAGCATCGATGAACTGGTGGAGAAGTACTCACTTCCTGAACAATATGTGTACAGGGTTACTCAAGATAATGAAGCCCCCTGCATCATCAACTTTGACGAAATCTGCGTGTGTAAAGAAATGCTTGTCTCTGGGTTTTGTCTACCCATTCCAACTGAGATTCTCCACATCTTGGAGTATTATCAGGTCGCTCCTGGATAGATACAACCTAATTCTTGGTGTCATCTCATCTCTTTCATTGTTTTCTTTGTTTGCCTTAACCGTGATCCTTTAGTGAACCTGTTCCAAAATTTCTACAACCTTAATGTAGAAAAAGAGACCACCGATGAGACTAGTGAGAAAGTGTCAATAGGCTGGTACTATTTCAATAGTAGGAAGAAAGCCTAAAAAATAATGAGTGTTCAATGAGGCTCCCTTGGAGGTTAGCATCGCAGCTTCTTTTTTGTCGGTCTTAAAGATGGCTCCCCTTTCCGCATTGGTAGCAAATGGAGTTTTCTTGACGAAAATGAGGCTTAAAATCTAAATAGGAAGCCCACCCTTTCGACATATGATAATGAATTGTTTGAACTAGCTCGCAAGCAGAATCCCAATAATCTTCTATCTCACCATGATTGGCTCATCCAGAATTCAATTTACTTGTCCGTCATCGTCCCCAATTTCCTGCAAAAATAGGTATAGAGGCTCCAATGAATGTAGAGGAGGAAGAAGATGATGCTTATGCCCAAATAGACAATTACGTTGAGGAATAGGAAGAAGAAGAGACACCTCTTGCCCTGGTAAGAACTCAAACTCACTTGATGTATGGCTATTGAAAGAGTATGTTCCTTTCTTTGTTGATCTTACTTATCTGTTCGTTATCTTCTTAATCTTCTTTCGATGAACAAAAAAATAATGGATTCGAAGGGGAAAGGTCCCTTGATTTCTGAACATGACTCTGAGTTCAGAATGGGGCCTCCTCGTTCAGGCATATTCACCCACATTCCACAACAACTTCAAATTAACATTGATTGTGAACTAGCATCTGTGATGAGAAGGAAAAGCCTAGTGTAAGCACCCCATTTTTGCCATCCTAGCTGAACAAAGTCCTACTGGTGTGTGGACAACAAAGGAAGAGAGGTGAGTGAAAGTTTAGAATTTTGGTTGTGACTTAGAGGTGGTTTTTAGTGGGTCCCATAGCAAGTCATGGGCTGCAACCTGCATGGATGTTTAGGTCATGAAATTACATTCAAAATGACACCAGAATTGCTCAATTTCGATGTTAGATGAAGAAGATATGGCCCATTTTAGTTAGATGATACGTAGAAGGAGGATTCTGAAATTATCATAAATAATCCCAGGGGTTTTCATGTAAATTATTGCAAGTTGCGTGCATGGATTATCGTCAAAAACTTCAATCATCATATCTTGGCCGTTCGACATCCGAATCAGGTGGTTTAAGTACCAATATTCTTTATTTTTAGTCCTCTTCAAAGTAGACGTGAAGAATCCCTGGTAGAGGCCATCGATGGGTCCCATGCAAACTTTTATGCAGAATTATCGATAGAACTTCAATTCTTCATATCTTGGCCATCCTATGTCCAAATCAGATGATTCAAGCACCGTTATTCCCCATTTTTGGTTATTTACAAAGTGGACGTGAAAAAGTTCAGGACAGAAGTCTCTGATGGGTCCCATGCAAAATTATATGCCGAAATGGCCATTTAATCTTTAGAAATTCATATTTTGGTCACCCCACGTCCAAATCAGTTGATTTCAGTTCCAGTGTGTTCCTTTTTTTATTCTTTATAGTGTGGATGTGGAATATTTGAGATGGGGATCACCAGAGAATCCCATGAGGAATTGCAGTCAAAATGGGCTCATAAAATGATAGAGAGAGAAAACCTAGTCAATCCAACTCAGCCTAAGTTAGTCTAGCCCAGTTAACCCAAGTTAGTCCATCCCTATCTAGCTCAAATCCATCCAGACCGAATCGGTGCAGTTCATTTGTGTATTCATTATATATATATATATATATATATATATATATATATATATATATATATATATATATATATATATATATATATGTGTGTGTGTGTGTGTGTGTGTGTGTGTGTGTGTGTGTGTGTGTGTGTGTGTGTGTGTGTGTGTGTGTGTGTAGGAAGAGTTGGCCGTGGCTATATACAAAAGAATGGTGTTGCTATGTGTCAAAATGACCCAACATGGAAAGTCGGGGTCAGTGGGGAGGTAACTTTGGAAGGAATAAAGAGAGATCCGAGAGAGAGATTGAGTAAGATCCGGTGGAGACTAGTTTATGGATGGAAAGAGAGTGAGAGAGACCAAGGTGGAAACTAAAGATCGGGGGTGTGAGTTTCTAAATTGAAAAAGTTAAAAGAAGAAAGGGAATGAAAATTGGAAAGCAAGAGAGATAAGAGGAGACCGGATAATATATTAAGAAAAAAAAATGGAAGGTAGCAGATTCGACAGTGAGATAGGAGTGAGAAAGAAAAGAAAAAGAAAGAAAATATTAGAGAGGGAGATAGATAGAGGGAGTGGGGAGAAAAGAGAGACGGATTAGAAAAACCTCAGAAAAGAGAGAGATCGAAAAAGGAAGAGAGAAAAAAAAAACCCAGATCAGAAAAAGGGAGGGTGATTCAGAGAGAAGAGGAAAATCAGAGAGAATTGGGAAAGTCAGGGAAAAAGGGACAACCGATGACTAGAGATTGAGAGATGGAGAGAAATTGAGAGAAGCTATGAGGACAAAAGAAAGAAGGACAGATTGAGAGGAGAATGAATTGAAAGTGGGGAAGGAAACCAACGAAATGACTCGAGAGAGAGGCGGACCTGAAAAGAGAACAGAAGAAGAAGAAGAAGAAGAAGAAGAAGAATAAGAAGAAGAGCGAGAGGAAGAAGGAGTAGCAAAGGCAGGTAAGCTCTGCTTTGGTTATTTCTTCTTTATGTATTTTTCTCTAATCTGTGTGCACCTGCCTATATTGCTACCTGTTGAGCCCTTGCAAATACCCTCCACCTGCTATAACTGATCACGACAACTCACCTCAGCCACCGATCCCTACATCTTCATTCCTTACAGACCTTCATTGCCCCCACTACCTGCTACCCCAAGCCTCCATCGAGTAACCTGTTTGCAACCCTTGCTGCACCTACTACCAACCATAACCAAAAATCCATCAAACCTGTAACCTCCATGTGTCTAACCTAAACACCCACTTCAACTCCAGCCATCGACCTGCAAACCTCCATAACCTACATCTCAACTATGCCCCCAAACCATTTTTCAATCGGTTCCCTCCATCAAACCAAATCATTCACCAATCATGACCCTCATCAACCCCCATCTGTCCCACCAAATCTACAGCCATATCATTAATTGCCATTCCTTCTGTGCATCGAGATCATACACCATAACTGAACCCAACTCTGGCCAGCCGCATGTATCTGCCATCCCACTTCAAAAACCTATTGGTTTGATCGTCCACTTATTCCAAACCCAAAACCCCATCTCACATTTGTGAGGACAAAGTATGTCACTTCCACCCATCTCTGATGGACGAAAAAAAATGACTTGGAGTCGCCACTTAGATTAAGGTCTGGGACCTATAACAATGTAGTCTCATCATAAGAAAAGACTTCTATTGACTCATTGGACCCAATATATTGGCATTGGTCTATCAGAGAACATGTAAGCATTCAAGGTACAGTTTGAGAAGGTGTTAGGCACCCAAAACTACCCGGTCCAAAAATTGGCCACCTATGTGATTCTATTTTCCTTAGACTCTATGGTTTTGACTATTCATGGTCAATGCATGATGACTAGGGCTCATGGGGGATCTTATGCCAAGTTTCTAAGTTCTTCCAACCTAGGTTCAGCCAAATATGTTTTGAAAATAAATAAACAAGCAAAGTAATATACAGTGAACCGAACCAAAGATGGTTCGGTGATGGACTGAATCTGACACGTCCAAGACATTTCAAATTGCCTATGTATTCTAATCTTGTAAATCATGTCCATAATGTAGTTCGTACAGAATGTGAATAAGGTTTATGGATGTGATTTATGATTAATCTTCATTAGATTCAATTGTTCAAATTGAAGTTTATGCCTGATGATGATTGAGATTGAATCTAGATATAGCCTAATGTGGATTGAAGTGAACATAGATATGGATATGGGTATGATACGGATATGATATGGAGGACCTAAGAATTTTAAGATGTGGTACTATACTTTAAGAGGTCCTCCACGTTTCCTACGTATTTTAGAGGTCCTGAAAATCAGGTACAACGTAGTTCGTGTGATGTTTTTGGGTTGATACATTCGAAGAGCAAGCTTTCTCTCTACTCTCAGGGAGCAATTGGTTTATCTTTGTACTCTCAGGGGGCAATCTATGTCTCTCTCTACTCTCAAGGAGCAATCTATCTTTTCCTCTACTCTCAAGGAGCAATCTGTCAGTTTCTCTACTCTTAGGTTGTGTTTGGTATCATTTTTGTTTTTTATTTTTATTCAAATTTTTTTGTTTTGAAGGGGTTTGGCATAATTTATGTGTGCTATTTATGAAAAATAAAAATAAAAACAAGCCCAAATTCAAAAAGGGTCTGAATCTCTTTTTGATTTTTGGTCAGAAATTATTTCTATTGTGTTTTGCGCAACTTCAAATTTCACGTGCGCTTTTTGTTTCCAACAGCTATAAAACCAGGGGTAAAAATGTAAAAAGCAATTCTAATATAACATTTACCTATCTTCCGACGAACTAAGCTTCCATGGTGGTCAACGAACAGTAGTGGGGATGCTGAATGTAGAGCATAGCCATATTACACACAATTGAGATTGGGATTTTTGGAGTTTGCATCTATGTTTAGATTTCAGATCTGCTCAACTTGATTTTTGGAGTTTCCATCTATGTTCATTCAGAGCTTGGTTTCGTGATGCTCAACCTCCGATCATCATCGTCACCATCAGGCACCAATAATGATACCAAACATCTAAAACAACAAAAAATTAAAGCTGCCTGATGATGACGATGATGATCGGAGACAAAATCTGCGGATCCATCCAAGCCCGAACTGAAGGTGAGTTAGTGGATTGAAGGGGTCCCCCCTAAAAAAGAACTGGTTTTGGCCGAGAGACGGTTGCAGCAAGTGAATTTAAGACGAATCCTCCTTCACCTCCTCCTGAGCTATTGCTTGTTCCCGTTTGGACATTCCATGCTAGTTGCGACACACGAGTCCTTCGGTGCTCACTTCCATCTCTGGACTGTGGAGTGCATCTTGTTCCTCTTTCTCATCCTATTTGTTGTGTTGTGTTCGAATCTCTCTCATTCTTTTCTCTTCGGTCAACACTCACATTTTTCAAGGAATGAATTTCTCCGGCAACATTTTTGCTCTCCCACTCTCTGTCTCGCTCTCTCTCACTGTGTTTCTGTAATTGGCTCTCACCCAAGTGAACTGCTCACTTTATCCGCAAGGGGATCATCAACCACGACTACCTTTCAACCAAGTGAACTCCTTATGGTCAAATCTTCAAAGAATTTTCTTTGGATGTTAATCCTGCTATGTGTAGGCATACGTTTATGTCACTTCTTTTATCTTCGTGTTTTAGAGATGTTAAACATAATGCTCATTGTTACACCATGCTAACCTGATTTGGAATTTCCCCCCTCACTTTTCACTATTATCTAGCAAGAGCACAACCATGATTCTTGCCATCCACTGGAACTGGGATTTTCATGTGTTATAGTGAACTGTTAGTTGGTTCTACGTTTTATAGGTTTACCTATAACTCTACTAATCATTCATTACTAAAGTTAACTCTGTATGTGATGTTGAAAAAAATAAAAATAAATAAAACAATGGTTGTTATACCAAATCTATTTCTCATTCTATCATCCATTTTTATTGCAACTACCAAACAACATTTAATTTTTGAGCAAAAATGATTTCAAAAATGATTTTTGATAAATAGATAAAAATCAAAAACAAAAATGATACCAAACACAGCCTTAGGGAGCAATCTCTTTCTCTCTTTACTCTCAGGGAGCAATCTATTTTTCTTACTCTCGGGGAGCAATTCGTCTTTCTCTCTACTCTCGGGGAGCATTCTACTCTCTACTCTCGGGGAGCAAGGGTATATGAGTCCATGTTTGGGAATCTCTAAACTGCCTACGTATCTTAGGGTTCTGCCCTAAGAATCAGGATTTGTATAGTTCGGAAGCGGATTCATTCATTGATGTGTATATTCTTTCAAGATCATTGTGTGGAATCGTGTTTGAAAATCTCGCCAAACTGCCTACGTATCTTTGGATGCTGCCCTAAGAATCAGGATCTACATAGTTCAGAATGCAGATTCATTAATTGAAGTGTATATTCTTTCAAGATCATGGTGTGGAACCGTGTTTGGAAATCTTACCAAACTGCTTACGTATCTTAGGTTGTTGCCCTAAGAATCAGGATCCGCGTAGTTCAGAATGCGGATTCATTCATTGATGTTCTTTTTTCAATATCAAAGTGTGGAACTTAAATGCTCTATTGTTCGATTCACATCACACCTATCTAGTTTTCTGTATCCTAGAGGAGATGAGCTGAGGGGTAGGGATCATCCTAAAGCTACCCTTAACCTAAAACCCTAATTTGGCATGTGTTGGGCTAGGCTTTATAATTCTTGATTAAAATTTATCATTTTCATTCTTATTCTTCCCATGAATGTGGGTGCCTACATGCACGTCCCCATACCTAATATGTCTTTTAGGTGTACAGATATGACAGTTTGACTAGGGTGTTGTAGAAATTAAGTTATTGCCAACAATAAATATCATTCAAATATAGCAACAACAACATATATCATCTCAAATATAGTAATAAAGCATGTGAATCAATAAAATAGCAAGCATGTGAAAGCATTGATCAAGCATCGATCATCAACAATGTGACCAAGATCATATTTGATCGACTACTCAGATTTGATGTAATCGATCATCATCAATGTGATCAAGATCATATTTGATCAATGGTTCAGATTCAATTAAAACATCCATGAGGTCAATCCGACTATTCAAATTCAATTAAATCACTCAAAAAGGATAATCTATCCATTTAAATCAATCATCAAGACAATCCAATGGTCCAAATTCAAATAAGATATTCATGATCAAGATCTAATGGTTCAGATTCAAATGAGATGCTCATGATCAAGATCTAATGGTCTATATTTCAAATCACTCATGATCAATGGCTAGATTCATTTCATTATAAGATCCAAATTAAAATTAAACATCAAATGGCTCACAATTAATATTCTCTCATGATCCAAATAAAAATCAATCATCCGATGACTCAAATTAATCATATTAGAAATTGTAGATCAATGGCTAGATTTTAATCACATCAAATTCTAAGATCAATGGCCATGATTTAATTATGTAAAATTCAAGATCAATGATTCTATTTTTAATCATATTGAATTCAATCATCAATTGTCTAGATTTCATTCACATTAAAAATCCTAAATCAAAGGCCATGTTTTATTCATATTAAATTCAAGATCAATGGCTATAATCCAATCTCTTCAAATTCAAAGATCAATGGTCAAATTTTATTTATCAAAATTCCATGATCAATGGTCCAATTTTATTTATCAAAATTCCATGATCAATGGTCTAATTTTGTTTTCATCATAATTCCAAGCATATGGGATCGATCAATTTCAATTTCATCATAATTGGATCAATTTTCAATTTCATCACATTCATATGATCGGATCAATTTTATTAAAATTCCACAATCGGGATCAATTTCAACAATTTCCATACAATGGGATCAATTTCATTCAAATTCCATAATCGGATCAATTTCATCAAAATTAATATGATCGGATCCATCAATTTTCATCACGTCCAAGCAAGGTAAGGTCAAACATATTATATTCCAATATGTGGGATCAATCAATTTCATCAAAATTCCAATAAGTGGGATCAATCAATTTCAATTTTCACAATCGGATCACTTTCATTCAATTAACAATCGGACTAATTTCATCATATTCCACACGATGGGATCAATCTCATAAAATTCAGATCATCCGATGGTATCAATTTCATAACAATTCATGATTGGACCGAATTCATCACATAAAACAATTCATGACTGGACCGAATTCATTACATAAATAATTCATGATTGGACTGAATTCATCACATAAATAAATCACGATTAGATCAATTTATAAAACATAAAACAATTCATGATTAGATCAATGGCTGTAGGGAGATCAAATGGTGACAGTTGGGTTTGCTTAGGTATGAGGTGTGCAAGGGAGTTCGGTGGGGGTTTAGCGTGGTGGGGTGCTAGCAAGGAGGAATGACAGGTGTAGAGGGTTTTGGTTTTGTGACTGTACAGGTGATGGCGGGATTGGCTGGGTAAGAGTAGAAGGCCAGTTGTGGGGTTTGTCGATGAGGATGGTTTGTTTTTTTCAAAGTGTGTGGACAGATTGCTCAATGGTGATAAACAAGAATAAAAATAAATCAAGGGGAGAAGAGCTTACCTGAATCTTCTTCTCCCTTGCTCTCTTATGCTCTTTCTTGATTTCTCTGGCCGATCTCTTTTCCTACTCCCTCTTTCCTTCCCGTTTCCAGCTTCTTTTTTTTCCAATCACCCTCTCCTTTCTCTTTTTTCTGAGTTTTTTTCTTCTCTTTTCTTCATTCTCTCCTCATGTTCTCCCCCTATCTTCTTTTCTCTGTTTTCTTCTCCCATCTGTCTTTCTTTCTTTTCCTTTTTTTTCTTTTTTTATGATTCTGTTTTTTTAGAGTCTCCCCCATCTCCACTGACTCTCTCTCTCTCTTTCTATTCTTTCCTCTCTTTTTTTCTATTCTTTCCTTTCTTCTATTCTTAGACTCCCCTCTCAATCTCCTTCTCAATCTCCTAACTCTCTCATTTTTCTTTTTTTCTTTTTTTTTCTGTTTTCCCCTTTCATATTCTCATCTTTCCTTTCTTTATTCTTTCTATATTTTCTCACAGCTTTCCTTTTTTTATACTTCCTCTTCTTAATCTCCTAACTCTTTTTCCTCACGTTCTCCCACTCAGTCTTCACCGTCCTTTTTTTTCTTTTGTCAACTCCTTTCCATAATTCCCCAGTCCTCCCTTTCCTTTCTCGAGTTTTCCTTTTCTTAGAATTTCTTCCATATCTCGATCATTCCCGATCACTTTCTTAATTCTCTCCCTTTGATTTCTTTTCCCATCTATTTCTTTCCATAGATTCGGCCAGCTCATTATCCTTCTCAGATTCTCTCTCTAGCCTTCCCTTTTAGATACTTCTTTCCCTCTTTAATCTCTCTCCTTTTCTCTTCTTTCCTTTTTTTCTATTTTTTCCCTTTTCTTCCCTTTTTTCCAATCCTTCCTTTTATTTTATTTCTTTTTATTCTTTTGGCAATGGGCCCCACGGCCAGATGGCATTCCTTCTCTCTCTCTTGGAGTCTTCCACTGACTCTCTTCTCTAAACTTTCCTCTCTAGAATCCACGACTCTATTTCTCTCTTTTTGGACATATATAAATAATACACAATATATAATATATATGTAAGACCCGCACTCCGTAAACCCGGTCTAAACATTGGTTTTGTGTCGTAGCAGGTCTTTCGATCATCACCGGGCCAGACGGGATCAGCGGATGACAAACAGGTATGAAATCGGACCAAAGACGACCAAAAAGTCATCATTTTATGGTGACCGGTCGATGGTACCGGTCTTGGTACCGGTCGACCGGTATGGTCTGCGCAGCTAAGTGCGGAGATCCAGAAATTGGTCTTTGTGGGTCCCACTTTCCTGATTTCGAATCCTAGAAGTTTCCTAATCCTAGTAGGGTTACTAAACCCTATTTTTAGCCTATAAATACACCCTTAAACCTCCTCAAATCCTTTCCATTATCTTTCGCAAACCCTAGAGAAAAGAAAGAAGTTGGAAAGGAGAATGAGCTAGGAGGAAGAAGAAGGTGCCGCCATTACCGTTCGACGAAGCTCACGCTACGCCAGTCAACGGTTAGTGTTTTAAGTATTCTTCTTATCCTATGTTAGTTGTGTGGGTGGATCAACACCATGCAAAGTGGGTATTGATCTAAAACCCTAAATTGGCCAATAAACCCTAAGTTGCCGTTAAACCCTAGATTCGAGTTTCGAGATGATGTTCATCGAAATAAGACTTAAATGAGTTGGGGATAACTCTAACTCAATGCCTAGACTTAGAATGGATAGGAGAAACCCTGAAAATCCATGGAGAATAATCAACGATTGTCGAAAAATCAAGTGTATGGTCTTCCGGAGACATACCGATCAACCATACCGGTTGACAGTCTGTTTACAGTGTTGCGACCGGTATGGTGAGACCGGTCAGGTCTGAAAGGCTGGTTTTGGACTTTTGTCTGTTTTTGACCAACATGAAACCTTCAGAAAAATATTCTAATGAAACCCTAATAACGTTGAAGGACTTTGTGACTTTCTGTTTGGATCTTGCGACGTGGAGCAAGCTAACAAACGAGCGTCAAGTAAGGGAATCTGACCTAAACCTAATAATTAATGGACAGTAAATTGTTGTTAATCACCTGATTATATGAGATGTGTTGTTTGTGCATATTCACATGCCATCCTTTACTTTCAGTTATTATTACTGTTCATGCATTGATAGGATGTGATTGTTAGGCATGTGATTGTTTTCGTTAGTGTGTGGAGTGGGGCATGGGCCTGGGATCGCTCCTCACACTAGCACCTTTTGTAGTATTCTATCTTAACATGCTTGGTATGGGTGGGGCATCAGGGGAAGGTCGTGGTACGGTGGTCTCCGATATTGATGTTGGCCTGGCCATGGTTATGTGGCACTGTGGTCTCTGAGTCGACGCTGGCTTGTCCACGATGCTTTAGCTCTATCTCTATGCCGTAGGGAGTTATGTTGGGGTAGGGTCTACCTGCGTTATGTTTCTATCCTACTGGGTTAGTTGTGGATAGGGCATCAGGGGAGGTGTGGGAATGCTTTAGCTCTATCTCTATGCCGTAGACGGCTGTGCTGGGATAGAGCATACATTGATGACATATAGGATTGGTTAGTTGCGAGCCCAGTTTGTGAGCCCTGGCCAGTAGGGGCTTAGGTATTGGTATGGGTAGAGTATCAGGGGAGGTACGGGGGTATCTTAGCTCTATCTCTATTCCATGATGGGTGCATGTGGGCCAATGGGGGTGTGATCCATGAGGTGCCACACACTCGTGTATAGAGGTGCGGGGGCCACCAAACCTTTCTATAGCACATTGCAAACTTAAAACCAGACCACAGCATAAAACTGATTGTTATTCATGTATAATATTGTGAAACTGTCTGATTGTCTTACTGAGCTGTGTTGTGAGCTCACCCTCTGGGTACACATTGTTTTAGATGTTGATGCAGGTTACACTGTGGACGATTATGTGAACGCTCCGGCGTATGGTGACGTTGCTGCTTTGAGTATGCAGGCGGGAGAGGACGAGCATGACGCTTCATGCGAGTGCCCTTTCTGCGTGTACCTTTGATCGGATTTTTATTTATTTCTTTCAGTTATTTTCGGTTGGATTAAATGGATGTACGGATATTATTTTATGTGTTTGAATTTAGATAATTGGATATTTATTTAAATTATCAATAGATACTCAGTTCATTCTATTTAAAGTCTTCCGCTGTATATTTATATTCTGATTGTGGTTATGTGTAATGGTTTGTATGAGTGGACGCGGCCTATTCGAGATCCTGGTGTGAACCGTTAGTTCAATGGCGGTTCACTCACACCGTTCTGGTTGGATCAGAATATGGGTGTGACAACTTGGTATCAGAGCCTTCGGGCTCCATCCACAGACCATATTGCACCTAACTAAGTCGATGAACTGAGTTAGGAAATATTAAAAATTTTAATACAAACACACCCTAAGCATTGTTTGTTACCTGAGACTGACAAAGAAAGAGAATAATGTACTATTCTAAATATGAAACTTAACATGTGCACACACACTAGATAGGTGAATCATGAAAATTTCCATTAAACAAGAAAATGAGTATAAAATGAAATAGTGCTACAGGGTACAGTCCACAAACCAGACAGTTACCCTATTATATAAACAGTCATATGCAAAAGAGAAGAAAATAAGAGGGACAATCATGGGGTAGGGGGCCTAGGAGGAATAGGGTCTGCTATATCATAGTCTCGCTCATAAGCAACCTTGAGCCAGTGCACCTGATCCTGTGTGACCCTGAGACTGCGAGCCAACTGCGCCAAGTCACGGCTCATCTCGCGCTGAGTGTCCCTGATTTCCATCATCATACCCATCATGGTGTCGGAGGGAGGCTGAGATGGTCTAGCGGTAGAGGTAGATGGTGGTGCTGCTGGTGTAGGCTGTGGAGCTGGCATTGGTACACCCTCGGCCCTATCTTCGTCATCATCCCGCTCGAGCTCGGCTGCATAGGCTGCATTGGCTGTTGCTGCTGCTGCTACCCTCCCAAGGGGGCGAGGGCGAGCTTCCAACTCATCATCGCTAACTGGCAGATCACCATCTGCATCCTCTAAATGGCGTCCCAGTCTATATCAGACGTCATAGTATCCTCCACGGTCACCTCGCCTCTCATGCTCATTCCCAGACGACGTAACAGGGAGGTAATGAGACGACCGTATGGAAGGTTACTGGCCTGATCGGCCAGGGTCGCCTGATGCGTGGTCCTAATGATGAGGTATGGGAGAGAGACCTGCTCCCCAGTGCAGACGCAGTAAGTGATGTACTGAGTGAGCTGGGATAACTCACTATAATGGCCGCTCTGGGGGACGATGTTGTGCTGGATGATGCGACTGTAGACCCGAGGTACAGGTCTCAAGCTAGCCGCCTTCATAGGGGCCCCAGGGTTGAGTATCTGATGAGCTATCTCTCGACGCAGGTCCTCAGTCAGATAGCCCTTCGCTTTGGGAGGGCAATATACTAGGTCTCCATCATTTGGAACCCCTAGAAGGTCAGCCAGCTGATGGGTGTTAAAGGAAATGGGAACACCCCGGACGTAGCTAGAGATGCGTAAATCCCTACCTTGGTTGGGATCGTTCACATCTCCGTGCAGCTCCAGGTTAGCAAAGAAATGCTTAACCAGGTTAGGATGGGTGGTGTCGGTGTATGAAATGACGGGCAACCAACCAAGCCTGTCGAACGCCGCTCGCACGTCGAACCGGTCCAATTGTTCCATGTTAACCCGATGCCCGGATTCTATGCTTTTGTCATCGAACCATGGGAATCGAGCCTGTGTCTCCACGGAACGAAACCAGTGCTCGTCAAGATGGGGAACTGGTGGCTGGGGAGCACGTGAACTCGAGCCATGAGGGCGTTTCCCGAGAGCACGTCGAGGAGCCATTTCAATCTGCAAAACAAAAGAAAACAAGATAAAATATTAGAAATTATCGAAATTTCGGCAGCATAACGACTATAAATTGGGAAAAGCCTCGAACTCACCCAGAAACATGGGGAGGAGGACTTACGTAACCCCCACACTCTTCAACAAATCAATCACAGGCATTTACAACATGAAATTTCAAGAAATTAAGAAAAATCAAGAATTTTCGAAAATTTTGGAAAACCTAGGTCAAAACATGTAAAAATTCGATTTTTCCAAAAACCGTTCGGTGAAACCTCAAATTAGTTGAGGGCTTTTGCTCTTGGGGGTCCCTAAACCCTTTCCTAGCCGAAGGAGAAGAGTTCCTACGGTTGAAACATCTCGAACAAAGAAAAACCTAAATTTCTACATATAGACGATATGGAAAATATCTAAAAACTTGAAAGAGAAGGAAGAGACCTACCTGGAGACGATGTTCAACGCTTGGAACGGAAGAAATCGGCTTCTAAAGGCACCGGTCGGACTGTAGCAACTCGGTTTGGCAGAGAACAATCGCCACCGGAGAGAAAAGAAGAAAGAAAAGTGAGAATTTTTCTCACTTTTCGCGATTTAAAGCCAGTTTTGGGCATACCGGTCGACGGTTTTGCCTATACTGGTCGACCGGTATCACCCCAGGTGTGCGACCGCTATGTCTCGGTCAGAAATTAAATTCTGACCGGTCGACTATATCGGTCGTGGCATATTCCACAGAGGTGCGACCGGTATGTTGCGACCGGTATGCACCAGAAAAGTTAGAAAATTTTTCAAAAATTTTTAAAATTTGTGTAAATTGAAATTTTACTTCTCGACTATTTCCCCTGTATTATTCTAGACTAACACTACTATTATTGTGGTTCTCACTTGTTATGTCTTCTTCTTAGATTCAAATAGAATAGTCTGAGATGGCAGGCAGAAACGGTCGTAGGGGTCGGAAATGTCATCAGGCCAGGATGCGCCAAGAGGAGGAACAGGTTGAACAAGACCATGTTAGAGAGCCAAGTCTGGAAGTGGAGGAAGAACATGTTCCAGAGGTACCAACAAATTTTCCTGGGCCACTCCACAAGAATTCTGAGACCATTGTTACAAACTTGGTCTATCAGATGCAAGCTCAGCAAAAGGAATTCCTGAGCGAGGTACTGAAGATGCTCAGGCCATCGGGTTCTGTTCCCACTAGAAATGCGCCTGAGTCTGGAGAGAAAATTTCTTCACAACCGATGCAGGGTAGCCCAAGACCGATGGGCCAAGCTCAGAATGTACCACCACCGCATCAGTTCCCGTCGCCTTCGGCGTACCCGGGGGCCTATCCGTATCCACCACAATGGTACGGAATGAACACTCAGGGACCGCATGATCTAAGCAGAGCAGTGGACAGATTCTTGAAGTTGAAGCCTTCATCATTCACTGGTAGAACTGGGAAACCATTGTGGCCAGCACAGTGGGTTGCAGAGATGGAGAATAATTTCCGTCTAATGACATGTACAGAGGAGGAAAAGGTCTTGTTTGCCACTCACATGCTGAAAGAAGACGCAAATGCTTGGTGGAATTCTACACGGGCATATCTGGAGACTAAGTATACACTGGTGGATTGGGAAGTGTTTAAAGCTGCCTTCTTCGATAAATATTTTTTGAAGAGTTTTAGAGATCAAATGGAGAAGGAGTTCCTCAACCTACAGCAATCTCAGTCGATCATGGATGCTTATCAGCAGAGGTACGAAGAGCTATTCTTCTTCGTACCGGTAAGTATGCAAGAAGAAGAGACCAAGACACGTAGGTTCACCATGGGACTACGTGGGAGCATCAGAGAGCACATATTGGGTTTGGAAAAGAAGATCTACAATGAGGCTGTGCAGGTTGTGAGGGTGATAGAGTCCAGTCAGAGGGACAGCTTCTTTGCTCAGAACAGGGGAGTGAAGAGACCTGCTAGTGAGAGTTCGGGTGGCGGTAACAATAGACCCTTCCGCCCATACAGGGCTCAGACTGCTATAGTACCCTCAAGGAACAACACGGCACCCCCTGTGCCACAGAATGCCGGATACAACCCGAATATAAAGTGTTTCAACTGCCAGCAAGTGGGTCATATTACAAGGACCTGCACTCTACCTAAGAAGCAACCTCCCCAGCAAGGAAAAGTTTATGCAGTCACCACTGAAGAGGTAGCTGCATCACCTGATGTGGTCACTGGTATGACTCTATCCCTTACTATTTGGCTTACTATTTTCATTGTGTGTATGCGCATATACAACTAAGGGATGATAAAATTTTTTTTTTTCCAGGAATTGTAAATGTAGCTGGTATACCTGCCAGAGTACTATTTGACTCTGGGGCCACGCACTCCTTTGTTTCTATTTCTTTTGGGAACCGAATGGAGTTATCAATCAAGCATTTGAACCCAATCTTGATAGTTCGCTCTCCGCTAGGAGTCGAAGTGGCTTTGACCGAATATTATGGACCTTGTACTGTATGTATTGAGGGCCGAGACTTAGAAGCAAGCCTAGTAATACTCGAGATGGAAGTCTTTGATGTCATCCTGGGAATGGATTGGCTAGGCCGTCATTCAGCCGTCCTATTATGTGGTGAAAGGAAGCTTGTGCTTACTGACAAAAAGGGAAAGGAATATAGCTTCACTAGGACCCGACTATCTAGGAAGCGGAAGTTGATTCTCTCCGCCCTAAAGGCTAAGAGATGCCTAGAGAAAGGGGGAGTGGGGTATCTAGTATCTGTAGTCGACATCACGGCGGAGTCATACAAGATGGAGGATATAGATGTGGTTCGAGAGTTCCCAGATGTATTTCTAGAGGAGCTCCCAGGTTTACCACCAGACAGGGCTACAAAATTTGTGATAGACCTTATGCTAGGTTCGCCGCCGGTGTCTAAAGCACCATACAGAATGGCCCCTACCGAGTTAAAGGAGTTGAAGACCCAGTTACAAGAATTATTGGATAAGGGCTTCATACGACCTAGCATAACACCTTGGGGAGCACCGGTATTATTTGTAAAGAAGAAGGACGGAAGTGTAAGGCTATGCATTGACTACCGTGAACTGAACAAGTTGACGATCAAGAATCAGTATCCTTTGCCTAGGATCGATGATTTGTTTGACCAGTTACAGGGTGCAAAGGTTTTCTCGAAGATTGATCTTCGATCGGGGTATCACCAACCGAAGATCAAGGTCGGAGATATTCCGAAGACTGCTTTCAGAACACGGTATGGGCATTATGAGTTTCTAGTTATGTCTTTCGGGTTGACCAATGCTCCAGCATCATTTATGGAACTGATGAACCGAGTGTCTCATGATATGTTGGACACTTCGGTCATTGTATTCATCGATGACATATTGATCTACTCTAAGGACATGGAGACTCATACATCGCATATGAGGGCAGCCCTACAACGGTTGAGACAAGAGAAGCTTTATGCCAAGTTCAAGAAGTGCGAGTTTTGGTTGAAGGAAGTAGCCTTCTTAGGCCATGTGGTATCTGAAGACGGTATCAAGGTTGATCCAAGTAAGATAGCTGCTATAGTAGGATGGGAAGCACCAAAATCTGTTGCGGAAATTCGTAGTTTCCTTGGGTTGGCTGGTTATTATAGAAGATTCGTGGAAGATTACTCCAGGATCGCTGTTCCACTCACTAGATTGACCAAGAAGGGAGAGAAATTCATATGGATAGATGAGTGTGAGAAGTGCTTTCAGACTTTGAAGTCAAGACTAGTCTCTGCACCTATCTTGACCATCCCAGAACCAAGCGTACCGTTTACTTTATATACGGATGCTTCAGGGTTGGGTATTGGGTGTGTGTTGATGCAAGGAGAACAGGTGATTGCTTACGCATCAAGACAATTAAAGGAGCATGAGAAGAATTATCCTACGCATGATTTGGAGCTAGCAGCAGTTATACATGCAATCAAGACCTGGAGACACTACTTTTACGGTGAGAAGTTTCAGATTAAGTCAGATCACAAGAGCTTAACTTATCTTTTTACTCAGAAGGATCTGAATATGAGACAGAGGAGATGGCTGGAATTGTTGAAAGATTATGATTGCGACATCCAGTACCATCCGGGTAAAGCAAATGTTGTGGCTGATGCCTTAAGCAGAAAGTGGGCATCGAAACCTGAGGCAGGACCAAGTACAAATGCTGCATTGTGTGCCGCAGCCTCTAGTTCAATCGAAGGTGATGAAGAGCATATTATAGAGACTGCAGAAGATCCTGTTGAGCAAGGCTTGATTCATAAGTTCACTATGATGTTCGCCGCATTGAAGATCACACCGGATCTAGTGGAGGAAGTCAAGGTAGCAATCCTACAGGATCCACATCTCAAGACAGTACAAGCTGACCTAGAGAAGAGTACGAGCAATCCTGACTTTACCTTGGATTCAGACAAGGTACTCAGGTACCGTGGGCGGTTATGTATACCTGAGAGTGAAGACTGCGATATCAGAGATTGAGTTATGACTGAAGCTCATTACACTCCATATTCGGTACATCCAGGAAGTACCAAAATGTACCATGACTTAAGAAGATTATATTGGTGGAGGGGTATGAAAGCTGATATAGCTCGCTTCATGTTCCAGTGTCTGAATTGTCAACAAGTTAAAGCAGAAAGGCAGAGACCCGCAGGATTACTACAACCATTATCGAAACCTGGATGGAAGTGGGATTGTATCACCATGGATTTCGTCACTGGCCTACCTATGACACCAAGGTCAGTGGATGCAGTTTGGGTTATAGTCGACCGACTCACCAAGACATCTCGATTTATTGCGGTCAGACCTCAGTATACCGTGGAGAAACTGGCCAAGCTATATGTTGATAATATAATCAGACTTCATGGCGTTCCAGAGAGTATAGTATCTGACAGAGATCCCCGTTTTACATCAAAGTTCTGGGAGGGATTATAGAAAGCTATGGGAACAAAGTTGAAGTTCAGTACAGCTTTTCACCCTCAGACGGACGGACAGTCAGAGCAAACTATTCAAATTTTAGAAGATATGCTCCGAGCTTGTGCATTAGACTTCAAGGGAGCTTGGGATGAGAAGCTATCACTTATCGAGTTTGCTTACAACAACAGCTATCAGGCTACAATTCAGATGGCCCCATATGAAGCACTCTACGGGAAGAAGTGTCGTACACCTCTGTTATGGAACGAGGTGGGAGAAAGAAGAATTGTAGGACCAGAGTTTGTTGAAGAAACTTACCGAGTGATTGATCAGATCAAAGAGAGAGTAAAGACAGCTCAAGTTCGACAGAGGCACTCTGCGGATAATCGACGTCGAGATCTGGAGTTTGCAATGGGTGACAAGGTATTCTTAAAGGTATCACCGGTGCGAGGCCTGAAACGGTTTGGTAAGAAGGGGAAGCTATGCCCCAGGTATGTGGGACCATATGAGATATTGACCCGACGTGGTAATGTAGCATATCAATTGGCTCTACCACCATCTATGTCCAATGTTCATAATGTGTTCCATGTATCATTACTGAAGAAGTATGTCAGAGATCCATCGCACATCTTGACCGCTGATCCCCCAGACTTGACTGAAGACTTAACTTTCGAAGTGGTGCCTGTAATGCTCTCAAGCCAAAAAGTTCAGCAGCTTCGAACCAAGGATATCCATTATGTGAAGGTGCATTGGAGAAGCCAAAATGTGGAGGAAATTACTTGGGAAGAAGAGAGCGCGATGAGGAAGGAGTACCCTAACCTTTTCAACGATCAAGGTACGTTCAAATTTCGAGGCCAAAATTTCTTTTAAGGGTGGGGGAGTTGTGAAACCTATATGAAAATTTCGGGACGAAATTTCTTTAAGGGTGGGGGAGTTGTAAGACCCGTACTCCGTAAACCCGGTCTAAACCTTGGTTTTGTGTCATAGCAGGTCTTCCGATCATCACCGGGCCTGACGGGATGAGCGGATGACAAACAGGTATGAAATCGGACCAAAGACGACCAAAAATTCATCATTTTATGTTGACCGGTTAATGGTATCGGTCTTGGTACCGGTCGACCAGTATGGTCTGCGCAGCTAAGTGCGGAGATCCAAAAATTGGTCTCTGTGGGTCCCACTTTCTTGATTTCGAATCCTAGAAGTTTCCTAATCCTAGTAGGGTTACTAAACCCTATTTTTAGCCTATAAATACACCCTTAAACCTCCTCAAATCCTTTCCATTATGTCTCGCAAACCCTAGAGAAAAGAAAGAAGTTGGAAAGGAGAAGGAGCTAGGAGGAAGAAGAAGGTGCCGCCATTACCGTTCGACGAAGCTCACGCTACGCCAGTCAACGATAAGTGTTTTAACTATTCTTCTTATCCTATGTTAGTTGTGTGGGTGGATCAATACCATGCAAAGTGGGTATTGATCTAAAACCCTAAATTGGCCAATAAACCCTAAGTTGCCGTCAAACCCTAGATTCGAGTTTCGAGATGATGTTCATCGAAATAAGACTTGAATGAGTTGGGGATAACTCTAACTCAACGCCTAGACTTAGAATGGATAGGAGAAACCCTGAAAATCCATGGAGAATAATCAACGGTTGTCGAAAAACCAAGTGTATGGTCTTCCGGAGACATACCGGTCGACCATACCGGTTGACAATCTATTCACAGTGTTGCGACCGGTATGGTGAGACCGGTCAAGTCTGAAAGGTGGTTTTGGACTTTTGTCGGTTTTCGACCAACATGAAACCTTAAGAAAAATATTCTAATGAAACCCTAATAATGTTGAAGGACTTTGTGACTTTCTGTTTGGATCTTGCGACGTGGAGCAAGCTAACAAACGAGCGTCAAGTAAGGGAATCTGACCTAAACTTAATAATTAATGGATAGTAAATTGTTGTTAATCACCTGATTATATGAGATGTGTTGTTTGTGCATATTCACATGCCATCTTTTACGTTCAGTTATTATTACTGTTCATGCATTGATAGGATGTGACTGTTAGGCATGTGATTGTTTTCGTTAGTGTGTGGAGTGGGGCATGGGCCTGGGATCGCTCCTCACACTAGCACCTTTTGTAGTATTCTATCTTAACATGCTTGGTATGGGTGGGGCATCAGGGGAAGGTCGTGGTACGGTGGTCTCCGATATTGATGTTGGCCTGGCCATGGTTATGTGGCACTGTGGTCTCCGAGTCGACGCTGGCTTGTCCACGATGCTTTAGCTCTATCTCTATGCTGTAGGGAGTTATGTTGGGGTAGGGTCTACCTGCGTTATGTTTCTATCCTAGTGGGTTAGTTGCGGATAGGGCATCAGGGGAGGTGTGGGAATGCCTTAGCTCTATCTCTATGCCGTAGACGGCTGTGCTGGGATAGAGCATACATTGATGACATATAGGATTGGTTAGTTGCGAGCCCAGTTTACGGGCCCTGACCAGTAGGGGCTTAGGTACTGGTATGGGTAGAGTATCAGGGGAGGTACGGGGGTATCTTAGCTCTATCTCTATTCCATGATGGGTGCATGTGGGCCAATGGGAGTGTGATCCATGAGGTGCCACACACTCGTGTATAGAGGTGCGGGGGCCACCAAACCTTTCTATAGCACATTGCAAACTTAAAACCAGACCACATCATAAAACTGATTGTTATTCATGCATAATATTGTGAAACTGTCTGATTATCTTACTGAGCTGTGTTGTGAGCTCACCCTTTCTGTACACATTGTTTTAGATGTTGATGCAGGTTACACTGTGGACGATTATGTGAACACTCCGACGTATGGTGACGTTGCTGCTTTGAGTGTGCAGGCGGGAGAGGACGAGCATAACGCTTCATGCGAGTGCCCTTTCTGCGTGTACCTTTGATCGGATTTTTATTTATTTCTTTCAGTTATTTTCGGTTGGATTAAATGGATGTACGAATATTATTTTATGTGTTTGAATTTGGATAATTGGATATTTATTTAAATTATCAATAGATACTCAGTTCATTCTATTTAAAGTCTTCCGCTGTATATTTATATTCTGATTGTGGTTATGTGTAATGGTTTGTATGAGCGGACGCGGCCTATTCGAGATCCTGGTGTGAACCGTTGGTTCAATGGCGGTTCACTCACACCATTCTGGTTGGATCAGAATTGGGGTGTGACAATATATACATATGACAAGTGTCTGCACATGGGTTAACCAGTTTGGTTTGGACTGACTTGAGCTGGATTGACTTGATTGGGTTGGACCGACATGAGTTGACTGGGTTAGACTGATATGGGTTGAGCTGAGTTGGGCCAAGATTGGTTTTTCTCTCTCTATCATTTCATAGGCCTTTTTGTCTCCATTCCGCATGGAATCTTCTGATAGCCTCTATCCCAAATTTTCTACGTTCGCTTTATAGAACACTAAAAATGAGAAATACTGGAGCTTGAATCACCTAATTTGGATGTAAAATGATTAACTTATGAATTTTTGAAGTTTAAATAGGCTAATTCATGATAATTTGGCTAGCAACTCTGCATGGGATGCCTCAGAGATCTCTATCTCAAATCCTTTACGTCCACTTTGTAGAACACTAAAAATGAGAAATACTGGAGTTTGAATCGCATGATTTGGACGTCGGATAATAAAATTATGAGGAATTGATGTTTACACAGGCATATCGGCTTACGGCTCCGCATGGGATCCCTTGGAGACCTCTGCTTTAGATTTTCCACGTCCACTTTGTAGAGCACCAAAAATGAGGAATAATGGCACTGGAATCACTTTATTTGGATGTCCGATGAGCGAGATATGAGAAGATGAAGTTTAAATAATTAAACTTACGATAATTTGCATGCTAAACCCCTGGATATTATTAATCTTGAGAAAATACCCTTATTCTTATTCCCAGACTAAAATCGCCATATCTTCTTCATTTGACATCAGAATTGAGCGATTTGGATATCATTTCGAAGGTATTTCCAAGACCTACGCATCCATGCAGGTTGCAACCCATTTCCTTTCTGTGGGGCCCACCAAAAACCTCCTCAAAAGTCACAGCCAAAAATTCAAACCTTACATTGGGATTCACCAACTTGTCGTATGCTTTCACTTAAGCTTCTAGACACTGGGGATCATCTCAGCTCTTCTCAAAACACTATAGAGAGCATGCCGGGACTGATCGACTATCATTTTTGAGAGAGTTTAACTCGCCTCCCTTGTATTTTTCAAACTTTTTCTTACTTCTCCCACTTTGATGTCTAGTCTCCAGTAAGACTTTGCTCAGCTAGGGATGGCAAAAATGGGGTGCTTACAACATCACCTGCCATACCCCTACTACCACCTGAACCAATGATCCAGCCATTCTGCAGAATCCGATCTACACCAATCTCACTGAATTGCATCTAAATCGAGAACCTACCTTTTACCGTATGATCATTACCATTAAACCTGCACCATCTGATCTCAGCCTTTGATCCCCAATCAGCATCACACTCTTGATGTATCCCAATAAATCTGAGTCATTTGAATTGATTGTTGTAATGCGTTGATTTTGATCATTGATCTTATTATAAGTGATTTTGATTTAATTTATTTTTATCATTGATGCTATCATATGTGATGTCAATTTAATTTTGATTATTAGTTTGATTTGAGCCCTTGATCTCCCCATCTAAGCCATTCTTTTAACCAAATATAATCATGATGATGATAATTTAACCTAAGCCATCTCATCTGATCAACCCATGATCTGAATTGTTGGATTACCATGATTTGTGATTCTGAATGATCTGAACTATTGGATTATCATGATATGTGATTCTATGTGATTTAAACCATTGGATTGACATTGTGAATGATTTAGATGCATATGGACCATTGGATGTCAAATTGGATTTTGAACTGTTAGATTATGATTTTGAGTGATCCGAACCATTGGATTTTCATCAGGATTGATTTTAAATGAATCTGAAAGGTTAAATTATATTTTTGGGTGATTTAAACCGTTGGATCTTGATCATATGTGTTTTTAGATGATTTTAACCGTTGAATCTTGATCATATGTGTTTTTGAGTGATTTTAACTATTGGAACTTTATAGTGAGTGATTTTAAATGAATCTGAACAGTCGAATTACCATCTTGGGTGATTTAAACCATTGGATTACCTTTTTGAGTGGCTTTATTGAATTTGAATGGTTGTGTTGACCTCATAAATGTTTTAAATGAATTTGAACCATCGATCAAATATGATCTTGATTACATTGATGATTATCGATTACATTAAGTTTGAGTAGTCGATCAAATATGATTGGCCATATTGATTGATGATCGATGCTTGATCAATGCTCTCACATGATTACTGCTATATTTAGAAGGCTCTCAAATGCTATAGTAGATTGCTCACATGCTCCTTGCCATATTTGGATGCTCACATGCTCACATGCCTTATTTGGATGCTCATCTGCTTACAATTATATTTCGAGGCACACTGCTATGTTGGATTGTTTACACATGCTATATCTAGATCCATTGCTATGTTTGGATTGCTTACATGCTATAATGGACATATTGCCATATTTGGATGCTTACCTGATACACACTGCTATGTTTGGAGATACAATTGCATAAATCTTAAGCACAAACCATATAGGAAAAATAAAAACCCTAAAATGGAAAGAGTTGAATAAAAAGGACAGGATACCCTAAAAAACCTAAAGAGTTAAACAAAAGGGGCAGGATACCCTAGAAAACCTGAAGAGTTGAACAAAAGGGACAGGACACCGTAGAAATCCTGAAGTGATGAAATTGTAGGGATAAGCAACCTGATAAACCTAAGTGATAAATTGTAGGGATAGGCAACCCAATAAACCTAAGAGATGATTGTAGGGATAGGCAACCTGATAAACCTAAGAGATGATTGTAGGGATAGGCAACCCGATAAACCTAAGAGATAATTGTAGGGATAGGCAACCCGATAAACCTAAGAGATGAAATTATAGGGATTGACAACCCGATAAACCTAAGAAATGAAATTGCAGGGATAGGTAATCCGATAAACCTAAGAGATGAAATTGTAGGGATAGGTAACCCGATAAACCTAGAGATGAATTGTAGGGATAGGCAAACTGATAAACCTAAAATTAGAAGGAGTTTGGGTTGATATATCCCCAGGTCCAACTATTATAACAATTCGAACTACGTCATACCTGATTTCTAGGGCAAACCCTAAAATATGTAGACAATTTCGGAGTCCTAAATATGGCACAAAGCCATCCATGAACCATCCATCCAGCATAAACTTCAACTTGAACAAAGAATCTAATTGAAGCACATGCATAAGCCACATCCATAAATCTTTAATCACACAACCCATTTCGAACTACATTTTGGACTTGATTTTTAGGATTGGGATACGTAGGCAGTTTGAGATGGACGTCTCAGATTCAGTCCAAGACCGAACCATCATTTGGTTTAGTTCACTGTACATTAAATTGATTGTTTATTTGTTTCGGAATATGATTGGCTGAACCCTAGGTTAGCAGAACTTAGAAATTTAGTTTAGGACACCCCCCATTGAACCCTAGCCATCCAGTTGACCAAGCCCGTCGAAATTAGAGTCTAAGAAAAGTTTTGGAGGCTGATCTTGATCGGGCGGTTTGGGTAACTAACACCTTCCCATAACCGAACCTTGAATACTTACTCGATCTCTTGCAGACCAAAGAATTGATACATTGGGTTAAGAGTCAATAGAAGCCTTACCTTAGGGTGAGGCTACATTTTTAGAGGTCCTATACCTTAATCTAGGTGGCAACTCCAATAGAACATTGATCTTCATTGATACTGATACATATTTATCCCGAGGAGGATCGTTTCTTCATTGTCCTCATAGTGGCTACTCCACTAGGGATTTATATTCAGACTCCTAGGATACTTTCCTTACATTGATTGCTTGACACTAGATGCTAGATCTAGGGTACTATATATGTAAGACCCGAACGCCATGAACCCGGTCTAACCTTACATTTCTTGTCGTGAACCGTCTACATATCATGGTCGAGCCAAGTGGACCAAGTGTGTGAAGAAACCCAAGACCCAATATGAAAATTTACCCAAAAACAGTCAAAATGAGGGTAAGGTCGCATGTCTTAACAGACAAGCCCGACCCCCTCATTGACCCTCACTATCGACCCTCAACCACGGGTAGCAGGGGGGTTGACCCTCTCATCGACCCTCTTATCAACCCTCAGTAATCGGGAAAAAACAGCACGAACCGAAAATTAGGAAACCTTACTAATTTCAATTGGAACCTTTCCTAAACTCAATGGGACTTATTTTGGGAGGTTTCACTCTATAAATATGACGTCCCTAAGCCTCTTTCACTCCTTTTACAACCCTAATTGGATTGAGAGAAAGAGAAGAGAAGGAAGAGAAGGAAAAGGGAAGGAAAGTGGAGAAGAAGACCAAGGAGAAGGGATTCAGAGGAAGAAGCATACTTCTCAGGTATGGATACTATCTCCATGAATTTCTTAAGACCTTAGAGTAGATAATGAAGAGGGGATTATCTAGGAGGAACCCAAATCATCCATCCATGGTTTCGTTTCAATGGAAACCATGGTGGAGATCATTACAACCATGTAGGTGAATAAAGTATAGTTCTAAACCATAGAACATGTATAGAATGGATTTTGGAAGTAATCCATAGGACCCAACCATGAAAGAGAGAACGAAATCTGATATTTTCAACTCAAACCATGAGGGGTCGCACCTAGGGTCGATGGCAGATCTGACCCTAGCATCGACCCCCAGTGTTTGGGAAATCCAGGAAAGAGGTGGTCGCACCTAGGGTCGATAGACCCATCGACCCTAGCATCGACCCTACAGTTAACAGTATGTTAGAAAAATTGGAATAAAATTTAATTAAATTCTATCGACTTTGTTAGGTTTTCTAGCAATATATTAACAATATAAAGGTGATTCTTAAAGCTTGAAAGAGGATCTACTAGCAAGCTAAGGTGAGGAAACAAAACCTACATTAACTGAATAATAACAAACTACTTTTATTTTCTTGAGTCCAATGCCATGCTTGATTCGATGCGAATATGCTTGTAATGTGCATATAACATGTCATCCAATATTTCTATTATTGTTTCATGCATATTTACTTTATTGTTGATAACATGATGTTGATGATGATAGGAATATGCATGTGATTGTTTGTGTGTGGGTTAGTGTGCTCGATGCGAGTAGGACATCAGGGGAAGTGTTAGGCGGTGTTTGATCTGGGCAGTTTAGCTCTATCTCTAACTCAAGTCTTGTGCATTAGCATCGTCGTATCGCCATTACCTTAGCATAACTATTACGACGTAGGGCATCAAGGAGGGTCTCGGTCCTTGAGTCCTATACTCTATCGAGGGGCCTTAGCTCTATCTCTACGGGTGCTCTGAGGGATGCTGGGGTGAGGCCTTGGATACAATGTTTGACATTAGGATTGGTTAGTAGCAAGTCCCATTTGTAGCCCTAGCCATCAGGGGTTAATTTGTTGGTATGGAGTTGTGCATTGATAAACGTGACCTTCGTTGTACAATATTCATTATGGGTGCTGTGGGCGACGGTGAGAGTCATCGGGCGTATCCACACTCTCGTGCATAGAGGTGCGATGGCCACCTATCCTTTCTATAGCACAGTGCAAACGTAAAACCAGACCAAAGATATGAATTGAATCGCATGCATATGTATTGTTGCATTGTTTTGTTTACTCACTGAGCTCAAGTTGGAGAGCTGACCCTCGTGCGTGTAATTATTTTTAGTTTCTGATGTTGCAGGTACTATGATTGAAGATTTTGTCTACACGACTACATATGGACGGGTGAAGGCTATGAATGAGCAAGCTGTGGAGAACGAACATGGTTCGTTAAGCGAACGTTTCAACGGTGGATACGTTTAGTGTTTAGTTTTCGTGTGTGGTTATTGTAATATGTATTAAGTTATGTTTTGGTTACTTAGAAATAAATGGAATATTAATTATTTATCATGATTAGACCTCAGTTCATTATCTGTAAGACTTCCGCTATTTATTTTATTATCTCTGATTAATGTGGAATGTGTTTTGGTTTATCATATGTGGGATAGCCTATTGTGAGATCATGGTTGAACCGTTGGTTTATTGTTGGTTCATCACACCATCCTGAATAGTGCGGAATTGGGGTGTGACAACTTGGTATCAGAGCTCTCGTAGGCCTTACCCATTAAACTTAAATACTACCACTGGAGTCCATGAACTGAGTTAGGATAAATTAAAAGCTTTAATACAAACAAATCGTAAGCATCTGTATTGGTTGAGACAGAACTTAAACAAGACAATAACGTACATATAAGAGGTGGAACCATATATATATACACTCAAACAGAAAGAGAAGACCAAAAATTATCCTAATAAACAAATGATATAGGGTATTATCTATAAGTCGGACAGTTATCTAGAAATACAAGGGATAAAGTACAGTAGCAAGAAGGGAGCTCTGTAAAGCAGAAAAGTTGGAATACCGAGTTGGTACTCACAAGATGTGAAACTCGATGCATGACCGAGAAAGAAGAAAAATGGATAGTAATGCCTAAATCCCTGTGGAGATAAAGAGAAAGATCTCGGGCTAAATCCAACAAAGATAGGAGAATAATGGTCATACATTATGAATAAGAATAACTACAAGAAGATAAAGTTATACTCTGGGTGACATGGAAACTCAGAGTGAGATCCACCACAAGCTGATCCATTACCCGCTGAGCATTAAGAAGAGGTTGCAACTTGACCCCACCACTATTAGGGTCGAGAATGGATAATGAAAACTCATCTGAGTAGATAATCAGACTGTATCGAATTAAAAGAATGAACAACCAAGCTACTCTAGCCAACCACCTAGACTACCAAATACCTTGGCTATGGTTGTAATAAATTTGGCCCAATAAAATACAAGAGCAACAACAGATGAGACCGACTATGCAAGTTGCTATGTGAATTACTACCCAAGTTGGCGATGCCACATCAACACCTCCGAGTCAAACCATGTACGGTACCAATTGGAGAATCTATTTTGAAATTTCTAAATGGGTGGAAATGAATCATGTCTATAAAAGAGTGCATGTGACAAAAGTGAGAACTATCAAGGGTGGTCAGTAAAGAAATAAATAGCACTCTAGTGGAGTTAAAGATGGCTATATCGGTATGAATTTTGACAAGGTAGAAGATTCTTAAAGACGAATCTAAGAGTGGATACAAGGCTAAAGTAAAAAAAAAAATCATGGCATTAATAGTAATCGGTTTAATATAATGAAAATTGAGTTATGCCCAATGTTGAGTGATATGATTAAGAAAAGACCAAAAGAGTTGGCTGAATTAATGAAATTATAAGCATATACCCTAATGCTTATAGATAGACTTGGGATATGAAGTATCAATCACAAGATATTTTTCGAGGTATATATAAGAGAGATCAGGGTAGAACAACAAGGATAAAAGAAATACAAGCTAATGAGTGCAATATGAGGTTCTGACGATAGTCTTTGAAAAATCATAAGAGATGAAGGAACTAAGCAAGCTCTTAAGACCCTTACACCAGATTTTGCTAGTTCAAGCCCTTTTGGACTAAATGTTGCATTAGATGAGTGTTATGGACAATGTCCGAATTGTATGGATGGATGGAATTTAGACGCAACATAATTAGACTTGAGATGGTAGACTTTGACGTCATCTTGGGGATAGACTGGTTGTCTCAACACTCTACAAAGTTGTTATGTGCATAGAAGAGGTTATCATTCAAGAATAAAGATGGCATATAATTTGGTATTGTTGGAAGCCTATTGCCTAGGAAGCGAAAGCTGATCCTCTCTATGCTAAAGGCGAAGAGATGCTTTGAAGAGAAAGAAGTTGGATATATGGTATCTTGTGGTATACGTTACCAAAGAAGCACCACAGATGGAAGATATTGATGTGATGCGTGAATTTCTTGATGTATTCCCAGGAAACTTATCAGGTTACCATCTGATCAAGTGACCGAGTTCGTCATCAACTTGTTACCAAGGACGATACTTGTGTCAAAGGCACCATAGAGTAAGCTCCTATGGGGTTGAAGGAATTGAGACTCAACTACAAGAGTTATTAGACAAGGGTTTTAATCGGCTAAGTATTGCATCACAGGGAACACCAATGCAATTTGTGAAGAAGAAGGACGGTAGTGTCAGATTATGCATAGACTACCAGGAACTAAACAAGTTCAAGATCAAGAATCGATATCTACTACCTCAGATCGATGACTTGTTTAGATAGTTGCAAGGAGCAAAGGTATTTTCTAAGGTTGATCTTCGAGCAAGATAGCATCAGCTGAAGAATTTGGATAGAAATATCTCGAAGATAGCTGTTAGAATCGGGATTGGACATTATGAGTTATCGATTTTGATGTTTGGATTAACCAATTCCCTTACATCTTTTATGGAACTGATGAACTGGGTGTTTCATGACATGTTGGATATGTCGGTCATAGTTTTCATAGATGATATTTTGTTGATTCCAAGAATGAAGCAACTCATACAACGGATTTTAGAACAGCTTCACAACAGCTGATAAGTGAAAAGCTTATTGCCAATTCCAAGGAATATGATACCCGATTAAACAAAGTGATCTTCTTAGATCACGTAGCATCATAAAAAGGGATTAAAGTGGACCCTATTAAGATAGAAGCAATTGTATGGTGAGAAACACCTGAAGAATATTACGAAGATCAGAAGTTTCTTGAGTTTGGCTGGTTATTACAGATGATTTTCAGAGGATCACTCTAAGATCGCAAAACCTCTTACCAAGCTAACCAGGAAGGGAGATGAGTTTAATTGGACTGACCAGTGTAAAGAATGGTTGATATCAACTCTCACCTTGATCGTTCGTACACCAGGAAACCTTTTACCCTATACATTGAAGCTTTCGGATTGGATCTAAGATGCGAGATAATGGAAGGTAAATAGGTGATTTCATATGGTTTAAGAAAACTGAAAGAGCATGAGAAGAGTTACCCTACTCATGACTTGGAATTATCGATGATGAATTATGCAATCAAAACTTGGAGACATTATCTATACGGAGAAGAATGTTAGATACAAGAGTTTATTTATCTCTTCACCAGAAAGAGTTGAACATGAGGATAAAATAGCTGAAATTGCCCAAGGATTATGACTGTGATATTCAGTATCACCCGAGCAAGGCTAATGTAGTAGCTAAGGCCTTACGCAAAAAGGGATTATGAGGTCTGAAGAAGGACCGAGTATAAATGTTGCCTTATGTTCTGCAGCAACAGATTCAGATTTAGAAAAAGAGTAACATATAATAGAAGCTAGGGATGATCCAATTAAGCGAGAACTTATGGATGAACTTATGGAGTAATAATTCCTCGCTTGCGTTCAGTACATTAAAGATCACCTCTGAATTAATGGATGAAGTAAAGGTAGCAATTTTGTTAGATCAGTATATAAGAACAATGCAAGGAGATTTGGAGAAAGGAAAACCAAACCTGACTTATTTTGGATGCAGAGACGGTACTCAGATACAGTGGTAGATTCTGAATACCTGAAGATAAAGATTTGGATGTCAGGAAGAGGATAATGATAAGAGCCCATTGTACTCAATATTCAGGACATCCTGGAGTACCAATATGTATCATGAGCTGAAGAGATTGTATTGGTAAAGAGGAATGATAACAAAGGTGTTGTAGTGCATGTTCCAGTGTCTGGATTATCAACAAGTAAAGGCTGAAAGACAAAGACCAACATTGCTTACTATAATAACTATCGGAGCCAGTCTGAAAGTGGAACTGCATTACAATAAACTATGTCACCGGTATACCACTGATCGGTTGACGCAGTTTGGGTGATTGTTGATCGCATTATGAAGATATCTTATTCCATTGCGATACAACCTCGGTATGCTTTGGAGCGGCTAACTAAGAAATATATGGATAGTATTGTCAGATTAAATGGTATGCATGAGAGCTTAGTGTCGGCCAGAAGCTCATGCTTTATCTTGAAGTTTTGGAAGGATCTATAGGAAACAATGGGAACAAAGTTGAAGTTTAGTACCGCATTTTACCTTAAACCGATGGACAGTCGGGGCGGACTATACAAATCCGAAGAGATATGTTCCGAGTTTATGAAATTGATTTCAAGGAACTTGAGTTGAGAAGTTACCGTGAATTGAAGTTGCTATTAAGTTACCATGTAAATGTCACCTATCAAGCATGGTACGGTAGAAATGTCAAATTCGTTTATTTTGGAATAAAGTTGGTGAATGAAGAATTTTGGAAACCTAAGTCTAATGAAGAAAACTATCGAGTGGCAGACAAGATCAAAGAAAAGGGGCAGGATAGCTCAGGATTGTCAGAATAGACACCAAGACCTTGAGTTCGCCATAAGTGACAAGGTGTTTTTGAAGATATCACTTATGCATAGTTTGAAATGATTAGACAAGAAGGAAAGTAGTATTCTATATATGCATCGAATCTTATAAACTCTGGAGAGACGTAGAAAAGTTGCATATCAAATACTGTTACCGCTATCCATGTCTAGTGTGCATGATGTAATTCGTGTGTCTCTATTGAAGAAATACATTGGAGATCCATATCAAAAGTATTGACCACGGAATCACTAGATTAAATAGGAGATTTAACTATTGAAGTGGTACCAGCCTAGTTCACTAGTTGAAAGGTACAACACCTTAAACTTGGTATCAATTATACAAAGATAATCTGACGAAGACAAGACGTGGAGAAGACGGCATGGAAAGAAGAAGATGCAATGCGGAAATAGAATTCCCACCTAGTGACTCCGAAGTAAATTCAAATTTTGAGGACAAAATTTATTTTAAGGATGGGGGAGTTGTAAGATCCATACGTTCAAATTTTGAGGACGAAATTTCTTTTAAGGGTGGTGGAGTCGTAAGACCTGCACGCCATGAACCCGATCTAACCTTACATTTCGTGTCGTAAACCGTCTATATATCATGGTCGAGCCAAGTTGACCAAGTGTGTGAAGAAACCCACGACCCAATATGAAAATTTACCCAAAAATGGTCAAAATGAGGGTAGGGTCGCATGTCTTAATAGAAAGGACCAACCCCCTCATTGCCCTCACTATCGACCCTCAACCACGGGTAGCAGGGGGGTCGACCCTCTCATCGACCCTCTTATCGACCCTCAGTAATCAGGAAAAAACAGCACGAACCGAAAATTAGGAAACCTTCCTAATTTCAATTGGAACCTTTCCTAAACTCAATGGGACTTATTTTGGGAGGTTTCACTCTATAAATAGGACATACCTAAGCCTCTTTCACTCCTTTTACAACCCTAATTGGATTGAGAGAAAGAGAAGAGAAGGAAGAGAAGGAGAAGGGAAGGAAAGTGGAGAAGAAGACCAAGGAGAAGGGATTCAGAGGAAGAAGCATACTTCTCAGGTATGGATACTATCTCCATGAATTTCTTAAGACCTTAGAGTAGATAATGAATAGGGGATTATCTAGGAGGAACCCAAATCATCCATCCATGGTTTTGTTTCAATGGAAACCATGGAGGAGATCATTAAAACCATGTAGGTGAATAAAATATAGTTCTAAACCATAGAACATGTATAGAATGGATTGTGGAAGTAAGCCATAGGACCCAACCATGAAAGAGAGAACGAAATCTGATATTTTTGACTCAAACCATGGGGTGTCGCACCTAGGGTCAATGGCAGATCCGACCCTAGCATCGACCCCCAGTGTTTGGGAAATCCAGGAAAGAGGTGGTCGCACCTAGGGTCGATAGACCCATCGACCCTAGCATCGACCCTACAGTTAACAGTAAGTTTGAAAAATTGGAATAAAATCTAATTAAATTCTATCGACTTTGTTAGGTTTTCTAGCAATATATTAACAATATAAAGGTGATTCTTAAAGCTTGAAAGAGGATATACTAGCAAGCTAAGGTGAGGAAACAAGACCTACATTAACTGAATAATAATAAACTATTTTTATTTTCTTGAGTCCAATGCCATGCTTGATTCTATGCGAATATGCTTGTAATGTGCATATAACATGTCATCCAATATTTCTATTATTGTTTCATGCATATTTACTTTATTGTTGATAACATGATGATGATGATGATATGAATAGGCATGTGATTGTTTGTGTGTGGTTAGTGTGCTTGATGCGAGTAGGGCATCAAGGGAAGTGTTAGGCGGTGTTTGATCCGGGCACTTTAGCTCTATCTCTAACTCAAGTCTTGTACATTAGCAACGTCGTATCGCCATTACCTTAGCAGAAAAATTGCGACGTAGGGCATTAAGGAGGGTCTCGGTCCTTGAGTCCTATACTCTAACGAGGGGCCTTAGCTCTATCTCTACGGGTGCTCTGAGGGATGCTGGGGTGAGGCCTTGGATACAATGTTTGACATTAGGATTGGTTAGTAGCGAGCCCTGTTTGCAGCCCTAGCCATCAGGGGTTAATTTGTTGGTATGGAGTTGTGCATCGATAAACGTGACCTTCGTTGTACAATGTTCATTATAGGTGCTGTGGGCGACGATGAGAGTCATCGGGCGTATCCACATTCTCGTGCATAGAGGTGTGGTGACCACCTATCATTTCTATAGCACAGTGCAAACGTAAAACCAGACCAAAGATATGAATTGAATCGCATGCATATGTATTGTTGCATTGTTTTGTTTACTCACTGAGCTCAAGTTGGAGAGCTGACCCTTGCGCGCGTAATTATTTTTAGTTTCTGATGTTGGAGGTACTATGATTGAAGATTTTGTCTACACGCCAACATATGGACGGGTGGATGCTATGAATAAGTAAGCTGTGGAGAACGAACATGGTTCGTTAAGCGAGCGTTTCATCGGTGGATACGTTTAGTGTTTAGTTTTCTTATGTGGATATTGTAATATGTATTAAGTTATGTTTTGGTTACTTGGATATAAATGAAATAATAATTATTTATCATGATTAGACCTCAGTTCATTATCTGTAAGACTTCTGCTATTTATTTTATTATCTCTGATTAATGTGGAATGTGTTTTGGTTTATCATATGTGGGATAGCCTATTGTGAGATCATGGTTGAACCGTTGGTTTATTGACGGTTCATCACACCATTCTGAATAGTGCAAAATTGGGGTGTGACAATATTTATGTTTATACATATTGCTTTGGGGGTATGGGTTCAGTCACACATTCGTGCCATTAGCCGACCCAGGTCCTCATGCATATGGGATCGCCCGCTAGATGAAAAGCACAACCTTGACATGTACCTTGTAGGGGTCATGACAGGTGAGAGCCTCTAACGATTGTTTCTCGGGTCCGCCCGGGGAGGCATCATTGCTACTCCACGTCGCTTGACTTTCTGCATCATGATATATCAAAAGGAATCGAGGGACCCATGATTCACCGTGTAGATGGGATAGGTCCGCCTCTCCTCGTCATCAAGGTAGCCTTGCCGATCCTAACCTAGTTTGAGCCACATGTATGTTATTTTGGTCCATCCATGAACCAACATAGTAAAATCTACTCAATCATGACATTTACATCTGAGACGTCGAAGTTCTGCCCGTTTTTGTCCTTGACTTGTCAATATGTTTGGATCTACACTTGAGTATTCTTGTCTCTCACTCGTTGGGAGCATGAGGGTTTTGTATACCCCCGTTCACACTAGTGTGGGTGGTCTGTACACGCTTTCCATTGTACAAAGCTCATTGTGTTGACCTTTCAATATTGATACATCAATTTCAAAAAATGATCAAAAAATCCCTATCACGGCATAGATGCTATGATCAAGTCAAAATTTATCAGTTTTTTCAATCATGAACCGCTTTTGTCATCATTCATGAAAACTACAAATAAGCATATCCGTTTAAATTTCTTGGAATTTGATGAACCACATGGTCAAACCTTGGTGCTACAATGATGCATTCGGAATCTTGAGGCCCCAAGACCAATCATGGGGTTATTCAAATACAAATAAATTATTACAGATAATGTCTAATGGATGGTTTTCATGAAGGAGCTAACTTTGTTTGGTCGGGTCAGCTTGTATGTGTATGTGTATTTTTTTGTGTCTAGTCACTTCCGAGTCTTAACCTGTATTCATTATTTATTTAGGACAAAAAAAAACCGAAAAATAAATAAATAAAAAAAACCAAAAAAAAAATTAATAAGAAAAAAAACAAAAAAAAAAAAAAAAACAAAAAAAAATGAAAAAAAAAGGAAAGAAAGAGGTTAAACTAAGGAGGATAGGGTTGTCTAGACTTAAGAGAACACCTGAGTGAGCAGACAAAGCATCCACTCTTATTACATCAGCTCATAGGAAGGTCTCATCATCACCAGTTCATGTCCTAGTTCATGTTCACAAGGAGGACTTTTGTACCTCAAAGTGTTGGAATGGTTGGAAGACAGCATATTGAGAGCCCAAATATTCTAGAGTAGAATTGAAATTTCAAGATCGGAGTTAAGGAATCTAAGAGGATAGAAAGCTGAATCATAGATTATGAGAGATTACATGTTTATTTCCCATGTTAGCATACCTGCCAAATTTAAATGAAAAATCAAGATTAGAAAGAATTTCATTCACCCTTGGCGATTGAGCCACATTGACTGATGGAGTTGCTTTCTAACTCCCAAATTACTTTCATTACCCAAGGTGACATAAACTCAAAGGAGTAGCCCTCAAACCTTTATGAATGTCCTACCCACCTCCCAAAATCCAAGATGAAAAGGAAGACCATGTGGTCAACTGTATCCCAAAATTGAGGTATCCTAAAAATGAACTTCAAATGCACCCTAAACTGGGGCACAACCAAAATGTCAGTGCACCTTAAATTGGGGCACAACCAAAATATCAGTGCACCCTAAATTGGGGCATAACTAAAATGTTAATGGATTCAATGTGGGGCAAATCAAAAGGGCAATGGACCAAACAAGGGTATAGGTCAGAGTTTCAGGACATCCAAATTGGGGCACAAGATTGGAATACATCAAACCAGATTGGGGCATAGATCAGCTGAATGTCAGCACTGAACTAGGGCATAGATCAAAATGCCAATAGACTCAAGTAGGGTATAACTCAGGATGGAAAGTGTTAAACACCCATTAATAGATAGGGGTAATGAGCCTTACTAGCGGAAGTTTGAATGAAGATTCGATCTCGCAATCAATCATAAGTTGGCATCAATGATGTTGTATCCAATTGGGATAACTCGGTGAATTACTTGTCTAAATTGGCTACCATTGGTATCTGATAGGTCATCTATGTTTGGGCTTAAGTTTGATATGTCTGTAGACGGTCCAGTCCAAAATGCTCTGAAAAAAATAAATAATAATCATCTCATTTGAGACATCAACAACAGTGCTTTACTACTTCCAATCCATTCCTTCCTAGTTTGATACTTCTTCCTTTCCAATGTCCGCTGCTAATTCTGACTCTGATGATGATTGGGATGATAAGCCACAACCTGAACTTCTACTCCACTAGCCTTTGGAGAAATGAAAGTTTAATGCACACATAAAAGTTATAGATGATGAAGTTGAAGATATGAAAGCACTCTCAGAGATACAAGTTGGCATATCAAGAAGTCACCCCATTTGGTCGATTTCCAGAAGGAGCTTTATGGGATATTCCTTAAAAGTAGATAACGTTTATAGACTCATACAAGTGGTTTATTCGATTTTACAAAAATGGGTCTACAAGCAAGGAGTCATCAAGTTTGCATCAATCCAAGTGATTAAGTCTTCTACAAGTGCATGACATCTACAAACATGAAGTGTATTACAAATCAACCTCAAAGTCAAAAATGAGATTAAAAAAAAAAAAAAAAAGAGAAAAAAAGAAAAAAAAAGAAAAAAAAAAAAAGAAGAGAAAAGGGTTATGCAAAAATAATGATGTTGGTTGGCATTCTCTTTTGGAACACTAATGATAGATGAGATTGGCTATGGTACAAAAACATGGGATAGTTTTCTTTGGAATTTTGGTAATGGATAAGTTCGATTACAAGGCATAAACATGGGGCAACTTCTTTGGAACCCTGATGATAGACGAATTCAGTTATAGAGCAATAAGACAATTGGTTCTCGTACAGTAACATATAAACACAATTTCTTAGAACCTGATTGAAGAACTGATTGTTCATTGTGATTCACATTGTGTGTTGAGCTGGATTTTTGATATTGGTCACTACATCCCACCCATATAGGGGGTGGTCTCATCACTTTGTTGTCATCAAAGAATGATTTCTTATCGGCTAAAGACTCTCTCTCTCATCCATCAATCTGACTAGAATATCTATCTTTCGTTCATCATTTCGACGACGTCTAAGAATTCCATAGACCTTTTTTGCTAGCCAATAAAATGGTATCGCCTAGTGGAGATCAAGCCATTCTACATAAACAACCAAACACTCTCCCATGACAGACCCATTGGACAGTTTCTTATCTGTCCATCTAGACCTTTGTCATCATACTTGTCTACGGATTTAAAGGTTTTGGGCCTAGACGTGATTCTAATCGATTCGGCATCTGAGCATAGCTTGTTGAAACTTGTTTTCTATCTGAATGATACCAAGAGGAGAAAGCATTGTTTGGTATTTTTCTAACGATTAATGTGGGGTTGCATCTCCTTAGGGTTACTTTTAGTGATGACTCAAGAAAGTCGCTTGCCTATCAATGTGTGTAGACATGAACTTAGACACTGGGGCAAAATCATCCACTTATCCAAACATCATGAGTTTAGCTGAGCCCCTTGTTTGAAACTCTAGCTGAGTTTATTTGAATGTAAGAGAAAGATGACCCATATAAATTTGAAAAAAAAATGAAAAAAAATTGAGTCATTGTCATTTTTTGCCCCTCATTGAAAAGACCTGGTTGCCTTCAATCAAAGTAAAACCCATACAAATTTGGCAAGAATGTAGAACATATCAAGACTACCCTCTAAAGAAAAGAAACATGTTTCTCTCAGTCTAGATTAAGTCAATCCAATCATGATCTCTGGTTTCTTTTGGATTCCGAGCAATTTTAGTGGACAAAGTGCAGATTCTAAGTCCCATTGCGGCTACCTCAATATTTATAGAAAGTTGAACCAATTTTGAGAATGAAGAAAGATGAAGAAAAGAATGGGAAATAACAAGGAAAGAAGAAATTAGAAGATGAAAGAGAGATCAATGATAAATGAACAAGAAGAAGGAAAATAAAGAAGATGAAAGAAAACGTAAGAAGAGAGAGAAGATGAAAAAAAAAAGAAGGAAAAAAAAAAGAAAGAAAAAAAAAAGAAGAAAAGAAAGAAAAAAAAAAAGAAAAGGAAGAAAAAAAAAATAAGAAAAGAAAAGGAGTCACATATTTGGAACGGGTCATTGCTCTTAGCTTTTGGACGATTCCTTTACATATTTGGAACGGGTCATTGCTTTCAGCTTTTGGACGATTCCTTCACGTATTTGGAACAAATAATTGCTTTTAGCTTTTGGACGATTCCTTGACATATTTGGAATGGGTCATTGCTTCTTGCTTTTGGACGATTCCTTCACGTATTTGGAATGGGTCATTGCTTCTAGCTTTTGGATGACTCCTTCACGTATTTGGAACGGGTCATTGCTTTTAGCTTTTGGACGATTCCTTCACAAATTTGGAATGGGTTATTTCTTTTAGCTTTTGGATGATTCCTTCACATATTTGGAACGAGTCATTGCTTTTAGCTTTTGGACAATTCCTCCACGTATTTGGAATAGGTCATTGCTTTTAGCTTTTGGATGATTCCTTCATGTATTTGGAAGGGGTCATTGCTTTTAGCTTTTGGATGATTCCTTCACATATTTGGAACGGGTTGTTGCTTCTAGCTTTTGGACGATTCCTTCACATATTTGGAATGGGTCATTGATTTTAGCTTTTGGACGATTTCTTCACATATTTGGAACGGGTCATTGCTTTTAGCTTTTGTAAGATTCTTTCACATATTTGGAATGAGTCATTGGTTTTAGCTTTTGGACGATTCCTTCAGATATTTGGAACGGGTCATTGCTTCTAGCTTTTGGAAGATTTCTTTACATTTTGGAACGGGCCATTGCCTCTAGCTTTTGGACGATTCCTTCACATTTTGGAACGAGTCATTACTTTTAGCTTTTGGACAATTCCTTTACGTATTTGAGTATAGGTACAGCTTCTTAAGCTTACATCTCTCCACTATTTACATTTGCCTGAACTATGCAGAACCTGATTCCTAAGAGACAAAGGTCTCGAAAGATACATAGGCTATCTAGAATGTTCCAGATTTGGTCCAAAAAAAAAAAAATAATAAAAAAAAAAAAGAAAAAAAAAAAAAAATGGCAGTTTAAACGAGCAATGGCAAAATCCAGATCAAGTGCAGAATAATGCAAAAATGGGCCGCTTTTTATTTTCGGCCTCAATTGTTCACAATCTTGGCCGAAGAAGGGCATCTGTAAGCACCCCATTTTCCCCCTACTGGTGTGTGGACAACAAAGGAAGAGAGGTGAGTAAAAGATTAGAATTTTGGCTGTGACTTAGAGGTGGTTTTCAGTGGGTCCCATAAAAAGTCATGGGCTTCAACCTTCATGGATGTTTAGGTCACAGAATTACCTTCGAAATGATACCAGAATTGCTCAATTTCGATGTTAGATGAAGAAGATATGACCATTTTAGTCAGATGATATGTATAAGGAGGTTTCTAAAATTATCATAAATAATCCCAGGGGTTTTCATGCAAATTATCATAAGTTGCGTGCATGGATTATTGTCAAAAAATTCAATCATCATATCTTGGCCGTTCGACATCCGAATCAGGTGGTTTAAGTACCAATATTCTTTATTTTTAGTCCTCTTCAAAGTGGACGTGAAGAATCCCTAGTAGAGGCCATCGGTGGGTCCCATGCAAGCTTTCATGCAGAATTATCGAGAAAACTTTAATTCTTCATTTCTTGGCCGTCCTATGTCCGAATCAGATGATTTAAGCACCGTTATTCTCCATTTTTGTTGTTTTACAAAGTGGACATGAAAAAATTTAGGACAAAAGTCTACGAAGGGTCCCATGTAAAATTACATGTCGAAATGGTCATTTAATCTTTAGAAATTCATATTTTGGTCACCCCAATTCTGGACTAATTAGAATAGTGTGATGAACCATCTATGATCCAATGGTTCAACCAGGATCTCGAATAGGCCGTATCCCTTTGCTTAAACCAGATACATCCACAACCATAATCAGAGTAAATAAATAATAGCGAAAGTCTTTAATATTAATGAACTGAGTATCTAATAGTGATAACATAAATAAATTATCCAATTATCTCCAAATGACTAAGACATAAAATAAAATAAATTTATCAATTACATGATCCGATAATCCAACAAAAAAACCTAATAAAAAACATATGAGTTCCACTCGCACGATGAATCATGCGACTCCATCATAGCTTCTACGTCTATCGCCGAACATGTCCATACATTGGAGTATTCACATAATCTTCTACAGTAGGACCTGCATCATCAACTAAAAATGTTTGACTGTGAAAGGGTGAGCACACATCATGACTCAGTGAGCAAACAAAACAATACAACAAATATATGCATGCATTCAATTCATATCTTTGGTCTGATTTATAAGTTTGCAATGTGCAATAGAAAGGATAGGTGGCCGCCGCACCTCTATACACGAGTGTGTGAAGCCGCCCAATGGATCAAACACCATTGTCGTCCCACATGCACCCATCATGGAATAGAGATAGAGCTAAAGTGCCTGGATCAAACACGCATGACACTTCCCCTGATGCCCTACCCATACAAATACATAAGCCCCTATTGGTGAGGGCTTGCAAACTGGGCTCACAACTAACCAATCCTAATGTCAAACAGTGTATCCAAGGCCTCACCCCAGCATCCCTCAATACGTCCATAGAGACATAGCTAAGGCCCCTTGACAGAGTCAGAGACTACATGGTCCGAGACCACCTCCCCTGATGACCTACGATGTAATAGTTCTGCTAAAGTAATGGCTATACGACGATGTTAGTGGACAAGACTTGAGTAGAGATAGAGCTAGAGTTTAGTGACTAGGATGAACCACAGTGTCACATCCTCCTCGATGCCCCACTCGCATCAAGTACACTAACCACACACATACATTCACATGTCTATTCCTAGCATCATCATCATCATCATGTTATAAATAAACAGAATTAAATATGCTTGAGCAGTAATAACAGAAATATTGGATGACATGTTAAATGCACATAACAAACATACAAGCATAGAATCATTCATAGTATTGGATTCAATAAATAAAAATAGTTTATTATTTACCAATTAAATTAGGTCTTGTTCCCTCACCTTTTGTCGATAGTAGATCCTCGTTCAAGCTTTGTAAATCAATTTTAAACCACTTGAAAGCCTAAAAAAATTATAGATTTTAAATTAAAATTTATTTCTAACAATTGAGACTAACAGAAACTGAGGGGTCGCAGGTGTGGCAGCTCATGTGGTCTTAGTTTCTACGACCACAGGGTGTGTGGTCGCAAGGTGTGGTCGCATATCCTGCGACCACACATGCGACCACACCCTCCCTGGAACTTCTCGAGGGCATGTGGTCGCAAGGTGTGGTCCCATATCATGCGACCACACATGTGACCACACCCTTTCTAGACTTCCTGAGGGTGTGTGGTTGAATATGTGTGTCTCATGTGGTCGCATATCATGTGACCACAGATGCGACCATACATGTGATGGTCTATTTTTTCACTCTCAACTCCATTCCTTCATGTTTGGATTCCTTGGCTTGTCATCATGGTCCTTCCTATGATTGTTCTATGGCTCAGAAATAATATATTTATATATTCCTTCATCCACATAAATTCCTTCCATGGATTATCTTAGAATTTATCCATGGATTGATGATTGGAGTCTCACTTAAATCCTTATGTATGGAATTTATCCGGGAGACAGGGATTTTTACACGGAGAATATTTTCATACCTTAAGCTTGCTGAAGATTCAGAGTTTTCTCTAAATTTTCCTCCTCTTAGTCTTCCTCTTCAATTCTCCTTCTCTTCCTCCTCTTTTCTTTCTCTCACTTTCAGTTTGAGTTCTAAAAGGATGAAAGAGGCTAAGGGACGTCCTATTTATAGAGGAAAACCCTCCATAATAAGCCGTACTTAGTTTAGGAAAGAACCCCCTTTGGATTAGGAAGGTTTCCCAATCACGATTTCTGACTGGGTTCGTGTGGTCGCAAGGTGTGGTCGTAGAACCCGTCGACCACAGAGTCTGAAACATGCGACCACACGACCCAAATTCATGTGGTCATTTTAATCTGAGGTGTGGTCGACCACACCTGTTTAGGTATGTGACTACACACTCATAACTGACTGTTTTTGGGTTCGATTTCATACCCGGTCTTGTGGTTTCTTTACGCACTTGGTCTGCTTGGCCCGACCATGATAGGAAGACCAGATACAAGGTGGTAAGACTAGTTAGTTCGATACGGGTCTTACAACTCCCCCCCTCTTATTATAAATTTCATCCTCGAAATTTACACATACCTTCTGAGTCGAAAAGGTGAGGATATTGCTTTCGCATAGCATTCTCTTCTTCCCATGTGATCTCTTCTACATCATGGCTTCTCGAAGTAACCTTAACATAATAAATGTCACGGTTGCATAGACGTTGAACCTTTCGTCTGGTAATTTCAGTTGGTGCTACTTCGAATGTCAAATCATCAGTTAGACCCGATGGATCCGCTGTTATAATGTGTGTTGGATCTCTGACGTACTTCTTTAGTAATGAGATATGAAATACATCATGTACACTTGACATAGATGGGAGTAGTGCTAACTGATACGCCACTTTTCCACGTTTAGCTAGAATCTCATATGGCCCGACATATCTCGGACTTAGCTTCCCTTTCTGTCTGAATCATTTTAAGCCTCGCATAGGTGATACTTTCAAGAATACCTTATCTCCTACGACAAATTCAAGGTCTCGACTTCGAGTATCCACATACTGTTTTTGACGATTCTGAGCTGTTCTAACTCTTTCCTTGATAATGTCGACTACTCGACAAGTCTTTTCAACAAACTCTGGTCCAACAATACTCCTTCTCCAACTTCATTCCAAAACAATGGAGTTCGACACTTCCTACCATACAGTGCTTCATAGGGTGACATCTGTATAGTAGCCTGATAGTTGTTGTTATAGGCAAACTCGATCAATAGTAGTTTCTCATCCCATGATCCTTTGAAATCAATAACACAGGCTCGAAGCATGTCTTCTAAAATTTGAATGGTACACTCCGACTGTCCGTCTGTCTGAGGATGGAATGTAGTACTGAACTTCAACATTGTACCCATAGCCTTCTGTAATCCTTCCCAAAACATTGAGGTATAGCGTGGGTCTCTGTCGAACACAATGCTTTCAGGTACACCATGCAATCTGACAATATTATCCACATATAGCTTGGCTAACCTCTTTAGGGTATACTGAGGTCGTATAGCTATGAAGCGAGCTATCTTAGTCAGACGATCTACAATCACCCAGACCGCATTAACTACTCGGGGAGTCAATGGTAACCCGGTGACGAAGTCCATAGTGATGCAGTCCCATTTCTAAGTTGGTTCTAGCAGTGGTTGCAGCAATCTTGCAGGTCTTTGCCTTTCAGCCTTTACCCTCTGACAAATTAGCCATTGAGACACAAATTTAGCTACATCCACTTTCATTCCTCCCCACCAATATTATTTATTCAAATCATGATACATCTTCGTACTTCCAGTATGTAACGAATAAGCGGTGGTGTGAGCTTCCTTCATTAGTCTGTGTCTAGTATCTAAGTCTTCATTTTCAGGAACATATACTCTTCCTTTGTATTTTAGTACATTTTCATCGTCCAAGGTGAACTCAGGAATAGTCCTACCTTTTTCGATGTCTTTTTGCACCGTTCTCAGATAATGGTATGATTTAATAGCGGCCTTCATTTCATCTAATGTATCAGGTATAATCTTCAATTTGGCAAACATATTTGAAAACCGATGAATAAACCCTTGGTTGGTTGATCCACCTGGTGCATCTATCACGAACTGCTCATTACCATGATTGAATACTTTTCCTGTAACACACATTGCCACAGTCGTGTTGACCTCTCCTTGGGATTTTATCATTGCTTTTCTGCTTAGCGCATCAGCAACTACATTAGCCTTCCCTAGATGATACTGGATATCGCAATCATAATCCTTTAATAATTCCAACCATCTTCTTTGTCTCATGTTCAACTCCTTTTGATTAAAAAGATAAGTGAGACTCTTATGGTCTGATTTAATCTGAAATTTCTCTCCATACAAATAATGTCTCCATATCTTGACAACATGTACTACTGCCACTAATTCCAAGTCATGAGTGGGATAGTTCTTCTCATGTGTCTTCAGTTGTCATGAGGCATACGCAACTACTTATTCTCCTTGCATAGGCACACATCCTAAACCTAACCCAGACGGGTCAGTGTACAAGGTAAATGGTTGTCCTGGGATAGGAATATGGGAGTGGATATCAATCTAGCTTTCAATGTTTGAAAACCCTTCTCACATTTGTCGGTCCAAACAAACTTCTCTCCTTTCTTAGTCAAGCTGGTGAGAGGTACGATGATTCTAGAGTAATCTTTCACGAATCGTCTGTAATACCCAGCTAGACCTAGGAAACTTTTGATTTCTGCAACACTCTTAGGTGCTTCCCACTTCACAATGGATTCAATTTTGTTAGGATCCACTTTAATTCCCTCAGTGGATACAACATGGCCTAAGAAAGAGACCTCATTTAGTCAAAACTCATACTTTGTAAATTTGACGTAAAGCTTCTCTTTTCTTAGTCGCTGCAGAGCGGCTCTTAGATTCGTGACATGAGTTTCCTTGTCCTTGGAGTAGACCAATATATCATCAATAAACACAATGACTGATGTATCCAACATATCATGGAATACCCGATTCATGAGTTCCATAAAAGTTACGGGTGCGTTAGTTAATCCAAAAGACATGACTAAAAATTCATAATGTCCATATCTTGTTTTAAATGCTGTCTTTGGAATATCACCTTCCTTAATCTTTAACTGATGGTATCCTGACCGAAGATCAATCTTGGAGAACACTTTGGCACCTTGCAACTGATCGAACAAGTCATCGATCCAAGGCAACGGGTACCGATTCTTGATTGTAAGCTTATTCAATTCCCGATAGTCTATACATAGTCGAACGCTACCATCCTTCTTTTTCATAAACAATACTGGTGCTCCCCATGGTGATATGCTGGGTCTGATATAACCCTTGTCTATTAATTCCTGTAACTGTACCTTCAGTTCCTTCAGTTTAGTAGGAGCCATTCGATAGGGTGGTTTAGATACTAGTGCGGCTCCGGGTATAAGATCTATAACGAACTCTATCGCTCGATCGGGTGGTGGTCCTGGTAATTCCTCAGGAAATACATCTAGAAAGTCACGCACAACATCAATATATTCCATTCGTGGTGCTTCCTTGGTGAGATCAACCACGGATACTAGATACCCAACTCTTCCTTTTTCGAGGCATTTTCTAGTCTTTAATGCAGAGAGGATGAGTTTTCATTTACGGGGAAGTCTAGTTCCCGCAAAACTAAACTTTGTTCCTTCCTTGTCTTTAAATGTCAGTTTCTTTTCTGCACATAATAGGTTTGCAGAATGCCGAGCTAACCAATCCATTCTCAAGATCACGTCAAAGTCTGCTGTCACACCCCAGTTCCGATTGAACCAAAAGTGTGAGTGAACCGTCACTGAACCAATAGTTCACACCAGGATCTCAATAAGACCGTGTCCACTCATACAAGCCATTGCACATAACCATAATCAAAATATAATAAAATACAACAGAAATCTTAAATAAAATGAACTGAGTAATCTATTGATAAATTTAAATAAAATATTCAATTATTCAAATACAGAAACATAGATAAATATCCTTACATCAACTGTATCTCCAACTGAAAATAATTAAAATAAATAAATCAAATCCTAGAGGTACACGCAGAAAGGGCACTCGCATGAAGCGTCATGCTCGTCCTCTCCTGCTTGCACGTCCAAAGCAGCTACACCTCCGTACACTGGAGCATTTATGTAATCATCCACCGTATAACCTGCATCAATATCTAAAAATAGTGTATACACAAGGGTGAGCTCACAACTTAACCCAATATGACCATCAGACAGTGCAACAAACATATGCATGAGTGACATTCACATTATGGTCTGGTTTAAGTTTGTAATGTGCTATAGAAAGGATTGATGGCCACCACACCTCTATACACGAGTGTGTGAAGCTGCCCAATGGATTAAACACCATTATTGTCCCACATGCACCCTACCATGGAATATAGATAGAGCTAAGGCGTCCGGATCAAACACCGCCAACACCTCCCCTGACACTCTACCCATACCAACACGTAAGCCCCTATTAGCGAGGGCTTACAAACTGGGCTCGCAACTAACCAATCCTATATGTCATCACAGTAGGCCCTGTCCCAGCGTAGCTCCCTACGACATAGAGATAGAGCTAGAGTCTAGTGGCCAGGCCGGAGACCATAGTGCCACTTCCTCCCATTGATACCCTACCCGGACCAAGCATGCTAAGACAGAATGATACGAAAGATGCTAGTGTGAAGAATGATCCTAGACCTCCAGTCCTTCCCATTCCACACACCAACAAAAACAATCACATGCCTAACAGTCACATCCTAGCATATCGAGTATGCATGAACAATAATAATAACTGAAAGTAAAGGATGACATGCGAGTATGTACAAACATCATACCATAGAATCATGGATATTAACAATGTTTTACTGGTTATTAGATTATTAGGGTTTAGGTCCAATTCCCTTACCTGACGCTGGTTTGATAGCTCGCTCCGCGTCACAAGGTCCAAAAGTGCTATCACAAGGTCCTACACGATATTAGGGTTTAGTTAGAATAGTTCTCTTAGGGTTTACGTTGGTCAGAAAATCAACAGGATTACAAACACTCCTCATAGAGCATACCGGTCACAGTACCGGTCGTGGCACTGTGGGGAAACCTGCGACCGGTATGATCGATCGGTCCCCACAGACCAGTCCCCGGGAGATACCAGTCGCATATGGTGCGACCGGTATGGTCGACTGGTATGTCTTTGGAAGCCCATATGCTTGGTTCTTGCCTTCCGTCGGTCACCCCCTATTGATCCTAGGGTTTCTCCTACACATTCTAGGTCTAAATACTGAGTTAGAGTTGTTTCCAACTCCATTCAAGTCCTAGTTTCGATGATTTTCAACCTAGAACTTGAATCTAGGGTTTATGACTAAATTAGGTTTTGTCGGTAAAATAGGGTTTAGATCAATACCTGCTTTGCATGGTATTGATCCAATCATAACTAACCATCCTAGAATACTTAATGTAGAGGAAGGTTTAAGAACTTATCGTAGACTTACGGTAATGTGTTCTTTGTTGAACGGCAATGGCGGCTCTTCCCTCTTCTTCCTAGCTTCTTCTCCTTCTTCAATCTCTTTCTCTTCTATAGGGTTTGTGAGGATCAATGAAAGGGATTTTAGGAGGTGTAGAGGTCCTTATATAGGCTAGGATTAGGTTTAGGAAGCCTCCTAACATTAGGAAAATCCTTCGGTTTGAAATTTGAAAAGTGGGACCCGTAGAGATCCTTTTTCGGATCTAAGTCTGCGCAGGCCATACCGGTCGACCATCGACCGATACCATCGATCGGTATGAATTATTTCATACTTAAATCCATCAGTTTTCGTACATGGTTGTCATCCGCTCATCCCGTCTGGCCCGGTGATGATTAGAAGGCCTGTTACGACACAAAATAAGGTTTAAATCGGGTTAATGAAATGCGGGTCTTACAACTCCCCCACCCTTAAAAGAAATTTTGTCCCCGAAATTTGCATGTAGGTTTCACAACTCCCCCACCCTTAAAATAAATTTTGGCCTCGAAATTTAATCGTACCTTGGTGGTAAAAAAGGTTAGGGTATTCCTTGCGCATTGCGTTCTCTTCCTCCCAAGTAATTTCTTCCACATCTTGGCTTTTCCAATGCTCTTTCACATAATGGATATCCTTGCTTCGGAGATGTACTTTTCAGCTTGTTAGCATCACAGGTACAACTTCAAACGATAAGTCCTTTATCAAGTCTGGTGGGTCTGCTATGAAGATGTGCGATGGATCCCTGACGTACTTCTTCAATAAAGAAACATGGAACACATCATGAACGCTTGACATGGATGGTGTTAGAGCCAGTTGATATGCCACATTACCACGTCTGGTCAAAATCTCGTATGGTCTTATATACCTGGGAAAAACTTCTTCTTCTTACCAAACCATTTCAGACCTCGCACCGATGATATCTTCAAGAATACTTTATCACCCACTCCAAACTCCAGATCTCGACGTCGATTTTCTGCATAGTGCTTTTGTCGAACTTGAGCTGTCTTCACTCTTTCCTTGATTTGATCAATTACTCGACAAGTTTCTTCGACGAACTTCGGTTACAATCCTTCTCTCTCCCACCTCATTCCATATTAGAGGTGTACGACATTTCTTCCCATAGAGTGCCTCATATGGAGGCATTTGGATCGTAGCCTGGTAACTATTGTTATATGCAAACTCGATGAGCGATAGCTTCTCGTCCCAAGCTCCTTTGAAATCTAGAGCACACGCTCTGAGCATATCTTCTAAGATTTGAATTGTCACACCCTAATTCCGGCTGAACCAAAAGTGTGAGTGAACCGTCACTGAACCAACGGCTCACACCAGGATCTCAATAAGACTGTGTCCACTCATACAAACCATTGCACATAAACATAATCAGAATAATAATAAATACAGCTGAAGTCTTTAATAAAATAAACTGAGTAATCTATTGATAAATTTAAATAAAATATTCAATTATTCAAGTAACCAAAACTTAAATAATATCTTTACATCAACTTCAAATGTGCATTTAACATGTCATCCAATATTCCTGCTATTACTGTTCATGCATATTTAATTTCGTTTATTTATAACATGATGATGATGGTGAGGTTAGGAATAGGCATGTGAATGTTTTAGTGTGGTTAGTGTATTTGATGCGAGTGGAGCATCAGGGGGAGGACGTGATATCGTAGTGTGTCCTGGTCACCAGACTCTAGCTCTATCTCTACTCAAGTCTTGTCCACTAACATCGTCGTATCGCCATTACCTTAGCAGAGCTATTAAGTCGTAGGGCATCAGGGGAGGTGGTCTCGGACCGTGTAGTCTTTGACTCTTTCGGGGGGCCTTAGCTCTATCTCTATTGACGTATTGAGGGATGCTGGGGTAAGGTCTTGGATACATTGTTTGACATTAGGATTGGTTAGTTGCAAGCCCAGTTTGCAAGCCCTCTCCAATAGGGGCTTACGTGTTGGTATGGTGCAACCGGTACTGCAATGCCGTTTTCATTGGGTATATTGTACCATAGTGGGTGCATGTGGGACGACAATGTCGTTTTCATTGGGCGGCTCCACACACTCGTGTATAGAGGTGAGGTGGCTTCCGAACCTTTCTATAGCACATTGCAAACTTATAAATCAGACCAATGATATGAATTAAATGCATTCATATGTTTGTTGTATTGTTTTGTTTGCTCATTGAGCCGTGATGTGTGCTTACCCTTTTGACGTCGAATGTTTTTAGTTGATGATGCAGGTACCATGGTTGAAGATTATATGAATGCTCTGGTGTATGGACATGTGGCGGCAATGGACGCTGAAGTTTTGATGGAATTGCATGATTCGTCATGCGAGTGCAACTCTTGCATTTTTTATTAGTTTTTATTCAAGTTTTACAGACGATGTAATTGATTAAATATTTTATTTATGTCTTAGTATTTGGAAGATAATTGAAAATTTTATTTATGTTATCATCTTTAGACTCTCAGTTCATTTAATACTAAAGATGTCCGCTATTGAGTATTTACTCTGATTATTGTGTATGTGTATGGTTTAAACAAACGGACACAGCCTATTCGAGATCTTGGTTGAACCGTTGGTTTTTTGGTGGTTCATCACACCATTTTGAATAGTGTGGAATTGGGGTGTGACATAAAGTGTCCTGATCTAACACTACCAACACTTCCCTTGATGCCCTACCCATACCAACACGTAAGCCCCTATTGGCGAGGGCTTGCAAACTTGGCTCGCAACAAACCAATCCTAATGCTAGACAGTGTATCCAAGGCCTCACCCCAACATCCCTCAATATGTCCATAGAGATAAAGCTAAGGCCCCCTGACAGAGTCAGAGACCACACGGTCCGAGACCACTTCCCCTGATGCCCTATGACGTAATAGTTCTGCTAAGGTAATGGCGATACGACGATGTTAGTGGGCAAGACCTGAGTAGAGAGGGAGCTAGAGTCTGGTGATGAGGTCAAAGACCACCATGCCACGTCCTCCCCCTGATGCTCCACTCATATCCAACACACCAACCACACACATATATTCACATGCCTATTCCTAACATCATCATTATCATCATGTTATAAATAAATAGAATTAAATATTCATGAACAGTAATAGCACGAATATTGAATGACATGTGAGATGCACATTAGAAGCATACACTCATAGAATCAATCATGGCATTGGACTTAATAGAAATAAACAGTTTGTTTTTATCCAATTAGTTTAGGTCTTGTTCCTTCACCTGTTAGCAATACTCGATGTCCTTCCAAGCCTTGAAATTCTCTTTGAATTGATTTAACAACCTAAAAGTTATATGAATTTAAGTTAGGGTTCATTTGTAACATGTTACAGTAGTCGAAAATCAAAACTGAGCACTGATAGGTGTCTGATTAGTCCTATGGTCTCATGCTGTATTGACCTGACTATCTACGATCGATACCATACAGTCACATATGGTGCGACCGTAGCAGCGACCATATGATTTCTGAAATCTTTCCGAATGCCTATGGTCGATTCTCTGGTCATACTCGTCATGCTATGGTCGGTCGTAGCTGTGACCTTGAGCTTTTTGGTCACAGTTTACATGCAATTCGAGTTCTTCTTGGGTCAATTCTTTTGCTCTTCAATGGGGTTGATTCTAAGGTCATCCTATGGCCATCATTAGTAATTTCCTATCAACCCTAATAATCAAATTCACTCCTCATGGTTCTCCTTTGGGATTTTCTCAAAGAAATCACATAGATCATAATAGGGGATATTGCCTATCTTCCACAGAAGTCTTATTCCTTAGAGTTTACATCTCCAGAGATTCGTTGGGTCTCATACCATTGCCTGTGATAGAGATCCAATCTCTTATCAGCAAATTCTTCTCCTTAGCTTTTTCCTCTTTTCCTTCTCTTCCTTCTCTTTCTTTAGGGTTTACTAATGTTCTAAAAGAGTGAAAAAGGGCTGAGGGACATCCTTTATATAGAGGAAAACTCTCCATAAATATTCCTCTTTCAATTAGGAAAGCAATCCCTTAGTTTAAAAAAGTTTCCAAAACTCAGAATCTGATATGGGTTCTCACGGTCGATCATACGGTTGCATAAACTGTGGACCGTATGGTCGAAATCATCGACCGTGGGGTTTTGAATTTGAGAATTTTGGTTCCCTTCCTTATGGTCGACCATACCTTCGCAGACATGCAACCTTAGGTATGTTTTTAGTGTTTTTAACTCGATTCTCATACTTGGTTTGTGATCTATCTTTACGCACTCGGTCCACTTGGTCCAGGAATGATGGGAAGACCTGACACAACACGGTTAGACCAAGTTAGTGGAGTGTGGGTCTTATAACTCCCCCACTCTTATATAAATTTCATCCTCGAAATTTACACATACCTTCTGAGTAAAATAGGTGAGGATATTACTTCCGCATAGCGTTCTCTTCTTCCCATGTAACTTCTTCTATATTTTGGCATCTCCAAATAACCTTAACGTAGTAAATATCATGGTTGCAAAGATGTTGCACCTTCCGGCTAGTGATCTCATAAGGTACTACTTTGAACGTCAAATCTTCAGCCAATTCCGATGGATCCATTGTTAACACGTGTGTTGGATCTTTGACGTACTTCTTTAGTAATGAGATATGAAATACATCATGCACATTTGACATAGATGGTGGTAATGCTAACTAATATGCTACTTTTTTATGTCTATCTAGAACTTCATAAGGTCCAATATATAAGGGACACAGCTTTCCCTTCTGTCCAAACGTTTTCAAACCACGCATAGGAGATATTTTCAGAAATACCTTATCACCTATGGTGAATTCGAGATCTCTGCGTTGATTATCTGAATATTGCTTCTAATGGTTCTGAGCTATTTGGACTCTTTCCTTGATAATGTCGACTACTCAACAAGTCTCTTCATCAAACTCTAGTCCAACAATACTCCGTTCTCCAACTTCATTCCAAAACAAAGGAGTTCGACATTTCCTATCATACAGTGCTTCATAGGGTGACTTCTGTATAGTCGCTTGATAGCTGTTGTTATAAGAGAACTCAATCAATGATAATTTCTCATCCCATGATCCTTTAAAATCAATGACACAAGCTTGAAGATTAATGCAGTACTAAAGTTCAACATTGTACCCATAGCCTTCTGTAATCCTTTTCAAAACTTTTAGGTAAAGCGTGGGTCTCTGTCGGACACAATGCTTTCAGGTACACCATGTAATCAGACAATATTATGTACATAAAGCTTAGCTAACCTCTCTAGGGTATACTGAGATCGTATAGCTATGAAACGAGCTGTCTTGGTCAAACGATCCATAATCACCCAGACTGCGTCAACTACTCGGGGAGTCAATGGTAACCCGGTGACGAAGTCCATAGTGATGCAGTCCCATTTCCATGCTAGTTCTGGTAGTGGCTGCAATAATCTTGCAGGTCTTTGCTTTTCAGCCTTTACTTGCTGACCTCAAGCATTGGACACAAATTTAGCTACATCCGCTTTCATTCCTCTCCACCAATATAGTTTCTTCAGATCATGATACATCTTTATACTTCCAAGATGTACCGAATAAGCGGTGGTGTGAGCTTCCTTCATTAGTCTGTGTCTAATATCCAAGTCTTCATTTTTATGAACACATACCCTTCCTTTGTATTTTAGTACCTTTTCAACGTCTAAGGTGAACTCAAGAATAGTCCTACATTTTTTGAGGTCTTCTTGCACTGTTCTCAGATAAGGGTCTGATTTAATAGCGGCTTTCACTTCGTCTAACAGATCAGGTACAATCTTCAATGTAGAAAACATGTTTGAGAATAAATGAATAAACCCTTGGTCAGTTGATTCATTCGGAATATCAATCACGAACTGCTCTTTATCGTAATTAAATACTCTCCCTGTGACACACGCCACAACATTTGCACTAACATCTTCTTGGGATTTTGTCATAGTTTTCCTACTTAGTGCGTCAGCAACTACATTAGCTTTTCCTAGATGATACTGGATATCGCAATCATAATCCTTCCGTAATTCCAGCCATCTTCTTTGTCTCATGTTTAACTCCTTCTGATTAAAAAGATGAGTGAGACTCTTATGATCTGATTTAATCTGAAATTTCTCTCCATACAAATAATGTCTCCATATCTTAACAGCATGTACTACTGTTGCTAATTCCAAGTCACTAGTAGGATAGTTCTTCTCATGTGTCTTCAATTGTCTTGAGGCATACGTAATTACTTGTTCTCCTTGCATAAGCACACATCCTAAACCTAACCCAGATGCATCAGTGTACAAGGTAAATGGTTGTCTTGGGATCGAAATAGTCATGATGGGAGCTGATATCAATATAGCCTTCAATGTTTGAAAACACTTTTCACATTTATCGGTCCAAACAAACTTTTCCCCTTTCTTTGTCAGACTGGTGAGAGGTACGACGATTCTAGAGTAATCTTCCACGAATTGTCAATAATAAGCAGCTAAACTTATGAAACTTCTGATTTTTTCCACATTCTTAGGTGCTTTCCATTTCACAATGGCCTCAATCTTCCTAGGATCTACTTTAGTTTCTACAGCAGATACAACATGGCCTAAGAAAGCGACTTCATTCAGCCAAAACTCACATTTAGTAAATTTTACGTAAAGCTTATCTTTTCTTAGTCGTTGCAAAACAGATTTTAGATTTGTGATATGAGTTTCTTTGTCCTTGGAGTAGACTAGTATGTCGTCAATAAATAAAATAATTGATGTATCCAACATATCATGAAATACTCGGTTCATGAGTTCCATAAAAGCTACGGGTGCATTAGTCAATCCAAAAGACATGACTAAAAATTCATAATGTCCATATTTAGTTCTGAATGCTGTCTTCGGGATATCACCTTCCTTAATCTTCAACTTATGATATCCTAACCAAAGGTCAATTTTGGAGAACACTTTGGCACCTTGCAACTGATCTAACAAGTCATCGATCCAAAGCAATGGGTATCGATTCTTGATTGTAAGCTTATTCAATTCTCGATAATCCATACACAATCGAACGCTACCGTCCTTCTTTTTCACGAACAATATTGGAGCTCCCCATGGTGATATGCTTGATCTGATATAACCCTTGTCCAGTAATTCCTATAATTATACCTTGAGTTCCTTCAGTTCAGTAGGAGCCATTCAATAAGGTACTTCCGATACTGGTGCAGCTATGGGTAAAAGATTTATAATGAACTCTGTCGCTCGGTTGGGTGGTAGTCCTAGTAGTTCCTCAGGAAATACATTTGAAAATTTACGCATAACTTCAATATCCTCCATTCGTTGTGCTTCCTTGATGAGGTCAACCATGGATACTAGATACCCAATTCCTCCTTTCTCGAGTCATTTTCTAGCCTTCAATGCAGAGAGAATGAGTTTTCATTTATCAAAAAGTTTGGTTCCCACAAAACTAAACTCTGCTCCTTCCTTGTCTTTAAATGTTAATTTCTTTTCTGCACATAATAGGTTTGCAGAGTACCGAGCTAACCAATCCATTCCCAAGATAACGTCAAAGTTTGCCATCTCAAGTTGAATTAAAGTTGCATCTAAAATCTTCTCGCCAATAAGAACTGGACATGGTCCATAAACTTTGTCTAGTTCCACTTCTAATCCCATAGGTAATCGTACCAGCAGTTTGTAGTTTAATGGTCTGAGGGATAGATTTAACTTCTTTCCAAACGACACCGATATAAAAGAATGAGTAGCTCCAGAGTCAAAGAGTACTTTGGCCGGTAAGCCATTAATAGGTACGATACTTATGATTTGATTTAATTTAGTCCACATGCTCACACAAGGTAGTACAAAATTAACAGTTCAGGTCATACCTGTGACCACATCAAGCGATGCGACAGCATCCTCAGATGTAACTGCATAAACCTTTCCTTGTTGTAGTTGCTTCCTTGGCTTAGGACACTCTCTTAAATAATGTCCTACTTGATCGCAATTGAAGCATTTGACTCCAGCATTACTTTGCTTCTGTTGAGGTTGGGCTGTCAGAGTAGTCTTGGCTGCAGCATTGAAGCCTTGAGTACGGAAGGGTTTAAATGTCTTTGAGATTCCTCCATTGTATGAGTTTCCATTGGGCCTTTTAATACCCTCTGTTCTGAGTGAAATAACATTCCCTTTGGCTCGATTCTAGTACTCGAGCAATCTGTACAGCTTCATTATAAATTTTCTTTTCCAGTCCCAATACATATTCATGGATGCTTCCCCTAAGTCCCATGACGAACCTTCGAGTTTTGGTATTTTCCTCCTGTATGCTAGAGGGAGCAGAGAAAAATAGTTCTTCATAACACTTTTGATATGCGTCTACAGTCATCTGTCCCTGATACAGACTCAAAAACTCCTTTTCCATTTGATCTCTAAAACTTTTGGGAAAATACTTCTCGAAGAAAGCTTCTTTATAAATAGCCCAGGTCAGTTGGGCGTGCTTTGTCAATAGATAACTTCGAGTAGATTTCCACCAATGGTGTGCATCACCTTTCAGCATAAAAGTGGCACATAACACCTTCTCTTCTTCATTTACAATCATCATCATAAAGTTTCTTTCCATCTCATCGATCCAGTAAGCTAGCCATAATGGATCTGATGGCTTGCCTGTAAATTCCTTCGGCTTCAACTTCAGAAAATGCTCGATCAGTCTGGAGTGATCAAGCTGATACTGTGCATATGCTCCATACATAAGCAGTTGGTACTGGTAATTTCCTTGGTTATACCCACCTTGCGGTGCTTTAGGGTTTGGAACTTGGCCTTGTACTGTTAGTGTTTACGGTGCTTGGGTTACAGTGTTGCTACCACCAGGTAGAGTACTAGCTTGTCCTGCAGGTAGAGGTGTTGTGTTTGCAGCTGGGAAAGCAATCCCATACTAGCTTGCATGTTGGCTTGCATTTGCTATATATGCTGCATTTGTTGTGTTAAATTCATCATCGCTGTAGCCAAATTTGTAGGTGGTGCAGGTAAGTTGGTTGGGTTGGCTTGGGTGTGCACATTCTGAGGTGTAGCATTTTGAGTTCCAATATTTTCTTCCTGTCCTTGCTGACCTTCATTGTCATTAGTTTCCATATGTGGTGGAGATGGGTTTGCATTTCTACTTCTACTTACTCTGCGTCCAGCCATTTAAACTCTTGGTGGAATGGTACTTGGAAAGGCTATGCATGTGAGACCAGATATGATGGTAGTATTAGGTTAGTCTCACAATGGAAGGCGAGAGAAAAACAAAATCAATGGGAAAAAGTTCAAGCAGAATCAAAATGCAGATAATAGTCATTCATACGGTCGATGGCCTACGGTCGCATGTTGTGCGACCATAGGTGCAATCTTTAAAATCCTGGCAACTTACCAAGACCCTATGGTCGATCATACAGTCAATTGTTCTGGGCGAATTATGCCACCGTATGGTTCAAAATCAGGTTTTTAAACCTGTTTTTTGAAAATTTTCCCACTCATTCTCCTTCTTCCTCCTACGGTCTCTACACAACTCGCCACCAGTGAGTTGCTATAGTATCGACTATACAAACTTGGTGATTTTTCCATCAATCAACAACCGTCACTCCATTTCTTGTGGTATGTTTTCTACTTTTCTCTATTTTTAAGCATTCATACCTAGGTTTTTTGCTATTTGTAGGGTTTTTTTCTAATTAATATTTTTTTTATCGTCAAAATTTAATTTTTATTGGGGAATTTTGCTATTGGCCATCCAATGGATGAAACCCCTCAAGAAAATTTGAGTTTAATCGGTTAGTTTAGTAGAAACTTGAAAATTTCCATTTTTGACCTAAATTTTGGGGTTTTTCCCAATTGTCAAAATTTCTTCAAATTCGACCTACCTAGTTTAAATTTCTGATTGTATGAGCCTTGCATGATGGTTTGGGACCTATGTATGTCCACCTGCCCAAATGTTTGGGTAAAAAGCGAGGCTTTTTCCATTTTACATCGTTATGCTGTCAAATTTTCAAATTTCTTAAACTTGTTTTCTTATTTTATTCTCTTACAGTTATCATGGTTCACACTAAGGTTCCTCGAGTTCATGTCCCACGACGCTTCAGGTCTGTTGAAGCAGAGGTGCGATATCCTTGGTTTGACCGAAAGAAAGTTGAAGGGGGTCGGTGTGTGAACCTAGTCCATTTAGCCCTGTTTGGTGTGGGAAGGGCGTTTGATGACATGGGTTGGCTTCCAGTGATCTTGTACGAGGCTTGCACTAGCCCGGACTTGGTTAAACAGTTCTACTATCACCTACAGGTAGTGGGCGACTTAGAAGATGCTGACAGGGGTAGAGAGCTTTGGATTACTAGTTGGGTGAAAGGGGTTCCGATCTCTTTCAACAGTCAAGAGTTGGCTGATCTCCTAGGCATTTCCAATGATGGTCAGTTGGTTTACTACGCACCCAGGGAGCCATAGTTTGTATCTACACAGGTGCGTGCAGAAATAGAAAGCTAGATTCTTTAGGATGACCGCTGGGAGATGAAAGCAGTCAACCTGTGTCCAGAGCTACGAGTCTACTATAAGGTTATCCAGCATAATCTTATTCCCCAGAGCAGACACTACGAGATGATCTTACAACTGACTTAGTACCTGCTGTAATGTATTTGTACTAGGTAGTCAGTCTGCCTACCATATATCATTCTTTAGACTATGCATAGAGCTACGTTGCCTGACTCGAGAGGTAACTTGCCCTATGGGCGACTGATCTTCACCTTGCTTGCTCATCTACAGGTGGACCTAGTGGATGAGAGGATCCTTGAGGACACCTTCTCAGCTGACCTTGATTGGGAGGCCATCGGCAGGATGGGCATTGGAGAGATATAGGTCAGTGATGATGAGAGGAATGCTATGAGACGTCCTCTCACTCGGGTAGCGGCAGCAGATGCAGAGGCGGCAGCAGCAGCAACAACAGAGGTAGGATCAGAGGCCCACGAGGCTAATGATGAGGAAGATGATGTTCGGATGTACATGGATGTGGATGCCATCCCTCCTCCATCTCCACAACATTCTACTAGATCTGGCCCTTCTTGGGCTTCTCATTCAGCTGGCCCATCACGCCCACCACCAGATGACATGATGGGACTGTCACGTGAGATTAGAGAGGCTCAGCGCGTGACTGATTGGAGAGTAGGAGAGCTTCCAGATGCCCAGCGCTCCACAGACCAGTGATTTGCTGATCTGACGGCTAGTCTCCGAGCGACTCAGACTCAGGTGGCCTGGGTTGCTAGAACATATGCTGAGGACTATGATAGAGATCGTAAGGCACCTCCTCTTCTAGCACCTCCAGCTCCATGATTGCCATTTATATCTTTTTCCCTTTTATACTACAGAGTAACTGTCCGGATTATGGACTGTACTCTGAATTTGATGTACATTTGTCTTATTTTTATTCAACATATATATATATATATATATATATATCCCCTTTACATATGTGCATTATTCTCTTTCTTAGTTTATGTCTCATACAATAGGTACTTTGGTGTGTTCTTATTACAGCTTTTAAATTTTATCCTAACTCAGTTCATGACTCATGTGGAAGTAGTTAGGTCAATGGGTAGAATCTGAGATGCTTCGATACCAAGTTGTCACACCCCAATTCCGGTCTAACCAGAATAGTGTGATGAACCACCAATAAACCAACGGTTCACCCAGGATCTCAGATAGGTCGTATCCACCAGATTAAACCAAACACACATTCTACATTAATAATCAGAGGTAATAAACAAATAAGCAGAAGTCTTAAATATAATGAACTGAAAGTCTAACAGTGATAAATAAGTATTTAATCCAATCTCCACACCACAAGACATAAAAATAACTAACCAATTACATATATGATGTTCAAATTATAGCTAAACCTAAGCAAAAACACATTGGTTGCACTCGCATAATGAATCATGCACATCTTCTTTAGCTTCTACGTCTATCGCAGCAATGTATCCATACGTCGGCACATTCATATATTCCTCAACAGTAGGACCTGCATCATCAACTAAAAATATTCGACGTCAAAAGGGTGAGCACACATCACGGCTCAGTGAGCAAACAAAACAATGCAACAAACATATGCATTCATTCAGTTCATATCTTTGGTCTGGTTTAGAAGTTTGCAATATGATATAGAAAGGTTTGGTAGCTACCGCACCTCTATACACGAGTGTGTGAATCCACCCAATGGATGAAACACCATTGTCATCCCACATGCACCCACCATGGAATAGAGATAGACCTAAAGTGTTCGGATCAAATATAGCCAACACTTCCCCTGATGCCCTACCCATACCAACACGTAAGCCCCTATTGGCAAGGGCTTACAAAATGGGCTCACAACTAACCAATCTTAATGCCAAACAGTGTATCTAAGGCCTCACCCCAACATCCCTCAATAAGTCCATAGAGATAGAGCTAAGGCCCCCCGACAGAGTCAGAGACCACACGGTCTGAGACCACCTCCCCTGATGCCCTACGACATAATAGTTCTGCTAAGGTAATGGTGATACGACGATGTTAGTGGGCAAGACTTGAGTAGAGATAGAGCTAGAGTCTGGTGACGAGGTCAAAGACCACCATGCCACGTCCTCCCCCTGATGCTCCACTCGCATCCAACACACCAGCCACACACATACATTCACATGCCTATTCCAAGCATCATCATCATCATCATGTTATAAATAAATAGAATTAAATATGCATGAACATTAATAGTACGAATATTAGATGACATGTGAGATGCACATTACAAGCATACACTCATAGAGTCAATCATGGCATTGGACTTAATAAAAATAAACAGTTTGTTATTATCCAATTAGTTTAGGTCTTGTTCCCTCACCTGTTAGCAATACTCGATGTCCTTCCAAGCCTTGAAATTCTCTTTGAATTGATTTAACAACCTAAAAGTTATATGAATTTAAGTGAGGGTTCATATGTGACATGTTACAGTAGTCAAAAATCGAAACAGAGCACCGATAGGTGTTTGATTAGTCCTATGGTCTCATGCTGTATCGACCTGACTGTCTACGGTCGATACCCTACGGTCACATATGGTGCGACCATAGCTGCGACCATATGATTTTTGATATCTTCCTGAATGCCTATGGTCGATCCTCTGGTCATACTAGTCATGCTATGGTCGACCGTAGTTGCGACCTTGAGATTTTTGGTCACTGTCTACATGCAATTCGAGTTCTTCCTCGGTCAATTCTTCTGTTCTTCAATGGGGTTGATTATAAGGTCATTCTATGGACATCATTAGTAATTTCTTATCAGCCCTAATCATCAAATTCACTCCTCATTGTTCTCCTTGGGATTTTCTCAAGGAAATCACATAGATCATAATAGGTGGATATTGCCTATTTTCCATAAAAATCTTATTCCTTAGAGTTTACATCTCCTGAGATTCGTTTCATACCTTTGCCTGTGATAGAGAGCCAATTTCATCTCAACAAATTCTTCTCCTTTTCTTCTTCCTCTTCTCTTTCTCTTCCTTATCTTCCTTCTCTTCCTTCTCTTTCTCTAGGGTTTACTAATGTTCTAAAAGAGTGAAAAAGGACTGAGGGACATCCTTTATATAGAGGAAAACTCTCCATATAGAGTCCTCTTTCAATTAGGAAAGCAATCCCTTGGTTTAGAAAAGTTTCCAAAACTCAGAGTCTGATCTGGGTTCTCACGGTCGATCATACGGTCGCATAAACCATTGACCGTAGAGTCGAAATCATCGATTGTGGGGTTCGGGATTTGAGATTTTTGGTTCCCTTCCTTATGGTCAATGATACCTACCCTGGCATGCGACCTTAGGTATATTTTTAGTATTTTTAACTCAATTCTCATACCTGGTTTGTGATCTATCTTCACAAGCTCGGTCCACTTGATCCAGAAATGATGGAAAGACCTGGCACGACACGGTTAGACCAAGTTAGTGGTGTGTGGGTCTTACAAGTTTAGTCCATTTGTTCAATAAAAAAGAACTGAACATGAGCCAATGATGGTGGTTGGAGTTACTTAAGGATTATGAAATAAATATACAAGTACCACCCGAGAAAGGCCAATGTAGTGGTTGATGCCTTGAGCAGAAAGGTTGTCTACATTAACGACAAAACTAGGCAAGTGGATGTGGAAGAAGCATACATGGCAGCACATGTGGTGACTTCCCAATACCGAGCAACATCTAGTGAGTTAACCACAGAAGCCTTAGTTGAAGAATTTTTTACATCCACCTTTGACCTTTTTAGTACGTTGAGCATCAAGCCAACTTGGCCCAAAAACACAAAGGAAGAATTGCCAAAGGATGTGTACCTAAGGAATGTTATGGAATTAAAAAAAGGTAACTCTGTCCTTGATTTTTCTAAGGGAGAAGATGGATTGCTTTATTTTTGGGGAAGATTATGCACACCCGAAAACGAAGAGAACATTAAGAAAACCATCATGATAGATGCTCATACTACTCCTTACACAATGCATCCGGGCAACACCAAGATGTATCAAGACCTTAAGAAAAAATTATGATGGAGAGGAATGATGGTTGATGTAAACAATTTTGTGTATAAATATCTGACTTGCCAGCAAGTAAAGGCTGATAGATAAAGACCAGTAGGAAAGTTACAACCATTACCTATCCCAGAATAGAAATGGGATCATGTAACAATGGATTTCGTCACAGGTTTACCATTAATATCTAGAACTGTAGATGCTGTTTGGGTAATTGTCGATCTTTTCACAAAGACTGCAAGATTTGTTGCCATTCACCCATAATATTCCATGAACCGATTAGCCAGACTATAAATCGACCACATTGTTAGGCTACATGGAGTACCGACCAGTATAGTATCAGACAGAGACCCACGATTTACCTTGCGCTTCTGGGAAGAATTACAAAGTGCGATGGATACTCAACTGAAGTTCAGTATAACATATCATCCATAAACCAAGGGTCAATTGGAATGGAAGATCCAAATATTAGAAGACATACTCAGGGCATGCGCATTGGATTTTAAAACCAAGTGGGATGAGAACTTGGCACTTATGGAATTTACCAACAATAATAGCTACCAAGCCAAGATTGGTATGGCTCCATATGAAGCTTTGTATCAAAGAAAATGCAAAACCCCATTGTACTTAAATTAAGTTGGTGAAAGAAGAATTGTTGGATCCGACCTTGTACAAGAAACCTATAAAAAAGTGGTTTGATTCGAGCAACAGCTCAAACTCAACAAAAGGTGATGTATGGCGAAAGGAATTAGAGTTCAAAGTTGGAGATAAGGTATTATTAAAGGTCTCTCCTTTCAGAGCGGTTAAAAGATTCAGCAAGAAAGGAAAGCTAAGTCCTTAGTACGTTCGACCCTATAAAATCCTTGGGAGAAGCCGAGCGGTAGCTTACCAGTTGGCACTGCCTCCCTCATTATCGAGTGTCTACAATGTGTTCTACGTATCTATCATGAAAAAGTACATCAGTGACCCGGTACATCGGTTGACAATCGAGCCACTATAACTAAAGGATGATTTATCATATGAAGTCAAACTTTCAAGAATTACAGACTGGAAGATACAGGAACTCAGGAACAGAAGTATTCCTTTTGCCAAAATGATGTGGAAAGTTACAATGAACATGAAGCTTCTTGGGAGAAGGAAAACGATATGCGAAAATAATATCCGCATTTGTTTCAAGAAGAACGTATGTTGAATTTCGAGGACAAAATTTTTCATAGGGGGGTGGAGTTGTAAGACCCGCACCCAAAATTTTGGTCATAATCTGAAATTTTGGCTTTGTAACAAGTCTTACCAGGGCAAACGACTCAAACAAAGGTGGACTGGACCTATGAAACCCAACCAAGGTAATCTAGTTTAACCCTAGCACTCAAAACTATAAATGTAAGACTTAAGCTAGTGGTCCTACACGTCGCACCTACGTGCGGTCTGTCACGTGGCGCACCCCTATTTAAGAATTGGTTTAGAAAACCAACTCATTTGTACCTAAGGTCAGACCTGGTTTTAGATTAGACCTTTGAGAGGAGATGTCCAGGTGAATTTTAGTTTCTAAATAGGTAGAGAGGAGGGAATCCTCTAATCCACCTTGATTAAGCCCAAATTTACTCCAACAAGAATGGAGTATGGGATTTGGCCATACTCCATCCCTTTTCTTCTTCATTCTCTATAAACCAAAAAGATAAAAGAGAGAGCAGCTCTGCTATTCTTGGAGAATAAGGGAGAAAGGAGAAGGAGAAAGGAACCTCTGCAAGCAAAGGAAACCACCATTGAAGGGCACCGACACCAGAGATCAATAACTGGTATCGATTCTTTTCATCTCCTTGTTTCTAATTGAGTTAATATAAATCTATAGGTACCCAAGGTATTTCTAAACGTGATTCTTAGATCATTAGTTCATGTAATGTGTATTGAAACCCAATCAAAGATCGAACCAGAATATGGAACCAAATCAGAGATAAATTGGGATCCCCAAAATATTGAAATAAGGTATTCTAATGGGTTATTGAATGGAACTATGTCCTCCAAACCCAAATGATAATTCTACAAGGTTTATTATGAATCCAAACGCAAGGAAAACTGCCCTAACATTGCTAGAAGTGAACTTGAGAAATACAAACTCCGATCTAGCAATATCAGTATGGTAGAAATAAGAATCAATGCTAATACCATGAGTTTGAATGAGAATTTCGAGTCCAAACTCACTACCTGAGCCTAAAATAATTTTAGAAACCCACTGGAGGAAAATTGACGAGTCTTGGCAACGTTTCAACATGTGGTCAACTACGTGCTGCACGTCTATTGCCTAGTGACCATGCTATTGGTCACATACCACATAGCAGCTCGACCCCAGATGAAGGTCTTTCTCTAAGAGCATCTTCCTGGGAAATTTAGGACCCTTCATATTTGTTCATATACCTATAGAGGTATTTCTCTTCGTTTCGACTTAAGAACATATGCTTATGCTTTATATGTTGGCTCTTCAAGATGTCCATACACTTAAAACTCTAGGCAGTATGAATAAAGGGTGTCTTAATGAAGAACAAAACATCTGGAAACATGAATAGACTACTATGCTATGCTTGGACAACCAATAGAGACAACTACTGAACTAATAAATTTAAATAATTTTACTATTAAGGCAACTAAGGTACAAGAGTAGTATTGTAAAAGCTGCTCGAGCATGAACTCGTAATTACCTTTATTGCTACTACAACTGGTAAGGGGATTAAACCTTTATTTGGTAGCTTAGTTACATTTATTTGTTAGATGATGTAATGTAAGTGAAAACATGCTTTGTGTTTGATAACATGCCATCTAATAAATTATACTGTGTGTTCATGCATATGCATTCTACTATATGCGATCAGTGAAACCCATAGTGGTTTGGAAGTCTAGTGGAATGGGACACCTTGTGACCTCTCCACGAAAGGTAAAGCTGGTCTTGGTGTATCCTGATGTTTGGTTATGTCAGTAAGGAGGAAGGTGGGTGGAATGGGATGCTTGCATCACTTCTTACTAGTGCTGCTTTGCATTTGACCGTGTGTAACTTAGCCAAGTCACGATGTCTTAAGTGGGGACCGGATCGGGTCGGAAGCTTGGTGACATTATGGTCTAGTGATTTTGACTAATAGGAGAACTTGGTTAGTTGAATTTGAATTACCTTAATAACTATACCCTTGACCATTAGGGGGTTAAGTAGTGGCATGGGTTCAATAAAAAGGTGGTATGAACATAGCTACGATGCTCCCCATGGCCGACGTAATGGGATGGGATGGCGAGTCAACTAGTGGGACCATCTCCTAAAGTGCCCAACGAAATGTGGACTTGGGATGAATTGGGTGCAGGTAGTCGGCAGAAAAATAGACTTGCATTCCAAAGACGGACCCATACTTGGGGAATGTTGTTGTGCTCCGTGTGTGGGACAGTATTTGTTTTGATGGGGGGTGACCCGTGTAGCCTAGAGACTCTGTGTGTGGGTTGTCTTGAGCTGATGCTTATAGTTATATACCAGACCGTAGTTGTTAATTTATGCATCTTGTATGTGCACGTTTGATTTCCTTCCTATGCTTGGTGATTGAGCTTACCCTTGTGTACACAAACTCTTTTAGATGCAGGTATGATGGAAAATGACGCTATGGAAGTTAGTGACGATGACATTCATGATGAGATGTGTGAGTGTAACGACTGTGTCCACAGATAGACATATGAATAGTTGATGAACAGTTAAAATTCAGTTTAATTTAATTAAAGTTTGAGGGCGTGTTGCTCGTTTGAATAATTTTACATTTGAAGGATTTATTTACCTATTTATGCGTACAATGGTTTGGGAATTTGGCATTATTCTCATCATTGAATATTTTGGCAAATGAAATTTATTATTATTATTAGAACTTCGGAAATAATCTATTTGGAGACCTTTTAAAATATGGTGGTGTGTGCTTTTAGTACCAGTTTTTATGTGATGCTATTTTTAGGGGTGAATGTTCCATGTCTCGTGATCCTGGAAGAGGATTTCCAATGCCCTGAACTACGAATTCTGTATTCAGAATATTTAGGTTTGAAACATGGAATAGGATTTGATCTTCCTTGTAGTATGGTCTCCAATCTACAATCCTACTATAACCTATCCTTCTACAGAGTCAAGGTACTTACCATTGATCCTCGCTGCGGTAGGTTGAACTTCCAACGAAAATTCCTTTGTCTACAATTCCCTTTCTCCTTCCTTCAAACTTTTATTCTCTCCAAGTCTCCTTCTCCTTTTTCTCCTCTTTTTCTCTCAGTTCTAGGGTTTGAGATTGATCAAAAGAGTGAGAAGAAGTAAAGGGACGTCCTCTTTATAGGGAGAATGTCTTTAAATAGAGTACTCTCTAAATTAGGAGAGAGACCTCTCCAAATTAGCAAAGTTTCCTAAACACAAAATAGGATCTGGCATTGATCGGTCTACTCAACGGTCCCAAAATCCATCGACCACATAAACTATAATTGACTGGTTTGACTGGTTTGTTTACCTAGCTTTATGGTTCCTTCATACGGTTGGTTTATTTGAGTCGATTATGATTGGAAGACCTGTCACGATATGAGAATATAAGGTTAGACCGGGTTAGTGGCATGTGAGTCTTACAACTCCACCAACCTTAAAAGAAATTTTGTCCTTGAAATTTGCATGTATGAAACTTACAACTCCCCCAACCTCAAAAGAAATTCCATCCTTAAAATTTACATGTACTTTCTAAGTCGAACAGGTGGGAATACTGTTTTCGCATGGTATTTTCCTCTTCCCATGTTATGTCTTCCCCATCTTGACTTTCTCGGTTCTAGAGATGCTGAACCTTCCAACTAATGATCTAGGCTGGTACCACCTCAAAAGTTAAGTCTTTTATTAAATCTGGTGGATTCGCAGTTAATATATGAGATGGATCTCTTACAAACTTTTTCAGTAAGGAAACATAGAATACAACATGTACACTAGACGGTGGTAGCATGAGTTGATACGCCACTTTTCCATGACTCGCCACACCACATAAGGTCCGATAATTTACCTTCTTACAAAACCGTTTCAAATATATCATAGGTGATATCTTCAAGAACACTTTGTCACTTATGACGAATTAGAGGTCTCGGCATCTGTTAACTGCATAACTCTTCGCCTTGACCCTTTTCTTGGCCTGATTAACCACTCTAAAAGTTTCTCTCACAACCTTTGGTCCTATAATTCCACGTTCATCAACTTTATTCCAAAATCGAGAGGTTTGACACATCCTAATGTACCATGTTTCATAAGCAAACTCGATCAGTGGTAACCTTTCATCTCAAGCTCCTTAAAGTCAATTTCGCAAGCTCAGAGCATTTCTTCTAAAATTTGAATAGTCCACTCAGACTGGCCATTGGTCTAAGGGTGAAGCATTGTACAAATTTGTTTCCATCACTTTCTATAGTCCCTCCCAAAACTTCGAGGTAAAGCATGGGTCTCTGTCTGACACTATACTCTCAAGCACACCATTCAATCTAACAATATTATCCACATATAGTTTGGTTAATTGTTCCAAAGTATTCTGAGGTCATATAGCAATGAAATGGGCCATTTTGGTAAGATGATCGACAATCACCCAGACTGTGTCAACCGTTCCAGGAGTCAATGGTAAATCAGTGATGAAGTCCATTGTAATGCAGTCCCATTTCCATGCTGGTGCAGGTAATAGTTATAGTACGCCTACTGGTCTTTGTCTTTAGCCTTTATTAGCTAGCAATTAAAACATTGGAATACGTACCTAGCCACATCTCCTTCCATTCCCTTCCACCAATATAATCTCTTTAGGTCTTGGTATATTTTAGTACTTTCAGGATGTACCGAATATAAAATAGAATGGGCTTCTGGGATTATTTTGTATCTAAGATCCAAGTTTTTCACTTTCAGGTATGCACAATCATCCTCTGTATCTCAGGACCTTGTCTATGTCTAACATAACGTCAGAACTTTGCTTACCCTTCTCCAAATAATCTGGTACTGTCCTCAGTTATAGATCTAACAGAATTGTTGCTTTTACTTCATCCACCAAGTCTAGGATGATCTTCAATGCTGCAAACAAAAGTGAGAACTTGTAGATCAATCCTTACTCTAACAGATCATCATGAGTTTCTATTAAATACTACTCTTTATCCCTATATGAGATTGTTGCTACTAAACACAAGCATTTGTATTCGATCACCATTCTGGCTTCATTATTCCCCTTTTTGCTTAAAGCCTCAGTGACTACATTAGCCTTGCATAGATGATCTGAATATTGTAGTCATAATTCTATAGGAGTTCCAACCATCTTCTCTGGCTTACATTCAATCTTTTTGAGTGAAGAGATAAGTGAGGCCCTTGTGATCCAACTTAATATGGAATTTCTGACCGTATATATGCAATCACTTGTTTACTTTGCGTCAGCACACATCCCAAACCCAATCCGAAAGCATCAGTGTGTAGGGTAAAAGTATTCCTTGGTGTCGGAATAATCAAGATGGGAGCTGATATCAACCTTGCTTTTAGAGTCTGGAAATACTTGCCAATACAAATAAACTTCTCCCCCTTCCTAGTTAGCTTGGTAAGAGGCACTACGATCATGGAGTAGTCCTCCATGAACCGTCTGTAATAACCAGCTAAACCTAAAAAAAAACTTTTGATCTCTACAATGTTCTTAGGCACTTCCCACCCTACAATAGCTTCTATTTTGTTAGTGTCTACCTTTATTCTTTCTGATGATACTACGTAATCCAAGAATGTCACCTCATTCAATCAAAACTCACACTTCTTGAATTTAGCATAAAGCTTCTGCCTTCTTAGTCATTATAAGGCTACTCTAAGATCCGTCGCATAAGTCGCTTTGTCCTTGGAATAAACCAAATGTTATCTATGAAGACTATAATAGAAGTGTCCACCATGTCATGGAATACTCGGTTCATAAGCTCCATAAAAGGCATTGGTTCATTGGTTAACCCAAAAGACATAACTAGGAACTCATAATATCCATACCTAGTTCTAAAGGTTGTCTTTGGAATATTGCTATCCTTAATCTTTATTTGAGGATATCCTAACCGAAGATCGATTTTGGATAATACCTTCGCACCTTGTAGCTGATTGAATAAGTCATATATCCGAGGTAATGGGTATTGATTCTTGATCTTTAGCTTATTTAATTATCGATAGTCTATACACAGTCAAATACTATCATCCTTTTTCTTGATGAACAACACCGGCGCTCCTCATGGCCAGATACTTGGCCAGATAAAACCCTTGTCCAACAACTCCTATAGTTGAGTCTTTAGGTCCTTCAATTCGGTAGGAGCCATCCCATAGGGTGCCTTGGACACAGGTGCTGACCCTGGCAGTAAGTCTATGACGAACTTAATTGCTTGATCAGGTAGCAACCTGGGTAAATCTTCTGGAAACACATCCATAAATTTAGGCACCACATCAATATCTTCCATCCGTGATGCTTTTTTAGTAACGTCCACCACATATACCATATATCCAATTTCTTTCTTTTCAACGGATCTTTTCTCCTTAAGTGCAGAGAGAATAAGCTTTCATTTATGAGGAAATTTGGTGCCAACAAAACTAAATTCTACACAACCCTTGCCCTTTGAATGACAACTTCTTCTCCGTGCAAAGTAGACTTGCAGAATGCTGAGAAAATCAGTCCATTCTTAAGATGATGTCAAAGTCTGTCATCTTGAGCTACACTAGATTTGCATCCAAACTCCATCCATTAATACTGTCCATAATACTCATCTAATACAACCTCTAATCCCAAAGGTGATCGAACTAGCCATCTTTGGTATATTGTCTTAAGGGCATGTGTAACCCCTTTTTACCTCTTATGGTTTTCAAAGACTATCGCCAATAATCTCATATTGTACTCATTAACTTACATCTCTTTTATCACTACTGCTCTACCCTAATCTCTCTTCCATATATCCTGAAAAGTATCTTTTGATTATTTACTCACTACATATCCCAAGTTTACCTATATGCATTAGGGTATATGCTTATATTCTTATTAATTCTACCAAACCCTCTTGGTCTTTACTCCATCATTTCCTTTGACCTTGGAAAAACTCAATAGTAATTGTACTAAATCGAGTACTATCAATGCCACCATTTTTTATTTCATCCTTGTATCCACTCTTAGATATACTTTTAGAAATCTATTTTCTTGTCAAAATTCATACCGATATAGCCATCTTTAACTCTACTCAAGCGCTATCTACTTCTTTATTGGCTACTCTTGGTAGTTCTCACTTCTTGCTCATGCATTCTTTTACAGACCATGACTCAAATCCATCCATCTAGCAATCTTAAAATAGATTCTCCATTACTTCATCTAAAGTTTCTTGGCTATATAAATTAATTTGAATTTAATCGTCTTCCCTCCCATAATTCCCTTATTAACTAAACTTCTTATCAATAGAGGTCGGGAAAGATATGAATTAGGATGTTTATCCAGAAGCGATTCATGAACATTTATTTTATCTAGTGAACTTAGATTTAAATGATCAAGAGTAAATCTATAGTAACCAAGTCAACAACCAAGGGCCATTAGGTTGCAAGGTAGTCCAAATACATGGAAGAGGCTAAGAATTATGAAGCCATTAGTAAAAACACTACGAGAATAAATCTGGAGAAACCTTTGATACATCGATAATCTCAAGTATAAAATTGAAAGGATGTTCATTCAAAATAATTAAACCGCTAGTTCATATCTCTATTCATATTGTCGATCATGAGAGTAGGCTTAGATTAGTATGATCAGGGTTAATTCTAAGGAAACAACATCAGCAACTCAAATTGACAGGTTGAATAAAAATGGTATCCTGTTAAGGCACGATAATTTAAAATTAGGTATGTCCATTATTAAGAAAGTCTTCTCTAGTTCGTCTATCCACTATTCTGGCCATAGTAGATTTAGTCCCTTCCTGAAAACATTCGAGGCTTTATTTTAAAAAAATATTTTTGAACCCTCTGCCATGGTGCAGTTATCCCATACATCGGTGGCTGATAAGGGTAACCCCCTAGATACCCTGTTTATTGTGCACCAAGATTCTACATTGGGGTATGGATTATTGGGACCTGCTATATGATAGGCATTGTGTTATGGCCAATAGGTGCTGGAGGTATAGTGTTGCTACCAACTAGTACCTGCTTGGTCTGACCTAGAGGTGTTGGTGTAGCATTGGCATCTTGGGTAGTAATTCCCATGGTAACTTGCATAGCCGGTAACATCTATTGTTGCTCTTACATTTTGCCAAGCCAAGTTTGTTACAACTATGGCCAAGGCACTTGGTAGTCCAAGTAGATTGATTGGAGTGGCCTGGTTGTTTAGCCCTTTGATTTGTTTTAGTCTGACTATCGTTATTTGGTATCTGCTCAAATGGATTCTCATTACCCATTCTCAACCCAGATAGTAGTGGGGTCGGGTTACAACCTCTTCTTAATGCTTAGCGGGCGAAGGATCAGTATGTGGCAGACCTTGCTCAGAGTTTTCTAGTCACCCAGGACTAAGTGCACTAGCTTCGTATTGCATATGAGCATGATTATGATCGTGACGAGTCAAAACCTACACCTCCTAATAATAGAGTTTTATCTTTTTTTACAGTTACTTTTATTTTTGGTGTATAATCTCAAGGTTAGATTTTATCCGAACAGTTACCCTATGTTATTTATTTATCAGGATATATTTATATTTTTTTTTGTCTGTGTACATATATATGGTTCCATGATCAATTATGTGTGTTATTGTCTTATTTAAATTCTGTCTCAACCAATACATGTGCTTAAGATGTGTTTGTATTAAAGCTTTTAAGTTTATCCTAACTCAGTTCATGAACTTAGGTGAATGTACTTAGGTTTGATTGGCAGAGCCTTAGAGCTCTGATACCAAGTTGTCACATCCCAATTCTGGACTAACCAGAAGTGTGATGAACCGTTATAAGAACTAATAGTTCAAGCCAGGATCTCGTAAAACTGTGCCAATAATTCAAGCCATACATTAAACCATAATCAGAGATAATTGATAATAAGCAGAAGTCTGTATTAATGAACTGAGTGTCTAACATGGTAACTAAATATTAAACCTATTATCTCCAAATAACCAAAACATAATTAATATCTATTACAAGTTCTTATAAACCAAAATATGAAAATAAAATACTAGGTGTAAATACAATGGAAACACTCGCAAGAAGATCATGCTTATCCTCCATAGTTTGCTCGTCCATAGCTGCCACATGCCCATACGTTGGCGTATTCATGTAGTCTTCAATTGTATTACCTACATCATTAGAAACTACAAAGAAAACGATACCGTGGGGTGAGCTCACAACTTAGCTCAGTACGAAAACAAAACAATGCAACAAACATATGCATGCATTCAATTCATATCTTTAGTTTGGTATAAGTTTGTAATATGCTATGGTAAGGATAGGCAGCCACCACACCTCCATACATAATAGTGTAAGCATGCCCAACGGATCATACACCGCTATCTCCCTACATTACTCACTACAAAATAGAGATAGAGATAGAGTCCTTGGTTCAAACACTGCTAAAACCCCCCTGATACCCTACCCCATACCAGTATGTATGCCCTTACTGGTGAGGGCTTGCAAACTAGGTTTGTGATTAACCAATCCTAGATGTCGTCAAAGGTGTATCCAAGGCCTTACCCCAACATCCCTCAGTATGCCCAGAAAGATAGAGCTACGGTCCACCGACTAGACTAGAGCCCACACCGCGATCACCCCTTAATACCCTATGACGTACTAGTTTTGCTAAGGAAATAGCTATATGACGATGTCAATGTGATCAATAGTTTGATGCTCCAACCTCTTCCTATTCAACACACCAACCACACACAAGCACATGCGTATTCCTATCATCATCAACATAATATGAACATGAATAAATATGCATGAACATATATATAACAAATATTGGATGACATGTGAGATGCATAAACAATCATATATAGCGTGGCATCAATTAAGTTAACAGAAAGTAAAAAAGAGTAGCTTATTATTAACCAATTAGTTTAGGTTCCCTTACCTATGAATAATGTTTGTTCCTCTTCCAAGCTTTGGAAATTATCTTGAACAAGTTGGAAACATAAAAAATTATGAATTTAGATTAGGGTTTGATTTCATTAAGTTACAACAGTCAAAAAACTTGTCTAGTCTCCAAAATATGCTTCCAGCCAATGATTGGTTAGCTCAGTGGTCTCTATTATATGTCGACCAGACATTGTATGGTCGACTCAATGGTAGTTTATACAGTCGACAATAGAAGTGACCTCACGAATCGTGGGACACTTTTGAGAGTCTGTAGTCGACTCATTGGTCGCACCATGTAGTTGACCAGTGAAGCGACCATAAAACCTTCTGGTCATGTTTCACGCCTCACTTAGATCCGATCCTTTGGCTCGACAATGGGATACATCCTATGGTCATTCTATGGCCATTATACACCATTCAATTCATTCCATCTCACCTTAACCATTGTAATGTCACTATAGATTTTGTATTCAAAATATTTAGGCTTAAAACATGGAATCAGATTTGATCCTCCTTGTAGAAAGGTTTCCAATCCACAATCCTACTATAACCTATCCTTCTACAAAGTCAAGGTACTTACCAGTGATCCTCACTGCTATAAGTTTAAGTTCCAATGGAAATTCTTCTATCTGTAATTCCCTTCCTCTTTCCTTCAAGCTTTCTTTCAAGTCTCCTTCTCCTTCTTCTCCTCTCTTCCTCTCAGTTCTAAGATTTGAGATTGATCAAAAGAGTGAGAGGAAGTGAAGGGACATCCTCTTTATAGGGAGAAAGTCTCCAAATAGAGTCCTCTCTAAATTAGGAGAGAGACCTCTCCAAATTAAGAAAGTTTCCTAAATACGAAGTAGGATCTAGGATTGATCGGTCGACTCACCAGTCCCAAAATCAGTCGACCACACAAACTAAAACAGTCGACCACACAAATTAAATTTGTCTAGTTTAACTACTATGACTGGTTTAACTGGTTTGTTTACCTGGCTTTGTGGTTCCTTCGTACGATTGATCTGTTTGAGCCGATTACAATGGAAAGACCTGTTACGACACCAAAATGTAAGGTTAGACTTGGTTTGTGGCATATGGGTCTTACATGAACGAGTTGACTTAATGAGTCGATTAGTCAGTCGATCGATTAATCGATTGAAAGCTTTCGAGAATCTTCTCAGAGTTTGTCCAGATTGAAAGCTTTCGAGAATCTTTCGATAAGCTTTCGAGAATCTTCATATACTATGGGACTAACCCTATAAACTACATTGTACCTTGTTTAACACTTATTGGCTATGTAGAAATTTTGATAGCCAATAGGCTAAATGGCACACCGTACTTACAGAATCAGTTGAAGAGGCGGTAGCTCGACCCCACCATCACCTGGAGTAGGGGATGTAAATGAAAACCCAGTGGAACAAATAAGAAATAATGTGAACCAGAACAATGAACCAAAAGGGGTGAACAACCAGGCCACTCCGACCAACCTACCTGAACCACCAAGTGACTTGGCCATGGTTGTGACCAATTTGGCTTGACAGATGCAGGATACCCAGTAGGTATTATTGGCCATGCAAGTTGTAATGGGGATGACTACACCGACTGCCAATACCACACCGATTCCTCCAAGACAGACTAGTAAGGTTCCAGTTGGTAGCCATGCAGTACCATCAGTACATGTAGGCATTAATACAGTACCTACAGCACAACAGATCTTGGTAACATACACCCCAGTGCAAAATCTTTGGTCACAGCAAGGCGTGTACCAAGGTGGCTACTAGCATCAAGCACCTGTATTTGGAGCATATGGAAAAAACGATCATTCTAGGCTTATAGAAAGATTCTTAAAACTAAGGCCCTAAACATTTTCAGGCAAGATGTCAAATCCATTATGACCAGCTTAGTGGATTGATTAAACGGAGAAGAACTTCATGGTAATGACTATCACATAAGAAGAAATGGTTGTATACAACCTTCATGCTGAGGGAAGGTGCTAATCACTTATAGAGATCTACTTACACATATCTACTTACCAAGCACCCTCAGTTGACTTGGCTATTTTCAAAGAAGCTTTCTTCGAGAAGTACTTTCCAAGGAGCTTAAGAGAACAGATGCAGAAGGAGTTCTTGAGCCTGTATCAAGGACAGATGAAGTGGCCGCTTACCAACAACAATATGAAGAGTTGTCCTTCTTTGCTCTTACCAGCATGCAAGAGGAAGACACGAAACCTGAAGGTTTATAATGGGACTCAGGGTTAGTATTCAAGAACATGTGCTGGGGCTAGAGAAAAAGATTTATAACGAGGTTGTACAGATTGCTCGAGTTCTGGAGTCTAATCAGAAAGAAAGTTTCCTTCCTCAGAACCGAGGACTGAAAAGGTCAAATGGTGATACATCAAATGGAAGAAATTTAAGAACCTTCAAACCATTTCGGCTACTGAACACTAATGGAGCAGCCAAAACAACCCAAATGATTTTACCACAATCGGGTCAACTGACTGCAAATGTCAAATGTTTCAACTGTGACCAAATGGGGCATTATGCCAAGACATGCCCTAAGCCTAAGAAGCAGATTCAACAATAAAAGGTTTATGCCATGACTTCTAAAGACACTGTCACATCACTTGAAGTGGTCACAGGTATGCCTAACCTTATTTTATAGTACTTTTGTGTGAGCATGTAGACTAAACCTAAGTAAACACTACAGGTACTATAACCATAGCTAGTGTACCTGTTAGAGTTCTCTTTGACTCTAGGGCTACTCATTATTTTGTGTCCATCTCATTCGAGAGGAAATTGGACATACCCATTAGAGACCTTTAGACCACATGCTATTAGTAAGTTCTCCAATGGGACTAGAGGTTGTACTAGATAATTGCTATGGACCATGTCGAGTTCTCATTAATGGATGAAGTTTGGATGTGAACCTGGTTCAACTCGAGATAATAGACTTTGATGTCATCTTATGGATGGACTAGTTATCCCAACATTCTGTGAGTCTGCTTTGCATAGAGAAGAAGTTGTCTTTCAAGGGCAAGGATGGTGCAGAATTTGGTTTCATTGGAACTAAACTTTCTTCTAAACAAAATCTTATTCTCTCTGCACTTAAGGTGAAGAGATGCCTTGAAAAGGAGGGAGTTGGATATCTGGTGTCTGTGGTGGATATTACCTAGGAAGCACCATGGATGGAAGATATTAAAGTTGTATGAGAATTTCCAAACGTGTTTCTAGAAGACTTACCCAGGTTGCGACCTGATCGAGCGACTGAGTTCGTGATAGACCTACTGCCAGGGTCAGCACCTGTGTCTAAGGCACCCTTACCGAATGGCTCCTATAGAACTGAAGGAACTAAAGACTCAACTATAGGAGTTATTAAACAAGGGTCTTATCTGGCCAAGCATTTTACCATGGGGAGTACCTGTGTTGTTCGTAAAGAAGATGGATGGTAGTGTTCGACTGTGCGTAGACTACCGAGAATTAAACCAACTCACCATCAAGAACTGATATCCATTACCTCGGATTGATGATTTGTTTGATCAGTTACAAGGTGCAAAGGTGTTCTCTAAGATCGATCTACCATCAGGATATCATCAACTAAAGATTAAAGGAAGTGACCTTCCAAAGACAGCCTTCAGGACTAGGTACGAAAATTATGAGTTCCTAGTTATGTCTTTTGGGTTGACCAACGTACCTACATATTTTGTAGAGCTCATGAACCAAGTATTCCATGACATGCTAGACACATCGATCATAGTTTCCATAGATGATATTCTGGTCTCTTCTAAAGATGAAGAAACTCATCCCATGGATCTTAAAGTAGCCTTACAATAGCTGAGAAGGGACAAGCATTACGCCAAATTCAAGAAATGTGAGTTCTGGTTAAACGAGGTAACTTTCTTGGGTTACGTGGTATCATCAGAAGGGATAAGGTGGACCCTAGTTGTAAGACCCGCACTTCGTAAACCCGGTCTAAACCTTGGTTTTATGTCGTAGCAGGTTTTCCGATCATCACCGGGCCAGATGGGACGAGCGGATGACAAACAGGTACGAAATCGGATCAAAGACGGTCAAATAATCATCATTTTATTTTAACCGGTCGATGGTACCAGTCTTGGTACCGGTCGACCGGTTAGCTCTGCGTAGCTGAGTGTAGAGATCCAGAAATTGACTTTAGAGGGTCCTACTTTCCTGATTTCAAATCCTAAGACTTTCCTAATCTTAAGAGGATTACAAAACCCTAATTCTAGCCTATAAATACACCCTTAAACCTCCTCAAATCCTTTCCATTATCTCTCATAAACCTTAGAGAAGAGAAGGAGGTTGGAAAGGAGAAGGAGCTAGGAAGAAGAAGAAGGTGTCGCCATTACCGTTCGACGACGCTCACGTTACACCCGTCAACGGTAAGTGTTTTTAATCATTCTTCTTACTCCATGACTTTAGGTTAGTTGAATGGGTGGATCAATACCATTCAAGTAGGTATTGATCTAAAACCCTAAATTGGCCAATAAACCCTAAGTTGCCGTCAAACCCTAGATTCGAGTTCCGAGATGATATTCATCGAAACAAAACTTGAATGAGTTGGGGATAACTCTAACTCCAAGATTAGACTTAGAATGGATAGGTGAAACCCTGGAAATCCATAGAGGATGATCGACGGCAGTCGAAAAACCAAAGTGAGGTCTTCTGGAGACATACCGGTCGACTATATCGGTTGCACACAGTGCGGCCCGTATGTTGCCACCAGTATCTTCCGGGAGGCTGCTCTGTGGCGACCGGCAGACCATACCGGTCGCCAGTCTTCCCCACAGAGCTGCGACCGGTACATGCCACCGGTCAGCTCTGTTAGGGTATTTTGTAACTTTGTTGGTTTCCGACCAACATGAAACCCTGAGAAGCTATTCTAATGAAACCCTAATAATGTTGTAGGACTTTGTGATTTTCCGTTTGGATCTTGCGACGTGGAGCAAGCTAACAAACGAGCGTCAGGTAAGGGAATCTGACCTAAACCTAATAATTAATGGATAGTAAATCGTTGTTAAATCACCTGATTATATATGATGTGATGTTTGTGCATATTCACATGCCATCTTTTAATTTTAGTTATTATTACTGTTCATGCATTGATAGGATGTGATTGTTATGCATGTGATTGTTTTCGTTAGTGTGTGGAGTGGGGCGTGGGCCTGGGATCGCTCCTCACACTACACCTTTTGTAGTATTCTATCTTGACATGCTTGGTACGGATGGGGCATCAGGGGAAGGTTGTGGTAAGATGGTCTCCGATATTGATGTTGGCTTGGCCATGGTTATGTGGCATTGTGGTCTCCAAGTCGATGCTGGCTTGTCCACGATGCTTTAGCTCTATCTCTATGCCATAGGGAGTTATGTTGGGATAAGGTCTACCTGCGTATTGTTTCTATCCTAGTAGGTTAGTTGTGGATAGGGCATTAGGGAAGGTGTGGGAATGCCTTAGCTCTATCTCAATGCCGTAGACGGCTGTGCTGGGATAGAGCAAACATTGATCACATATAGGATTGGTTAGTTGCGAGCCCAGTTTGCGAGCCCTGGCCAGTAGGGGCTTAGGTACTGGTATGGGTAGAGCATCAGGGGAGGTACGGAGGTATCTTAGCCCTATCTCTATTCCATGATGGGTGCATGTGGGCCAATGGGGGTGTGATCCATGATGTGCCACACACTCGTGTATAGAGGTGCGGGGGCCACCAAACCTTTCTATTGCACATTGCAAACTTAAACCAGGCCATAGCATAAAATGATTGTTACTCATGCATAATATTGTGAAATTATCTAGTTGTCTTACTGAGCTAAGTTGTGCGCTCACCCTTTGTGTACACATTGTTTTTAGATGTTGATGCAGGTTACACTATTGATGACTATATGAATGCTCCGGTGTATGGTGGTGTTGCGGCGTTGGACGTACAGACAGGAGAGGAGGAGTTTGACGCTTCATGCGAGTGCCCTTTCTGCGTGTACCTTTGATTGGTTTTATTTATTTATTTCAGGTATTTTCAGTTGGACAAAATGGATGTAAGGATATTATATTATATGTTGAATTTGACTAATTGGATATTTTATTTAAATTTATCAATAGATTCTCAGTTCATTATATTGTAAAGACTTCCGCTGTATTATTTATATTCTGATTGTGGTTATGTGTAATGGTTTGTACGAGTGGACACGGCCTATTCGAGATCCTGGTGTGAACCATTGGTTCAATGACGGTTCACTCACACCATTCTGGTTGGATCAGAATTGGGGTGTGACAACTTGGTATCAGAGCTCTCGGGCTCTGTCCACAGACCATATTGCACCTAACTAAGTTGATGAACTGAGTTAGGAAATAATAAAAAAAATTTTAATACAAACACACCCTAAGCATTGTTTGATACCTGAGACGGATTAAGAAAGAGCATAATATACTATATTAAATGTGAAACATAACATTTACACATGCACTAGCTAGGAAAAACCATGAAAATTTCATTAAACAAGAAAATGGGTATCAGATAAAATAGTGCTACAGGGTACAGTCCAAAAACCGGACAGTTACCCTGTTATATGAGCAATCAAAGGAGAAGAAAACAAAGAGGGACAATCATGGGGTAGGGGGCCTAGGAGGAATAGAGTCTGCTATATCATAGTCTCGCTCGTACGCGACCCTGAGCCAGTGCACCTGATCCAGTGTGACTCTAAGACTGCGAGCCAACTGCGCCAAATCACGCCTCATCTCACGCTGAGTGTCCCGGATCTCCATAATCATGCCCATCATGGTGTCAGGAGAAGGCTGAGATGGTCCAGCTGTAGAGGTGGATGGTGGTGCTGCAGATGTAGGCTGTGGAGCTGGCGCTGGTACACCCTCGGCCCTACCCACGTCATCATCACGCTCGAGCTCGGCTGCATAGGCCGCATTGGCTGCTGCTGCTGCTACTGCTGCGGCTGCTACCCTCCCGAGTGGGCGAGGGCAAGCCTCCAACTCGTCATCGCTAATAGGCAGGTCAACCATCTGCATCCTCTGAAGAGCCTCCCAGTTTATGTCGGAGGTCATAGTATTCTCGACTGTCACCTCACCTCTCATGCTCACACCCAGGCGACGTAGCAGGAAGGTAATGAGATGACCGTAGGGAAGGTTATTGGCCTGATCGGCTAGGGTCGCCTAATGCATGGTCCTGATGATGAGGTAAGGGAGAGAGACCCGCTCCCCAGTGCAGACGCAATAGGTGATGTACTGAGTGAGTTGAGACAACTCACTGTAATGGCCACTCTGGGGCACGATGTTGTGCTGAATGATGCGACTATATACCTGAGGTGCAGGTCTCAAGCTAGCCGCCTTCATAGGAGCTCCAGGGTTTAGTATCTGGTCTGCTATCTCTCGGCGCAGATCCTTAGTCAGATAGCCCTTCACTTTGGGAGGGCAACACACTAGGTCTCCATCATTAGGAACCCCTAGAAGGTCGGCCAGCTGGTGGGTGTTGAATGAGATAGGTACACCCCTGACATAACTAGTGATGCACAAATCCCTACCGTGGTTGGGATCGTTAACATCCCCATGCAGCTCCAGGTTAGCATAAAAATTCTTAACCAGGTTGGGACGGGTGGTATCAGTGTAGGATATTACCGGTACCCACCCAAGTGAGTCGAAAGCGGCCCGCACATCGAACCTCTCTAGCTGATCCAGGTTAAATTTGATGCCCAGATTCTATGTTCTTGTTATCAAACCACAGAAACCGAGCCTGTGCCTCTATAGAATGAAACCAGTGCTCGTCAAATTGGGGAACTGGTGGCTGGGGAGCACGTGAACTCGAGCCGTGGGGACGCTTGCCAAGAGCATGTCGGGGAGCCATTTTAAACTGCAAAACAAGGGAAAACAAGAAGAAAACGTTAGAAATTGTCGAAATTTTGGCAGCATAACGACAGTAAATTGGGAAAAAGCCTCGAACTCACCCAAAAACATGGGGAGGAGGACTTACGTAACCCCCACACTCTTCGACAAATCAATCACAAGCAATTACAATAAGAAATTTCAAGAACTTAAGAAAAATCAAGAAATTTCGAAAATTTTGAAAACCTAGGTCAAAAGTTGTAAAAATTTGATTTTTGATGAAAACCGTTCCGTGAAACCTCAAATTGGTTGAGGGCTTTTGCTCTTGGGGGTCCCTAAACCCTTTCCAAGCCGAAGGAAAAGAGTTCCTACTGTTGGAATATCTCAATCAAAGAAAAACCTAAATTTTTACATAAAGAATATGGAAAATAGCTAAAAATTTGAAAGAGAAGGAAGAGACCTACCTGGAGACGATGTTCTACACTTTGAACGGAAGGAATCGGCTTCTAAGGTCACCGGTCGGACTGTAGCAACTCGGAGTCCAGAGTAGAATCGCCACCGGAGGAGAGGAAGGAAAGAAAAGTGAGAAAAATCTCACTTTTCGTGATTTTTAAAGCCCTTTCTGGGCATACCGGTCGACATACCGGTCGACTGGTACCCCAAAGGGGCTACGACAGCTATGTCTCGGTCAGAAATTCCATTCTGACCGGTCGACTATACCGGTCGCACCTCTGTCTACAGAGTGTTGACCGGTATGTATCGACCGGTCAGCACCAGAATGGCCAGAAAAATCTCAATTTTTTTTTATTTTAGTAAATTAAAATATTCCTTTGTGCAACTGTTTCACCTTATATTGTTCAATACTAACACCACTATTACTTCATTCTCATGTGTTATGTCTTCTTCTCAGATTCAAACAAAATAGTCTGAGATGGTGGGCGGAAAGGGTCGTAGGGGTCGAAAGCGTTACCAGGCTAGGATGCGCCTCGAGGAAGAAGAACAGGTTGAACCAGGCCATGTCAGAGAGCCAAGCCCAGAAGTTGAGGAAGAACAGGTTCCAGAGATACCAACAAATTTACCTGGCCCACCTCACAGAAATTCGGAGACCATTGTTACAAACTTGGTCTATCAGATGCAAGCTCAGCAGAAAGAGTTCCTGAGCGAGATACTGAAGATGCTCAGGCCACTGGGTTCTGTCCCCACTGAAGGTACGCCTGAGTCTGGAGAGAAAAATACTTCATAGCCGATGCAGGGAAGCCCAAGGACGATGGGCCAAGCACAGAATGTACCACCACCGCCTCAGTTTCCGTCGCCTTCTGTGTACCCAGGAGCCTATCTGTATCCACCACCATGGAACGGAATGAACACTCAGGGACAGCATGATCTGAGCAGAGTGGTGGATAGATTCCTGAAGTTGAAGCCTTCATCATTCACCGGTAAGACAGGGAAACCATTGTGGCCAGCACAGTGGGTTGCAGAGATGGAGAAAAACTTCCGACTGATGACCTGTACAGAGGAGAAAAAGGTCTTATTTGCCACTCATATGCTGAAAGAAGACGCAAATGCTTGGTGGAATTCTACACGGGCATATCTGGAGACGAAGCATACGCAGGTGGATTGGGAAGTGTTTAAGGTTGCCTTCTTCGATAAGTATTTTCCAAAGAGCTTCAGAGATCAGATGGAGAAGGAGTTCCTTAATCTGCAACAGTCTCAATTGACTGTGGATGCGTACCAACAGAGGTACAAAGAGTTATTTTTCTTCGCACTGGCAAGTATGCAAGAGGAAGAGACCAAGACACATAGGTTCACCATGGGACTACGTGGAAGCATCAAAGAGCACATCTTGGGTCTGGACAAGAAAATCTATAATGAGGCTGTGCAGGTTGCGAGGGTGATAGAGTCCAGTCAGCGGGACAGCTTCTTCGCTCAGAACCGGGAATTGAAGAGACCCGCTATTGAGAGTTCGGGTGGCAGTAGCAATAGACCCTTCCGCCCATACAGGGCTCAGACCGCTACAGTGCCTGTTAGGAACAATGCGGCACCACCTGTGCCTCAGAACGCCGGATTCAACCTGAATATCAAGTATTTCAACTGTCAGTAAGTGGGTCATATTGCAAGGACCTCCACTATACCTTGAAAGTAACCTCCCCAGCAAGGAAAAGTATATGCGGTCACCACTGAAGAGGCAGCCGCATCACCTGATGTGGTCACTGGTACAACTCTATCCCTTACTATTTGGCTTACTAATTTTCATTGTGTGTATGCGCATGTAGAACTAAGGGATGATAAAAAAATTCAAGGAATTGTAAATGTAGCTGGTATACCTGCCAGAGTACTATTTGACTCTGGGGCCACGCACTCCTTTGTTTCTATTTCTTTTGGGAAGCGAATGGAGTTACCAATCAAGTACTTGAACCCAAGCTTGATAGTTCGCTCTCCACTAGGAGTCGAAGTGGCTTTGACCGAATATTATGGACCATGTACAGTTTGTATTGAGGGCCGAGACTTAGAAGCAAGTTTGGTACTACTCGAGATGGAAGACTTTGATGTTATCTTGGGAATGGATTGGCTAGGCCATCATTCAGTTATCCTATTATGTAGTGAAAGGAAGCTTGTGCTTACAGGCAAAATGGGAAAGGAGTATAGCTTCACTGGGATCAAGCTATCTAGGAAGCCGAAGCTGATTCTCTCCGCCCTAAAAGCTAAGAGATGCATAGAGAAGGGGGGAGTGGGGTACCTAGTATCGGTAGTTGATATCAAGGCGGAGTCCCAAAAGATGGAGGATATAGACGTGGTGCGGGAGTTCCCAGATGGATTTCCAGAGGATCTCCCAGGTTTACCATCTGACAGGGCTACAGAGTTCGTGATAGACCTTATGCCAGGTTCGGCGCCGGTGTCTAAAGCACCATAGAGAATAGCCCCTACTGAGTTAAAGGAGTTGAAGACCCAGTTACAAGAATTGTTGGATAAGGGCTTCATACGACCTAGCATATTGCCTTGGGGAGCGCCGGTATTATTTGTCAAGAAGAAAGACGAAAGTGTAAGACTATGCATTGACTACCGTGAACTGAACAAGTTGACGATCAAGAATCGGTATCCTTTGCCTAGAATCGATGACCTGTTCGATCAATTGCAGGGTGCAAAAGTTTCCTCGAAGATTGATCTCTGATCGGGGTATCACCAACTGAAGATCAAGGCCGGAGATATTCCGAAAACTGCTTTTAGGACGAGGTATGGGCATTATGAGTTTCTAGTTATGTCTTTCGGGTTGACCAATGCCCCAGCGTCGTTCATGGAACTGATGAACCGAGTGTTTCATGATATGTTGGACACTTCGGTCATCGTATTCATCGATGACATATTGATCTACTCAAAGGACATGGAGACTCATACAACACATTTGAGGGCAGCCCTACAACGGCTGAGACAAGAAAAGCTTTATGCTAAGTTCAAGAAGTGTGAGTTTTGGCTGAAGGAAGTGGCTTTCTTGGGCCATGTTGTATCTAAAGACGGTATCAAGGTTGATCCAAGTAAGATAGCTGCTATAGTAGGATGGGAAGCACCAAAATCTGTTGCGGAGATTCGTAGTTTCCTTGGGTTGGCTGGTTATTATAGAGGTTCCTGGAAGACTACTCCAGGATCGCTGTTCCACTCACCAGATTGACCAAGAAAGGGGAGAAATTCATATGGATAGATGAGTGCGAGAAGTGCTTTCAGACTTTGAAGTCAAGACTAGTCTCTGCACCTATCTTGACCATCCCAGAACCAACCGTACCGTTCACCTTATATACGGATGTTTCAGGGTTGGGTATCGAGTGTGTAGTGATGAAAGGAGAATAGGTGATTGCTTACGCCTCAAGACAGTTAAAAGAGAATGAAAAGAACTATCCTACGCATGACTTGGAGCAAGCAGCGGTTATACATGCAATCAAGACTTGGAGACACTACTTGTACGGTGAGAAGTTTCAGATCAAGTCAGAGCACAAGAGCTTAACTTACCTTTTTACTCAGAAGGATCTGAATATGAGATAGAGGAGATGGCTGGAATTGTTGAAAGATTATGATTGTGACATCCAGTACCATCCGGGCAAAGCAAATGTTGTGGCTGACGCCTTAAGCAGAAAGTGGGCATCGAAACCTGAGCCCGGGCCAAGTACAAATGCTGCATTATGCGCCGCAGCCTCAAGTTCAATTGAAGATGATGAAGAACATATTATAGAGACCGCAGAAGATCCAGTCGAGCAAGGTTTAATTCATAAGTTCACCATGATGTTCGCCGCTTTGAAGATCTCACCGGATCAAGTTGATGAAGTCAAGATAGCAATCCTACAGGATCCGCATCTCAAGATAGTACAAGCAGACCTAGAGAAGGGTACGAGCAATCCTGACTTTACCTTGGATTCAGACAAGGTACTCAGGTATCGTGGACGGTTATGTATAGCAGAGAGTGAAGACTGCGATATCAGAGATCAAGTTATGACTGAAGCTCATTACCCTCCATATTCGGTACATCCAGGAAGTACCAAAATGTACCATGATCTAAGAAGACTATATTGGTGGAGGGGTATGAAAGCTGATATAGCTCGTTTCGTGTTCCAATGTTTGAATTGTCAGCAAGTTAAAGTGGAAAGGCAGAGACCCGCAGGGTTACTACAGCCATTACCAGAACCTGCACGGAAGTGGGATTGCATCACCATGGATTTCGTCACTGGCCTACCTTTGACACCAAGGTCAGTGAATGCAGTTTGGGTTATAGTCGACCGACTCACCAAGACAGCTCAATTTATTGAGGTCAGACCTCAGTATACCATGGAGAAGCTGGTCAAGTTGTATGTTGATAATATAGTCAGACTTCATGGCGTCCCAGAGAGTATAGTATCGGACAAAGATCCCCATTTTACATCCAAGTTCTGGGAAGGATTACAGAAAGCTATGGGAACAAAGTTGAAGTTCAGTACAACTTTTCACCCTCAGACGGACAGACAGTCAGAACGAACTATTCAAATTTTAGAAGATATGCTCCGAGCTTGTGCATTAGATTTCAAGGGAGCTTGGGATGAGAAACTATCACTTATTGAGTTTGCTTATAACAACAGTTATCAGGCTACAATTCAGATGGCCCCATATGAAGCACTCTATGGGAAGAAGTGTCGTACACCTCTGTTATGGAACGAGGTGGGAGAAAGAAGAATTATAGGACCGGAGTTTGTTGAAGAAACTTGTCGAGTGATTGATCAGATCAAAGAGAGAGTAAAGACAGCTCAAGTTCGACAGAAGCACTATGCGGATAATCGATGTCGAGATATGGAGTTTGCAGTGGGTGACAAAGTATTCTTGAAGATATCACCGGTGCGAGGTTTGAAAAGGTTTGGAAAAAAGGGGAAGCTATGCCCCAGGTATGTAGGACCATATGAGATATTGGCTAGACGTGGTAACGTAGCATATCAATTGGCTCTACCACCATCTATGTCAAGTGTCCATGATGTGTTCCATGTATCATTATTAAAAAAGTATGTCAAAGATCCATCGTACATCTTGACAGCAGACCTCCCAAACTTGACTGAAGACTTAACATTTGAAGTAGTGCCTGTGATGCTCTCAAGCCGAGAGGTACAACAACTTCGAACCAAGGATATCCATTATGTGAAGGTGCATTGGAGAAGCCAAAATGTCGAAGAAATTACTTGGGAAGAGGAGAGCGCGATGAGGAGGGAGTACCCTAACCTTTTCAACGATCAAGGTACATTCAAATTTCGAGGCAGAAATTTCTTTTAAGGGTGGGGGAGTTGTGAAACCTACATGCAAATTTTGGGGACGAAATTTCTTTTAAGGGTAGGGGAGTTGTAAGACCCGCACTCCGTAAACCCGGTCTAAACCTTGGTTTTATGTTGTAGCAGGTCTTTCGATCATCGCCGGGCCAGACGGGACGAGCGGATGACAAACAGGTACGAAATCGGATCAAAGACGGTCAAATAATCATCATTTTATGTTGACCGGTCGATGGTACCGGTCTTGGTACCGGTCGACCGGTCAGCTCTGCGCAGCTGAGTGCAGAGATCCAGAAATTGACTTCTGAGGGTCCCACTTTCTTGATTTCAAATCCTAAGACTTTCCTAATCTTAAGAGGGTTACTAAACCCTAATTCTAACCTATAAATACACCCTTAAACCTCCTCAAATCCTTTCCATTATCTCTCATAAACCTTAGAGAAGAGAAGGAGGTTGGAAAGGAGAAGGAGCTAGGAAGAAGAAGAAGGTGTCGTCATTACCGTTCGACGACGCTCACGTTACACCCGTCAACGGTAAGTGTTTTTAATCATTCTTCTTACTCCATGACTTTAGGTTAGTTGAATGGGTGGATCAATACCATGCAAGTCGGTATTGATCTAAAACCCTAAATTGGCCAATAAACCCTAAGTTGCCGTCAAACCCTAGATTCGAGTTCCGAGATGATATTCATCGAAATGAAACTTGAATGAGTTGGGGATAACTCTAACTCCAAGATTAGACTAAGAATGGATAGGTGAAACCCTGTAAATCGAAGGAGGATGATCGACGGCAGTCAAAAAACCCAAGTATGGTCTTCCGAAGACATACCGGTCGACTATACCGGTTGCACACAGTGCGGCCGGTATGTTGCCACCAGTATCTTTCGAGAGGCTGGTCTATGGGGACCGGCTGACCATACCGGTCGACAGTCTTCCCCACAGAGCTGCAACCGGTACATGCCACCGATCAGCTCTGTGAGGGTATTTTGTAACTTTGTTGGTTTCCGACCAACATGAAACCCTGAGAAGCTATTCTAATGAAACCCTAATAATATTGTAGGACTTTGTGATTTCCCATTTGGATCTTGCGACGTGGAGCAAGCTAATAAACGAGCATCAGGTAAGGGAATCTGACCTAAACCTAATAATTAATGGATGGTAAATCATTGTTAAATCACCTGATTATATATGATGTGATGTTTGTGCATATTCACATGCCATCTTTTATTTTCAGTTATTATTACTGTTCATGCATTGATAGGATGTGATTGTTATGCATGTGATTGTTTTTGTTAGTGTGTGGAGTGGGGCGTGGGCCTGGGATCGCTCCTCACACTACACCTTTTGTAGTATTCTATCTTAACATGCTTGGTACGGGTGGAGCATCAGGGGAAGGTCGTGGTACGGTGGTCTCCGATATTGATGTTGGCCTGGCCATGGTTATGTGGCACTGTGGTCTCCGAGTCGACGCTGGCTTGTCCACGATGCTTTAACTCTATCTCTATGCCGTAAGGAGTTATGTTGGGATAGGGTCTACCTGCGTATTGTTTCTATCCTAGTGGGTTAGTTACGGATAGGGCATCAGGGAAGGTGTGGGAATGCCTTAGCTCTATCTCTATGCCGTAGACGGTTGTGCTGGGATAGAGCATACATTGATCACATATAGGATTGGTTAGTTACGAGCCCAGTTTGCGAGCCCTGTCCAGTAGGGGCTTAGGTACTGGTATGGGTGTAGCAACAGGGGAGGTACGCGGGTATCTTAGCTCTATCTCTATTCCATGATGGGTGCATGTGGGCCAATGGGGGTGTGATCCATGAGGTGCCACACACTCGTGTATAGAGGTGCGGGGGCCACCAAACCTTTCTATTGCACATTACAAACTTAAACCAGGCCACAGCATAAAATGATTATTACTCATGCATAATATTATGAAATTGTCTGGTTGTCTTACTGAGCTAAGTTGTGAGCTCACCCTTTGTGTACACATTGTTTTTAGATGTTGATACAGGTTACACTGTTGACGACTATTTGAATGCTCCGGTGTATGGTGGTGTTGCGGCGTTGGACGTACAGGCAGGAGAGGACGATCATGACACTTCATGCGAGTGCCCTTTCTGCGTGTACCTTTGATTGGTTTTATTTATTTATTTCAGTTATTTTCAGTTGGACTAAATGGATGTAAGGATATTATATTATATGTTGAATTTGACTAATTGGATATTTTATTTAAATTTATCAATAGATTCTCAGTTCATTATATTGTAAAGACTTCCGCTGTATTATTTATATTCTGATTGTGGTTTTGTGTAGTGGTTTGTACGAGTGGACACGGCCTATTCGAGATCCTAGTGTGAACTGTTTGTTCAATGACGGTTCATTCACACCATTCTGGTTAGATCAGAATTAGGGTGTGACACTAGTAAAATAGAAGTAATTATGGGTTGGGAAGCGCCTAGGAACGTTACAGAGATCATAAGTTTCTTGGGTTTAGCTGGTTATTACGATGATTCGTGGAGGACTACTTTAGGATCGTAGTACTTCTTACCAAGCTGACCAAGAAGAGGGAAAAATTTGTTTGGACTGACAAGTGTGAAGAATGTTTCCAAACATTGAAGGCAAGGTTGATATTATCTCCCATCTTAACCATTTTGGTATTGGGACAGCCATTCACCCTGTACACCAATGCCTCTGGACTGGGTTTGGGACGCGTGCTAATGCAAGGTGAATAAGTGATTGTATATTCTTCAAGACAATTAGAGAACATGAGAAGAATTATCCTATGCATAACTTGGAATCAGTAGTTGTGATTCACTCAATTAAGATTTGGAGACATTACTTGTACGGTGAGAAATTTCATATTAAATTGGATCATAAGAGTCTTAAATCAGGATCGATTCCGAGTTTTAGAAACATTACAAAACCTTGGGATTTCTTTCCTAATTAAAGTGGGACTCTATATGGAAGTTTTCCTCTATATAAAGGACATCCCTTAGCCTATTTCACTCTTTTAGAACCAAATTAAAAGGGAAAAAGAAAGAGAGAAGTAGGAAGTGAAGGAGATTTGGGAGAGAAAGGCTAGGAGGAGGCATTGCAGAGAAAGCTCTGATTCTCTAGCAAGCGTAAGGTATGAAATCATTCTCTATACCAGTAGGATGTATTAAATAGGTCATAATTGAGATATTGAGTCAAGGTAGGATCTCAACCATGAGATCCATGGACAAAACTCAAGGGAGATCTATGAAGAGTAGGTTAGGGGGAATGATTATGTAAAATATGAATTGGAGGTCGTAGATCAATAATAGGAAGGATCCTAATGATAAGCCCAGGAATCAAAACATGAAGGGATGGGATTGAGAGTCAAAGTCGACCAAAAACTTGTGTGGTCGCAGCTAGTGTCGACCACAAGAGGCACATATGATCTACCACACGCTCTCGGGAAGGTTCCAGAGAGGTTATGGTCGCATGTATGGTCACGTGATATGCAACCACACGTATCGACCCCACACCCTATAGTCGCAAAAACTGAGACCACAAGTACAGCCACACCTGGGACCACTCGATCTGTTTAATTCCAATTGAGACTTCTGACTGCTGTAACTTGGTGAACTTGAGTCCTATCTTAAATACATTAATTGTTTAGGTTCCCAACGGGTTTAAATTGATTTACAAAGCTTGAGAGAGGAATAAACATTGATCAAAGGTGAGGGAACAAGACCCAAACTAATTGGCTAATAAGAAGTTGTTTATTTTATTGAGTCCAATGCCGTGATTGATTCTATGCTTGTATGCTTGTAATGTGCATCTCACATGTCATCCAATAGTACTGTTATTACTGCTCATGCATATTTACTTATGTCTATTTGCTACCATGTTGATTAATGATGTTAGGAATAGGCATGTGATTATGTGTGTATGGTTGGTGTGTTGGATACGAGTGGAGCATCAGGGGGAGGACGTGGCATTGTGGTCTATGACCTGGTCACCAGCCTCTTCCTCTATCTCTACTCAAGTCTTATCCACTGACATCATCATATCACCATTACCTTAGCAGAACTATTACATCGTAGGGCATTAGGGGAGGTGGTCTCAGATTGTATGGTCTTTGACTCTGTCGGGGGGCCTTAGCTCTATCTTTATGGACGTATTGATGGATGCTAGGGTGAGGCCTTGGATACACTAGATGGCATTAGGATTGGTTAGTTGTGAGCCCAGTCTACAATCCCTCGCCAATAGGGGCTTACGTGTAGGTATGGGTAGGGCATCAGGGGAAGTGTTAGCGGTGTTTAATCCAGCCACTTTAGCTCTATCTCTATTCCATGGTGGGTGCATGTAGGATAAAAATGGTGTTTAATCCATTGGGTAGATTCACACACTCGTGTATAGAGGTGCGGTGGCCACCAATCCTTTCTATAGCATATTACAAACTTAAAATCTAGACCCAAGATATGAATTGAATGCATGTATATGTTTGTTGCATTGTTTTATTTTGCTCACTGAGCCGTGATGTGTACTCACCCTTTCGTCGTCGACTATTTTTAGTTGATGATATAGGTCCTACAGTAGAAGAGTACGTGAATGCATTGACATATGGACACATGGCGGCTATAGACGTAAAAGTTGTTGAAAATGCACATGATCCTTCATGCGAGTGCAATCAATGCGTCTTTGATTAGTTTAATTATATTTTGGTTAACAGACATGTAATTGATTATTTTATTTTATGTCTTAAGTTACTTGGAGATAACTGGATTAAATATTTATTTATTACTATTAGATACTCAATTCATTATTTATAAATACTTTCACTTATTGCTTATTTTCTCTGATTATTACCGTAGAATGTGTGTGTGGTTTGATATGATGGGTATGATCTATAAGAGATATTGGTTGAACCGTTGATTTATTGATGATTCATCACACTATTCTGGTTAATCTTGAATTAGGGTGTGACAACTTGGTATCAGAGCTCTCATGTTCTACCCATTAACCTAACTACTTCCACTTGAGTCAGGAACTGAGTTAGGAAAAAACTAAAATTTGTAATAAGAACATACCATAAGCATCTTGTTGTTTGAGACATAAACTAAGAAAGAGGATAATACACATATGTAAATGGGATACAATCTCTCTCTCTCTCTCTCTCTCTCTATATATATATATATATATATATATATATACCAAAATAAAAAGCAGAAAATGTATATCCAAATCTGAATACGGTCCACAATCTGGATAGTTACTCTCTAGAATAAATAAGAGAAATAATAGGAGCAAACAGGAAGCTAGGGGTGTAGGTGGAGGAGGTGCCTCACCATCTCGATCAGAGTCTTCTTCATATACTCTTGTGAGCTAGGCTATCTGAGTCTGGGTCGCTTGGAGACTAGCCGCCATATCTGCTACCTGCTGGTCTATGGAGCGCTGAGAATCTAGGAGCTCTCCTACCCTCTGGTCTATAGCACGCTAAGCGACGTAAATCGCACATAGCAACGCCATCATAACATCTGGTGGTGGGGGATGGGCCAGCGAAATGATAAGTCTGGGAAGGGCCAGCTTCTGTAGAGTGCTACGATGATAAAGGATGGATGGCATACACATCCATGTACATCCGGTCATCATCCTCCTTATCGTCACTCTCTGATGCCTCTACTGCTGCAGCTACTGCCTCTGCATCTGCTGCCCCCACCCTAGTGAGGGGACATCTCATAGAATTTTGCTCCTCGTCACTGACCTGCACGTCTCTCATCCCCATTCTGTAGATGGCCTCCCAGTCGAGGTCAGATGAAAAGGTGTCCTTACAAATCCTCTCATGAACCAAGTCTACCTGCAGGCGAGTGAGTAGTGTACTGATCAAACATCCGTAGGGTAGATTACCCCTCAAACCAGGCATCGTGGCATGGTGCATGGTGCTGATAATGATATACAGAAGGCAGATGGGCTGCCTGGTGTAGATACAGTATAGGAGATACTTGGTCAGCTGTGAAACTTTCTCGTAGTGACCACTCTGGGGAATCAAGTTGTGTTGAATAATCTTGCAGTACACTCGAGGCTCTGGATGAAGATTGACTGCTTTCATCTGCCAGTGGTCATCCTTAAGAAGTTGATTGCATACCCCTATGCGCATTATTACTGATAGGAACTGGGGCTCCTTTGGTGCGTAGTAGACCAAGGGACTGTCATTTGATATACCTAGGAGATCAGCCAACTCTTGACAGTTGAACGAGATTGGTACACCTTTCACTAAGCTGGTGACCCAAAGCTCTCTACCCCTGTCTATGTCCTCTAGATCACCCTCCATCTGTAAATTGTAGTAGAACTGCTTTACCAATTTAGGATGGATAAAACCCTCGTATAAAATCATGAGGAGACAACCCATATCGAATGCCCTCTCTACATCGAACAGGGCTAGACTGGCTAGGTTGACACATCGACCCCCTTCTACCTTCTTGTGATGGTACCAGGGATATTGTTCCTCTACTTTGATGGACCTGAAGCAATGGGGATCATGAACTCCAGGGCTTTGTTAGGAACCATGTTACGCAAGGTGCATAAGCCGACAGGCAACTTATCAGATATAGAGAATTTAAAAAATTTGGCATTATGACAGAGTGATTTGGACTAGTGGACTTACATACATCACAAACTAGCATACAATGATAAATTAAACGAGAAATTGCCATTAATTAAAACAAATTGAAGAAATTTCAAAAATTGGGAAAAATCCTTTGAGGTATGTTTAATCCCTTACTCCCTTCTGTTCTTGTGGAGAATGCATGCAAGACCTATGGTGGAACTCTACCATTCATGGTCTCCATTAATGGAGACCGATTTTAACCTAGAAAACCCAGGTCATCTTCCACCTCCAAAAATGAGCAAGTAAATGGAGTTAAAATGACTCCCATTGTGTGTGCAATGGTGATAGGATACTTCCTACCACCTAAAATGGGAGTAAACAAGGTGGGGAAGAAATCCCCTAAAGAAGGAAACCTTATCTGGTTTGTACTTGGTTTTTAGGCCTGAACCCAAGGTAGAAATCAGAAGTTTGGCCTTGACCCTATCTCAAGGTGACTATGACTAGTCCTCCGCCAAGGCTAATGCCTCAATATGTCAGATCAATATTGTCACACCCCAAAGCTAGACTAACCAGTGATGTGATGAACAGTCAAAGAAAAATCAACGGTTCAACTAGGATCTTGTATAGGCCGTGCCCATCCGATTAAACCAGATACATTCCACAAGCATAATTAGAGTAAATAAACAATCGCAGAAATCTTTAATACTAATGAATTGAGTATTTAACAGTGATAGGATAATTAATTATCCAATTCTCTTCGAAGTAACTCAAAACATAAAATAAAATAAATTAATCAATTACATGTTCTGATAACCAAATAACTAAACTAATCGAAAACACATGAATTGTACTCGCACGACGGATCATGTGCCTCTTCCATAGCTTCCATACCTATCGCCTCTACGTGTCCATACATCGACGTATTCATGTATTCTTCAACAGTAGGACCTGCATCAACAACTAAAAATATTCGACGTCAAAAAGGCTGAGCACACATCACGGCTCAGTGAGCAAACAAAACAATGCAACAAACATATGCATGCATTCAATTCATATCTTCGGTCTGATTTGTAAGTTCGTAATATGCTATAAAAAGGATTGGCGACCACCGCACCTCTATACACGAGTGTGTGAATCCACCCAATGGATCAAACACCATTGCCATCCCACATGCACCCACCATGGAATAGAGATAGAGCTAAAGTGTCTGGATCAATCACTGCCAACACCTCCCCTGATGCCCTACCCATACCAACACGTAAGCTACTATTGGCGAGTGCTTGCAAACTAGACTTGCAACTAACCAATCCTAAATGTCATCTAGTGTATCTAAGGCGTCACCCTAGCATCCCTCAATACGTCCATAGAGATAGAGCTAAGGCCCCTTTACAAAGTCGAAGACTACAAGGTCCGAGACCACCTCCCCTGATGCCCAACGACATAATAGTTCTTTTAAGGTAATGGCGATACAACGATATCAATGAACAAGAGTTAAGTAGAGATAGAGCTAGAGTCTTGTGACCAGGATGAACCACAATGTCACATCCTCCTCCTGATGCTCTACTCATCAAGCACACTAACCACACATACATAATCGCATGCCTATTTATAGCATCATCATCACCATCATATTATAAATAGACAGAAATAAATACGCATGAGCAATAATAATAGAAATATTGGAAGACATGTGAGATGCACATTACAAGCATATAAGCACAGAATCAATCATGACATTGGACTCAATAAAATTAAACAGTTTATTATTAGCCAGTAAGTTTAGGTTCTGCTACCTCACCTATTAGGAACGTTCAATCTTCTCCAAGCTTCTTAACTCACTCTTGAACCTCTTGGAAACATAAGAATTTGTAAGTTCTAAGTTATGATTGAAGTTCATTAAATTACAGTAGTTAATGGTCAAATCTTGGAATCAAACAGACTTCCAGAAGCTGAGTGGTCGCAGGTGTGACTGTACCTGTGGTCTCAGTTTTTGTGACTGCAAGGTGTGGGGTCGATATGTGTGGACACATATCATGCGACCACACCCTCCCTGGAACCTTCTCGAGGGCGTGTGGTGGACTCATGTGCCTCGTGTGGTTGATCAAACTATGACCTCACGAGTGTTGGTCGACTTTTCCACTCTCAATGCAATACCTTCATGTTTTGATTCCTTAGCTTATCATTATGATCCTTCCTTTGATTGTTCTATGGCTTAAAATTCATACTTTTACATCATGCTTCACCTTAATAGATTCCCTCCATGGATTTCTTAGAGTTTTGTCCAAGGTCTTAGGATTGAGATCTTACTTTGAATCAATCTCTCCTCCATAACCTATTCTTGGTATTCAATTAATGTAGAAAATGATTCCATACCTTAAACTTGCTATAGAATCAGAGCTTTCTCTACAATTCCTTCTCCTAGTCTTCCTTGTCAATTCTCCTTCTCATCCTACTCCCCTCTTTCTCTCTCTTTTAGTTTGGGATCTAAAAGAGTGAAAGAGACTATGGGACGTCCTTTATATAGAGGAAAACATCCATATAAAGTCCCACTTTGATTAGGAAAGAACCCCCCTTCAAATTAAGAATGTTTCCTAATTTTGGAGTCAGTATACCATCGTGTGGTCGTACGTGGGGTCCCAGGATCCGTAGACCACACTTCTCAAAACTGTGACCACATGTCTTACATTCGAGTGGTCTCAATATTCTGAGGGGTCCCAGGATCCGTAGACCACACCTGTTTAGGTATGCGACCACACGTCTTAATTAAATGGTTTATGGTTCAAATTACATACCTAGCCTTGTGGTTTCTTCACACACTTGGTCCGCATGGTCCAACCATGATAGGAAGACCTAATAAAGGTGATAAGATCAGTTTAGTAAGGTACATGTCTTACAAATACCCAATTAGAGGATCCCAGTCCGAGTCACCCAACCGGGGGCACATCCCTTTGGTGAGTTCTTCCGATGAATTGATGGCTTCGACTGATCCAAGCCTCTGAGTAGGCTTAATATCATCCAGAGGCATTGCCGGATGGTACACCACCCTGCTAAGCCTTTGGATAACCTACTGGAACCACACTGTGATGACAGTGGTAATGAACCGGATGGTCTGTCGGAGGATGCACCATCCAATTCATCCTTCAGTTAAGTTAAATTTAGAAATGACTTATATAACCAGGGGATGATTCCAGAGGATACACTATCACACCCCAATTCTGGTCAAACCGAAAGTGTGAATGAACCATTAACAAACCACGGCTCAAGCCATGATCACATAGGACCATGCCAACCATTAAACCATACATCCAACAACAATCATAATATATAAATAGTAAGTAGAAGACTTTATTACTAATGAATTGAATACTAATGATAGGTAAATAAATAAACCAGTTATCTTCAAATGTACCAAAAGATACTAAACATCCTTACAAGTTCTTAATTAAAAATAAGAAAATAAATCTAAAGGTAGACACAATGGAAACACTCGCATGAAGAATCATGCTCGTTCTCTATCGGTTGCATGTTCATAGCCACCACATGTCCATACGATGGGGCATTGATATAATCCTCTACCGTAGTACCCGCATAGTGTGAGCTCACAACATAGCTCAGTGAGAAAATAAAATAATGCAGCAAACATATGAATGATGTAACATTTAACTCTTTGGTCTGATTTAAGTTTGCAATGTGCTATGGTAAGGATAGGCGGCTACCACACCTCTATACACGAGAGTGTGCGAACACCAGTCAGGTACTTACCAAAACTGATGTCACCCCACAATACTCACTATGAAATAGAGATAGTGCTAGAGCCTAACGGATCACACACCACCAGTACCCCCCTATCCCATATCAGTACATATGCCCCTACTGGTGAGGGCTTGCTAACTGGGTTCATTACTAACTAATCCTAGATGTCATCAAAGTGTATCCAAGGCCTTACCCCAGCATCCTTCAATACTATACAAAGATAGAGCTAGAGTCCACTGGTAGAGCTACCGCCCACAATGTGAGCACTCCCCATGATGCCCTATAACGTATTAAGTTCGCTAAGGTAATAGCGATATGACGATGTCAGTATAATGAATGGTTTGAGGCTACCACCTCTGCCCACTTAACACACCAACCACATACAAATGCATGCCTATCCTCAACATCATCAGCATAAAGAGTATAATTAGAATATGCATGAACAAAATAAGCAGTTATTGGATGACATGTTACATGTACACACAAGAAAGCGTCAAGAATAAGTAATACACGGGTTAGCTTGTTATTGACTAGTTAATTTAGGTTTTTTCCCTTACCTATTGAGTGATGTCGATTCTTTCCTAAGCTTTGAAAACTATCTTGAAATGGTTATTAACCCTAGACAAGCATTGGAATAAATTAGGGTTTAATTCAAATTAATTTCTATCGTTCAGACTAACTATCTGGACTAACATTTAAGCCTTCCGGACATTTTTCGATCGACTATCGCCACTGTATATGTGTGATTGGACAATAGACCAGACAAATCATGAAATGCTTCTCGAGAGCATCCAATAGCCTATCCGGTCCCCTGTTGGGTGCTTCCAGACAACACTGATCGGACAACCTCTAGGGCATCCTTTAGGCTATCTTTCAATCCATCCTCTTCAGAGTAATTTCTCAAACATCCTTTAGGGTTCATCCTACATTGTTCTAAGGTTAAGAGTACTTTACCATTAGGGTTTCAAGGATACACAAGTGAAAAAACCCTAAAGGTATTAAAATTAGATCACCGTCTCCAACGACTGTAAATCGAACCTCACACCTATTCTAATCTAGCCATAGTGATGAAAGGACTTACTGTTGGTACCTCGATGAAGATTATTGGAAACCAACGGTGAGTTCTTTCTCTTCTTCCTTCTCCAGAACCCACTTTTGATCTAAGCCTGCTTCTCAACTCTCTTTCTCTCTAAGATCTAGGGTTTGTGAATGATCAAAAGATTGAGAGAGAGTGATGGGATGTCCTCTATATAGAGGAAAACCTCCATATAGAGTCATCTTCTAATTAGGAGAGTGGTCTCCCAAAATTAGGAAACTTTCTTAATCTCAGAGTCCATTATGGGATTGACTGGTTGCTTGACCGGTCCCTTAACACGTAGATTGGACAACTTAAGTTTTCCGACCAGATAAGCTTTGAGTCGACCATTCTCCATACCTGGCCTTGTGGTCTTTCAGTTGGTTGGTTCATTTGATCCAGTTATGATGGGAAAACCTATCATGACACGTTAATCAGGTTAGACTAGATTAGTCGAGTGCGGGTCTGACATACACCACCCAGTTATATCCTCTAGTTTAGACTAGTTTGATTTGTATGCCTAGTTTAGACTGTAGGAGACCAACCGTTAGGTTCTTGACTTATCTTGGGACCCATGCATAGACATTAGGACTTATTTATGCTAGTTTAAAAGTTCATCACTAATCTAATGAAGCTTATCTAACTAATTAGGTAAAACAACGCTGGTAATAGACGAAGCCTTATGCCAGCTTCAAGGTTCAGCAGCACCTTTGGTGTTTACAGGTGAGGGATTAGGTCATGTATAGTTTGAGCATGTATTTGTTATACGTGTATTTCTTGCTACAACATGTCATCCAATAAACTGAATATATGTTCTTGCATTTGCATATAACAATAACTATGTATATTTAAAAGTTGTTTATGGACGTGTGGCATGTAGGAACACAATACACTAGCCATGTTGTTGGTGTAGTCTTTCATATCAGTATATATGCATGACCATATATGGTGGTGCGTATGATGTATTAGAGCACGGGCATACGTACCATGTTGGTCTGCTAGCACCTTAGTAGAGACACAGTGAACCATAAGAGTGGGGATCCAGGGATCTGTATTGGGGTGCCACCCATGTACGGTGGTTAATGTAACTGGTGACTTCATGAATCACATTGGGATTGGCTAGTACCTTATTAGAGGCACGATGATATGTGGGATCGGTGAATTAGGGATTTCTGTTAGGGTGCAACCCTGCTTATGACCATGTATGATGGGCATATGGTGTGTTAAATCACAATACATGGACCATGTTGGCATGTTATACTCTAGTGGGAGAACGATGACCCGTTGGAGCAGTGAGCCAAGGATCTCTGCTGGAGTACAATTTTACTTACTGAGTGCACATGCCATGTTGTGTGATTGTTTAATATGGGTGTGAATGTTGTTTAGTGGGGTATATAAACGTGTGGCGTGTGGGAGCACAATACATGGTTATATGCCTTGGTTGTACTTTAGTAGGGGCATGGTGATCCGTGGGAGCAGTGAACCAAGGTTCTCTGCTGGAGTGTAGCCTTTTCTATTATATTTCTCATGAATCATCGATCAACCATGGTCAAATGACTTGTACTTTAGTGAGGGGAATTATTCCAGGAGGTGGGGTACGACCATGTGTTCAGGGGGGAGCCATGGGTATATGTTCAAGTGATGTGGTACTATTCAAGGGGGAGCCACGGGCACTAGTCCAGGGGGATCTAGGAACAAATCGTCACTAGGGTACAGGCCAACCATGGCTGTATATACATTTGATTGCCACTCATAATTGCTTATTTATTTACTTTCTTGCATCATTAAATTATTGAATTAGGGTTGCATTGATACTTGACTTCTCACTGAGCTGGGATGGGACCTCACCCCTCCATATCAAAAAATTGTTATAGCTTTGGTTATAGGTACCTCTTCTATGACAACTGATATGGATCCTACTGATGTAAAAGGCATTTCTCTTGGCGAAGGGCCACTGAGGGATCATGTCAAGGGCTGTGCTTGTAAAGATTGTGTTTACAGGATCTGAGTCAGCATCTCACCTCCATAAGTTTTGATGTCTGTAAATAGATGCAGTTTGGTCTATCTATAGATTTTATTTAGATTTACTCTAGTTACTTTCACTTAGGGTATATGTAATATGAATGTTATTGTGAAATGTTTTGTAAGACATAACAGACTTATTCTGTAATGATAACATTAGAAGCGTTTGTTCTCTATTATGATTCTGCTATAATTATTATTAATTATTATTGATTGTGTTGGATATTATGTGTGTAGAATGTGAGGTTTGCTGGTAGATCATTTTGGTTATCGGTTGCTAAAAGATTTGGGTTCCCATGAGGGTTGACCCAGATATCACGCTTGATTCTCCAGAATGGGCTGTGATAACACTGGTATCAGAGCATAACCACTTTGACTCTACCTAATGACTTCCCCTCCATGTGCTTTTCTATGTGTCAGAATAGATGCCTAGGATAATTAAAAGCCATTATGAACCAACAAGTAGTAAGTAGGGAAGACAGTAAGTTAGGTTATACCGCATTACATAAATTTAAAAAGATCATAATGTACAATATGAACTAAGAACAAAAGAGAGGCATGTATATAAATCTATATCCAATTTTTAAGTACAAAAATTGGGATGCAGTCCATAACCTAAGAAGTCATCCCATAATCAAGTGTCTGATCACTGTAAAAGTAAGAGAAAGTACAAGTATAAGGCAAAAGAAATATGATATGATAAATCAAGATGAGTAGGGTAGAGTCCTTACCTCGGACAGTTACCCTATGTACATGCTATGTCAAAATAAGCAAAAAAAAGTAAAGGAGTAGATCACTGCTTTGTTTGCTGAGGTCCATTCAGTGAGACAGAAGATCGGGGTCCAATCAGGGGGTGCAGAAGATGAAGGTGCATCCTGTGGAAGAGATGGCTGAGATCCACTCTGACATATAGGTGCTGGAGGTATATCCTATGGGCCAGATGATGGGGGCATGTTTTGTGGGGCAGCTGATGGATGTACACTTGGTGGAGCTGATGTAGGAGTGGGCCTACGTCACACATAGTAATGCAAGTGGCCGGTAGTGACCATAACATCGTGCATGTAGTCCGCATGAGTCTTTGTAGTCTCTAACTGAGTCTCCACCACCCCCAACTCTCTACAATCCCCAACCGCGTCTCGATAGTCCCCCCACCCACCTCTCTAGTTTATTTTGACCATTAGTGAGCTTCTCTAGTTCTGTCTGCATGAGTCAGAGTATGCCGAGCACCTGACCGAGGTTAGTGGATGGTTTTGATGTCTGGGCAGCCGCATGTGGTCTCAAAGTACAAGCGGCTGGGGGTGCCTCTCTAGTGTTGGCAGCTGGGGATATATCTCCAGCATGGGCAGTTGTGTCCAACTCCATGTGGTCACCATCCTTGCTGTCACTGCTATCTCCACTGCCCTCCATACTGCTATCATTGCCAACATTTGACTAGTCCTCCACCTCCTCACTAGTGGATGGCTGGGTACCTCCTCTACTCTCTCAATACCATGGCTAATACCCACATCGGCCTCAGTACCAGCTCTAGCTAATGGTATTACTGCCCATCTGGAAGGCAGTGTTGCTCTTGGTGGTCTAGGTCGTGCCTCGAGAATTGGATCCTCCATGACTACATCACCAAGCCTCATCCATGCTATAGTGTCCCAGTTAAGCTCGGATGACTCCTTGCCATTCTCAATGACTTCACCATCCAAGCTCACCCCGAAGTGGACAAAAATGTAAAGGTGTGGAGGATGGTGTGCAATATCAAAAAGGGGAGACATATAGGTTCCCTCCTGACCAGGAAATCTATTATGAACACACAGAACTGGTTCAACACTTCCCTGTGACCAGATCAGGGTATGACATTGTGTTGTACAATCCTACTGAGTAATCAGGGGGTAGGCTTAAAGCCTGACTCCTTCTCTGCCTCAGGTGTCCCTAAGAGCTCTGGCTGTGTGAGCCCATGCTTCATTTTCATGTACTTTATCTCAGTAATGCCTAGAGATACCCTGGGAGCCCTGTAGATGCATTTTCCATTAACTAAGAGATCTAATATGGTTACCAGGGTGGCAACTGTCAGTTTCATGTCCACACCCTTTACCCAGTTGGTCAAGATTAGCTCAACGGTGTTCTCCTCTGTTCAGTGGCCCAAGTTACAGAAAATGTGGCACACCAGGTTAGGGTAAGTGTTATCCCTGATGTGCACGGCCGATGTCCAACTGAAGTGATCGAACACCTCCTATAGACCAAAGAGGGAAAGCTCGACGAAGTCTAAAAATGACCCGCTTCTACCTTGGTCTCACTAAACCTATCTTAGTTTTAGCTCGTAGGAAAGGATACGAACTAGTGCTCATCAATACCCTATGCTACGGGCTTAATAGCTCTCCTAGGACCCAGTATACCTGAGAAAGGAAATTAGACCACTAGTTACTATAACCAATAGATTAAGAAATGGGAAGCATGACAAGGAGAATTAACAGTTTAGTTATTAATGGGCATGAAACTAATAATGCTCATTAGAATTGATACATGGGATTCCCAATGACCAAGGTAAAAATCTCTAACTCACCCTGGTTCGTCCCTTATAAGTTGGGGGTCAAGGAAAATGATGTTATTTCTAGATGGGACGAAGTTGGGCAATACCCTAGTGGGCCAACCTATAAATTATTAGGGTCGACAGTGAGAACAAGTAACTTAACAATTTAACACATGCTAATACATAGCAAGTGGCCAAGTAAGCAGATGCAAATGGGTAAAATATAGGATTATTAGGGTATCTTATCTATACTATATGGACACCTTACCTAATATGGTTAGACCCTATGGGCCAAAAGTAATAGCCTTGATGGACCTACTTGTGAATTAGTTGTGACTTCAAGCTAAGGATGATTATGGGCAATTAATGCAGTTGAAGGGGGTTATGGAGTTTACATAAGGCAAGTGTAAGGGTGCAACTGAACAACTGGCCATATTTTACCCATGTCTACTACTTCAGTGGTGAAGGGTGTAAGGAAAAACAAAGAATGTTGAAGTTAAGGCAATGAGGGTAATGTAGAGAAACAATGAATTCTGGAGTATAGGTTATGATGGTTGACCTAGCCAAGCTCGACACTACCTCATTAGAGTCAAGTCTGCCCAATGTAAGTAAGAGGCATGACACAAAGGGGGTTAAGCCCAATCATTGTAGGCAGCCTCAAGTGGATTGAGCAAATTGGTTAAGTCTAAGCTATATGCACCTAAGCCAATTAATTGGGACTCGACAGATGTGTAATGCACTGTGTGGCCCAGTAGGGATTGAAAATGCACCCTATAGGTGAGAACAATGGGAGGACTAGTCAGGCAGTACCGTTGGGTTGTTCGATTTACCAATTACATCGGTGAATCCCAACTGTTATGGGACTCAAAGACTCCTTATTCTCTAGGTGACAAGACTATAGTGCCTTCCCTCCATTTGAGTTGAAAGCCATACCAAAATCAGAAGGAGCAACTGCCCCCTTTTTTGTAGGTATTGGAATCCTAACAAGACCATGGGGTTGGCTGATTCTAACCATCCATGGGATAGTATCAATGTTCAAAGGCATTCAAGGGTTGCTATAGCTGAATAGGGGAATGAGATTCATATGGGTCTCTCCCATTTCGATAAATAACCATTAGAAACCCCAAGTAGAAAGTTAAACTACAATGCAGGGAAAATAGAATGGAGAGAAAGAGAAGAGATTACTTGTAGTATTGGTTTGAAGGATGAAAAAAACCATGAGGTCGCCAGAGAGCCAGTTGAGAAGCAGAGGGAGTATTGCCGGAGCCCTGTTATCTAGTTCGCCTACGTTAGGGGTTGGTGTGAGTATAAAGGAGAGCTCACATGGGGCCTTTTATAAAAAGGAATTTTTATGAACCGGAGCACCGGTCACTTAACTGTTGCCTCTGATTACACCCTTCGGTTAGGCCAAAGGTCGGGACCTTTGGAATTTGCAGCCCAATTAATCGGACACTCTGACACAACCAATGAATCATTCTTCTTCTTCGATCTGCCAATACAATCAAAGTTTCATAAAGTGGATGCTATCACACCCCAATTCTGATCGAACCAGAAGTGTGAGTGAACCGCCACTGAACCAACGGTTCACACCAGGATCTCGATAAGACCGTATTCACTTATACAAACCATTGCACATCACCATAATCAGAATACGATTAAATATAACGGAAGTCTAAAATTAAATGAACTGAGTTCTACATTGTAAGTAGAGTAACCAATTATTCTCCACACCAAAACGTAAATAAAATATCTTTACACCATTTATGAATCCAACTGAAATAAAATAAAATAAAATAAAACCATCCTAAAGGTATATACAGAAATGACACTCGCATAAAGCATCATGCTCGTCCTCCCCTGCTTGCACTTCCAAAGCAACAGCATTTCCATACACTAGAGCATCCACATAGTCCTCCACAGTGTAACCTGCATCAACATCTAAAAATAGTGTGTACACAAGGGTGAGCTCAAAACTTAGCTCAGTAAGAAAATCAGACAATGCAACATACAACATGCATGAGTAACATTCATATTATGCTCTGGTTTTAAGTTTGCAATGTGCTATAGAAAGGATTGGCGGCCACTGCACCTCTATACACGAGTGTGTGAATCTTCCCAATGGATCAAACACCACTGTCGTCCCACATGCACCCACCATGGAATAGAGATAGAGCTAAAGTGTCTGATCACACACCACCAACACATCGCCTAATGCCCTACCCATACCAACACGTAAGCCCCTATTGGTGAGGGCTTGCAAACTAGGCTCGCAACTAACCAATCCAATATGTCATCACAATAGGCCCTACCCCAGCATAGCTCCATATGACATAGAGACAGGGCTTGAGTCTAGTGGCCAAGCCGGACACCATAGTGCCACTTCCTACCCTTGATACCCTACCTGCACCAAGCATGCTAAGACAGAATCGATACGAAAAGGTGCTAGTGTGAGGAATGATCCAAAATCCCAAGCCCTTCCCATTCCACACACCAACGAAAACAATAACATGCCTAACAATCACATCCTAGCATAGTGAGTATGCATGAACAATATAATAACTAAAAGTGAAGATGATATGCAAGTACGCACAAACACCATTCCACAGAATCATAATTACTAACAAAATTTTACTGTTATTAAGTTATTGAAAACATCCTCACAGTGCATACCGGTAGTAGGTACCAATTGCAACACTGTGGGGAAAGGTGTGACCTGTATGATCGACCAATCCCCCATAGACCAGCTCCCGAGAGGTACCGATCGCACATAGTGCAACCGGTATAGTTGACCGGTATGCCTCTGGAAGACCACCAACTTGTTGTTCGCCTTTCATCGGTCACCTATTATTGGTTCTAGGGTTTCTCCTATGCATTGTAGGCCTGAGCAATGAGTTAGGGTTGTTTCATGTTCCATTGAAGTCCAAGTTCCTATGATTTATCGCTTAGAATTCGAATCTAGGGTTTAACGAACAATTAGGGTTTAACGGCAAAATAAGTGTTTTAGATCAATACCTAGCCTTGCATTGTATTGATCAGTCATGATCAGTCATCTATAATGCTTAATTTAGAGAGAAGTTCAAGCACTTACTGTTGGTTTACAACTACGGTGTTCTTCGTCCAACGGTGGCTCCTCTGCCACCTTTCTTAGCTCTTTCTCCCCTTCCTATCTCTTTCTCCTCTCTAGGGTTTCTGAAAAACAATCAAAGAGGTTTAAGGAGGTTTATGGGTCCTTAAATAAACTAGGTTGGGGTTTAGGAAGTTCCCTACGTTAGAAAAGTCCCTAGGCTGGAGATTTGGCAAGCGGGATCCACAGAGATCCGTTTCCTGATCTAACTAGTCTGTCCACGCAGACATATCGATCGTCCGGTATATAGACCAGTACCATATGACCGGTATGAAAAATATCATAACTTTAGGTCTATTTTCGTACTTGGTTATCATCCCCTCGTCCCGTCTGGCCCAGTGATGATTGGAAGACCTGTTATGACATGAAATAGAGGTTTAGATCAGGTTCATGGAGTGCTGGTCTTATAGATGCTTTGCTAGATGGTTGATCATCCATCACTGCCTCCAAAAAGCCCTCTGGAAGTGTTAAAACTATAAGTCTGATAACCGGATGGTCGATGTAAATCGGATGCTTGACCACCTGGCAGACCACCCTGTTAGGTTATAAACTGGCCATTTCATGACCAGAACTATACCGATTGATTACGCCTCTTTACATATGACACTCATTCTTATAAATTGGGGGTACCCAAATGAAAATTTTTGGGCAACCCATTTAGTGCCCTACCCAATGAGTTTGATGCAAATAAGTAGTCCTAAATTGAGGCATTTACCCTACAAATTTTCGGAGACTAAGTTTTCAATCATTTTACACTTATATGTAGAACATGATATTGTACTCTTTGGACTATTAGGATGACTTAACCTAACATTAGGTGTGCAAATTTTGTCTTTCTAGATTCACCCAAGAGTAGCCAAGATGTACCCACCTAAGCCTCCAAATGAGAAGCTGACTTCCAAGGTGCCTGCATTGGGAAATGAAATAGAGGAACATCAACATGGCATCTCCAATGTGTTGGCTACTCATCAGCCCATACTAGTCAGTGAACTTGATGGGGCAAGTGGAGAGCTACCACCATTCTCCCCATTGCATGGGGTAGATCCAAACACTACGTATGACAACATGGAGAACTTCCAACAACTAATCCCAGAACAATTTAATGGAGCATGTGCAAGTTTCTTCCACTAAAGGAATTGGATTCAAACTATAGAGAAAACTATTGGCAACCTTCGCTGTTCTGATGCATAAAAGGTTATATGTGCTACCTACCAATGGGAAGGTACGCCATATGAATGGTGGCGAATGACTCAACCCATTCTTCTACAGCGTCGTGGAGCAATAACTTGGGACATATTCCGAAAAGCCTTCTTAGCTAACAATGCTCTGCAAAGAAAAGAACCTAGCCTAGAGCTTCTTGAAGCCATTCGAAGGGTCCGAACAGGCTTACCTGTGCAAAAAGGTTTTGCCAAGATTGTAAGACCTATGGCCAAATCCCATTACGATACTTCTATTTAGTGCATAAGTGGGGCCTTACCAGGTTCGAGCATATCGTATTGATGTAAGCAAATAAGAAAATTAAACGAGAAGCGATGTCATGAGACTAGATTTAATCCCCTATCTTGATAGAGCACCCCAAAGAGTGCTAGGAATGTCTCAAACCCCGCTAATACAAATCCCAAAGGTTTGACTCGCATGCTCCAAGAGTTGGCCGACAAAATAAGGTCTGACACCGTGCAGAGGGCGTGGGGTCAACTACCAACCACATGGTCCAGCCGCACCCTTGTGCATGAAATTGGATTGGGACCGACTGCATGTGGGACCCACTATTTGAAAACATGCTTTCTCCCTCCGTGATCGACCTTGTAAGGACTCCAAATAAGGTAGGCACCCTTGATTGATTCTCGAATGGAAAGAGGAGGAGGAAAATCATCTCGTTTCCATCCTTGGCACCTATGCCTACCGATTTGGAAAGAGAGGGATTCAAATCCTCTTAATCTGAGAGAGGGACAGACGCACAACCAGAGAGAGAAAAGAGAAGATGAAGAAGAAGAGAAGAAGAGAGAAGCTCTTCTCTCCTAATACCATCCCAAGAAGAAGAAGAAGAAGAAGAAGAAAGCAGAAGAAGAAGAGGAAAGGGATACGTACCCCCGGATAGTCGGTGTACTTCCTGGAGAACTCTAAGATGGAGGAATTAAACTCGTAAAGGTATAATATCAGCTCTAAGATTTTTATTGATTAGTAACTCAACCTAGTATTGATGGTTTAATATTTAAGGAGATGATGACCATGGAATATATTGCTATAACAAACTAAGAGGAATGTAATAAGGATCTATGATGGTTGTGGGAAAGCCATGATTAGATGAATGATCCTATAATCATGACGGAGCCATGAGTGTAGACCACCGTCCACTGATCCAAACATTGGACTATGGTATACGTGGCATAACTATAAGCTCAAAATGGATCATCGAAAAATATCAATAATGAATCCATGGAATGTTGAAAACCATAGAATGACTTGTAGGGATCCGAGTTGACCATTGGAGACTCGAAACATGTGTAAGTGTATGGATTCAATTGCCTGGAGATCGAATCTGAAGCCCTTGAAGCTAGATCTAATGTCTCGACTAAATGGACAAGCAAAACGGTATTCATAACTCAGTATGTAAGCCGAGTTTAGAATCCAAACTCGGTATTCAAACCAATAAGAAGGTGAGGAACACGTCTAAAGAAATTCACAGCCTAGATCGCACTAATCTGACGTACGGTCCTTGATGTGCCGCAAAGCTTGGCCAAAAGTAACATGCTGTCTCACACGTGCCGCATGCCATCTCAACATCAAAAGTCAACTAGATTTGGCCAGTGACTTCTTGTTAATTTATTAAGATTTATTGAGGGGTTGGAACCCCAAAATTCATCTGTTTAGATGCAAAACGTTATAACACATTGTGTTTGCTGAAAATAAATGATAGTTATGCCTTGAACATGTTAAACCCAAACTACTATGGAAGGATAGGACCTGAAACCAACCCTACAGAGGTTACATAAATTTCAGAGGTGTCAATGCTACCAAATGGCCGTGGTTGGAAGTGCGATCAACCTAGTACTATACAACTGGTGGCCTACAACTCTGCTATTGACCATGTGCCGCATGAGGTTCTTTCCTCTGTTAATGACCATCATTGGTCCGTAACTTGACAGGACCTATATGAGCATGTCTATGAATCTGAATGTCCAAAAATCAGACACTCATAGTATTAAGTTGTCACACCCCAATTCCGCACTATTCAGAATGGTATGATGAACCGCTAAAAATAACCAACGGTTCAACCAGGATCTCAAATAGGCTATCCCCGCGTTATCCAAACTTACACGCATCCACAATCATAATCAGAGTAAATACACAATAGCGAAAATCTTATAAATAAATGAACTGAGAACTAAGATGATATCAATAATTTAATAGCAAATTATTCTGTTTCCAACTGAGACATAAATATTTAAATATCAAATACAAGTCTTTATTAAACGCAATAAAAGAAACCTATAAAATATCTAATCAAATACACACAAGTTGCACTCGCAAGAGGAGTCGTGTGTATCATCTTCAGCTCCAGCGTCCATTGCTGCTATATTCCCGTACGCAGACGCATTCATATAATCTTCAACTGTGTAACCTGCATCATCAACTAAAAATATTCGATGTCGAGGGGTGAGCACACAACACGGCTCAGTGAGTAGCCAAAACAATGCAACATTACATATGCATGCAAAAAGTCAATTTATATCTTTGGTCTGGTATATAAGTTTGCAGTATGCTATAGAAAGGTTGAGGTAGCCAAAGGTCGCGTTTATTGACTCCGCCTCTATACACGAGTGTGTGACGTTACCCGAAGATCACGTTTATCGTCAACTCACATGCACCCAATCATGAACAATATATAACAAAGGTTACGTTTATTGCTATATAGTGCCATACCAACACGTAAGCCCCCCGATGGCGAGGGCTGCAAACCGGGCTCGCAACTAACCAATCCTAATGCCAAACAGTGTATCCAAGGCCTCACCCCAAAGATCCCTCGGAATGTCCATAGAGATAGAGCTAAGGCCCCCCGGTAGAGTCGAGACTACAAGGACCGAGACCACCTCCCCGATACTCTACGACATAATAGTTCCCGCTAAGGTAATGGCAATACGACGATGCCAATGCACAAGACTTGAGTTAGAGATAGAGATAAAGTGCTGAGACCCGCCAAAGGTTAACGTTTATTGACGTTCTCATCACACCTCCCCTGATACTCGCTCGCATCAAGAACATCAACCACACACATACAAGCACATGCCTATTCCTATCATCATCATCATCATCATGTTATAAACAATAAAATAAATATGCATGAACAAGTAATAGAAATATTGGATGGCATGCTGTATGCACATTACAAACATATTCGCATAGAATCAAGCATGGCATAGGACTCAAGAAATAGAAAACAGTTTATTATTAACCAATTTAGTTTGGGGTTAAGGTTCCTCACCTTAGCTTGCTAAAAGATACTTTTCCAAGCTTTAAAATCACCTTTATACTGTTATTATATTGCTAGAAGACCTAACAAAGTCGATAGAATTTAATTAGAATTAATTCGGAATTTAAAAACCATTCTGTCAACTGAGGGTCGATGCTAGGGTCGATGGGTCTATCGACCCTCCCCCCTCCTTTCCGGGACTTTCCCGAATGCCGAGGGTCGATGGTCGAAACACCTAGGGTCGGATGGTCATCGACCCTCGGTGCGACCCTTGGTGCACTCTGGTCCAATTCCCACTTTTAAATCCATTCTTCGTGTTTGGGGTCCTATGGCTTGCTTCCTACATTCATTCAACATTCATTCCATGGTCTAGAACCATGTATAATCCATCTAAATAGTTTTCATGAATCCTCCTATGGTTTTCCATGAAAACCTAACCATGGATGGATGGTTTGGGTTTTTCCGAGATCACTCTCTTATTAATTACTACCCTAAGGTCTGTAGAAACTCATAGAATTAGTATCCATACCTGAGAAGGTTAATCTTTCTCTGAAACTCTTCTCCTTTGGCTTAATTTCTCTTCCTTCCCTTTCTTCTTCCTCTTTCCTTCTCCTCTCTTTCTCTCAATTCGATTAGGGTTGTGAAAGGAGTGAAAGTGGCTTAGGGACGTCCTTTAAATAGACTAGGAACATCCTAAATAAGTCCCATTGAGATTTGGAAAGAATCCCAATCGAAAAAATATAGAAATTTCCTAATTTCTATATTCGGCAGAAACCGAGGGTCGATGGGAGGGTCGATGACCCCGTCGACCCTAGGGTCTTAAGCTGTCCGACCCTCCCTTCAAAACTGAGGGTCTGACTTTCTGTTTTGGGAGGTCCGACCCTGCTTAGCTGGGTGTGCGACCCTCCCTTAAAATAAAGTGTTTTTGGGTCGATTTGATACCTGGGATCTCGATCTCCTTCATGCCCTTGGTCCATTTGACTCGACCATGATGGGTAAACCTGGTTCAAGGTGGTAAGACCGGGTTAGATTGACACGGGTCTTACAACTCCCCCCAACTTATAAAAATTTTGTCCTCGAAATTGTACATACCTTCTGAATCAAATAAGTGTGGGTATTGCTTTCGCATAGCATTCTCTTCCTCCCATGTAATCTCTTCTATGTCTCTACTTTTCCAAGTGACCTTAACATAGTAGATATCTCTGTTGCATAGACGTTGAACCTTTCGACTGGTGATTTCCGTCGGTGTTACTACAAATGTCAAATCATCAGTCAATTCCCGCAAAATCTACTGTCAAGACATGCGTTGGGTCTTTGACATACTTCTTCAATAGGGAAATGTGAAATACGTCATGCACACTTGACATAGATGGTGGTAGTGCTAACTGATAAGCCACTTTTCCACGCTTAGCTAGAATTTCATATGGTCCGACATATCTTGGACTTAGTTTTCCTTTCTGTCCGAACCTCTTCAATCCTCGCATAGGCGATACCTTCAGAAATACTTTATCACCTACGGCGAACTCTAGATCCCTTCGTCGAGTATCTGCATATTGCTTCTGACGGTTCTGAGCTGTTCTTACTCTTTCCTTGATGATGTCGACCACTCGACAAGTCTCTTCAACAAATTCCGGTCCAACAATACTACGTTCCCCAACTTCATTCCAAAACAAGGGAGTTCGACACTTCCTGCCATACAGGCTTCATAAGGTGACATCTGTATAGTAGCCTGATAGCTGTTATTGTAAGCGAACTCGATCAGTGGCAACTTTTCGTCCCATGATCCTTTTAGAATCAATCACACATGCTCGTAGCATATCTTCTAAAATCTGGATTGTACGTTCTGACTGTCCATCTGTCTATGGGTGGAATGCAGTACTAAACTTCAATGTCGTACCCATAGCCTTTTGCAGTCCTTCCCAAAATTTGGAAGTAAATCGTGGATCTCTATCGGACACAATGCTTTCTGGAACACCATGTAACCGAACAATATTATCCACATACAGCTTTGCTAACCTTTCTAGTGTATATTGGGGTCGTATAGGTATAAAGCGAGCTTTTTTAGTCGACGGTCCACAATCACCCAAACTCGCGCCAACTACTCGAGGAGTCAATGGTAGTCCCGTGACGAAGTCCATAGTGATGCAGTCCCATTTCCATGCTGGTTCCCGTAATGGCCGTAACGGATCCCGCGGGTCTTTGTCGCTCGGCTTTTACTTTCCGACAATTTAGGCATTGAGACACGAACTTAGCTACATCCGCTTTCATTCCCCTCCACCAATATAATTTCTTCGGATCATGATACATTTTTGTACTTCCAGGATGTATCGAATAGATGGTGGTATGGGCTTCTTTCATCAGTCGGTGTCTAATGTCCATACTTTCTATTTTAGGTACACATATTCTCCCTTTATATTTCAGTACCTTCTCGTCATCCAAGGTGAACTCAGGGTTGGTCCTACCTTTCTCAATATCTTCTTCTACTGTTCTCAGATAAGGATCTGATTTGATAACTGTCTTCACTTCGTCCACTATATCCGGTATAATCTTCAATGCCGCGAACATATTCGAGAACTGATGAATAAACCCTTGGTTGGCTGATTCATCCGTTGTATCTATCACATACCGCTCGTTGCCGTGATTGAACACCATTCCGTTGGTACACATTGCTGCGATCGTGCTAACTTCTCCTTGAGATTTTATCATTGTTTTTCCGCTCAATGCATCCGCTACCACGTTCGCTTCCCCCGGATGATACCGGATATCACAATCATAGTCTTTCAATAGTTCCAGCCATCTCCTTTGTCTCATATTCAACTCCTTCTGATTAAATAGATAAGTAAGACTTTTATGGTCCGACTTAATCTGAAATTTCTCCCCGTATAGGTAATGTCTCCATATCTTGACCGCATGTATTACTGCCGCTAGCTCCAGATCATGAGTGGGATAATTTTTCTCATGTACCTTTAACTGTCTTGAAGCATAAGCAATCACTTTCTCTCCTTGCATGAGCACACATCCTAATCCCAATCCCGATGCATCAGTGTATAAGGTAAATATTTGTCCTGGAACGGGAATGGTCAAAATCGGGGCGGATATCAATCTAGCCTTCAATGTTTGGAAGCTCTTCTCACCTTTGTCGGTCCACACAAACTTCTCGCCTTTCTTAGTCAAGCTGGTGAGAGGTACGGCAATCCGAGAATAGTCTTCTACAAATCTCCGATAATAACCAGCTAGACCCAGAAAACATCTAAGTTCTGAAACGCTCTTTGGTGCTTCCTACTTCACAATAGCCTCGATTTTACTGGGGTCCACTTTGATTCCTTCAACGGATACTACATGGCCTAGGAATGCGACTTCATTTAGCCAAAACTCATACTTATAAAATTTGGCATATAGTTTCTCTTTCCTTAAACGCTGTAGGGCTGCGTTTAGGTTCTTGACATGGGTTTCTTTGTCCTTGGAGCATACCAATATATCATCGATAAATACTATAACCGACGTATCCAACATATCGTGGAAAACTCGGTTCATAAGTTCCATGAACGTTGCCGGTGCATTAGTTAATCCGAATGACATAACCAAAAATTCATAATGTCCGTATCTTGTCCTGAAAGTTGTCTTCGAAATGTCACCTTCTTTAATCTTCAGCTGATGATAGCCCGATCGAAGATCGATCCTTGAAAATACTTTTGCTCCTTGTAACTGATCGAACAAGTCATCGATCCTGGGTAGTGGATATCGATTCTTGATTGTCAGTTTGTTCAACTCCCGATAGTCGATACACAATCGAATGCTACCATCCTTCTTTTTCACGAACAGTACCGGTGCTCCCCATGGAGATATACTGGGTCAAATATAACCCTTGTCTAGCAGTTCTTGTAGTTACACTTTTAATTCCTTCAGTTCAGTAGGAGCCATTCTATAAGGTGCCTTTGATACTGGTGCGGCTCCGTGTATCGGGTCTATTACAAACTCGTGGCACGGTCGGGTGGTAATCCGGTAGTTCCTCCGGAAAATACGTCGTGGTAATCCCGCACGACATCGATATCTTCCATTCGTGGTGCTTCCTTGGTTAGGTCGACCACTGATACTAGATACCCGACTGCTCCCTTCTCAAGGCACTTCTTAGCCTTTAATGCTGAAAGTATGAGCTTGCGTCTCCGGGGAAGTTTGGTTCCCGAGAAACTGAATTCTGCCCCTTCTTTGTCTTTGAATGTTAGCTTCTTTTCGGCGCATAACAAATTTGCAAAATGCCGAGCTAACCAGTCCATTCCCAAGATGACATCAAAGTCTGCCATCTCAAGTTGTATCAAGGTTGCATCTAAAGTCTGTTTCCCTATGAGAACTGGACATGGTCCATAACCTTTCTCTAGTTCCACTTCTAACCCCATCGGTGACCGTACAAGTAATTTGTAGTCTAATGTCTTGATGGGTAAGTTTATCTTCTTTCCAAATGACACAGATATAAATGAATGAGTAGCTCCGAATCGAAGAGTACTCGGGGGTATGCCATTTATAGGTACAATACCCGTGATTTATATTTACTTAGTCTACATGCTCATTCAATGTAATTATAACTTTAAAAGTTTCGGTCATACCCGTGACCACATCGGGTGATGCGGCCGCATCTTCGGACGTAACAAAGCATATACCCGTCCCCCGATGGAATTGCTTCTTGGGCTTTGGGCACTCTCCCGGGTTGGATGCAATTGAAACACTTCGGGGCTTCAGAATTTGTCTTTGGCTGAGGTTGAGCTGCGGAAGTAGTCTTGGTTGCAGCATTAAAATTCTGAGGACGGAAGGGCTTATACGTCCTGTTATTGCCTCCGTTATACGAATTCCCAGCTGGCCTTTTGATGCCTTTGTTTTGAGTGAAATAACTCTCTTTCTGGCTCGATTCAATCACTCGAGCGATCTGGACAGCTTCATTATATATTGTCTTTTCTAATCCCAGAACATGTTCCCTGATGCTTCCTCTCAGTCCCGTGACAAACCTACGGGTTTTGGTTTCTTCCTCTTGCATACTCGGTGGTGCGAAGAAAAACAGCTCTTCATAACGCTGTTGGTACGCATCCACTGACATCTGTCCCCCGATAAAGACTCGGGGAACTCCTTCTCCATCGAATCCCTGAAGCTTCGTGGAAAATATTTCTCGAAGAAAGCTTCTTTATATATAGCCCAAGTCAGTAGGGCGTGCTTAGTCAATAGATAGGTCTTCGTGGATTTCCACCAATGGTGTGCGTCGCCCTTGAGCATGAAGGTGGCACACAATACTTTCTCCTCTTCTGTAATAGTCATCATCAGAAAATTTCTTTCCATCTCGTCTATCCAGTGTGCTGGCCATAATGGATCAGACGGTTTGCCGTTGAATTCTCTGGGTTTCATCTTCAAAAACCTCTCGACCAGTCGAGAGTGATCCATCTGGTTTTGATATGCCCCAAACATATGGGGTGGGTACTGATAGTTAGCCTGTGCTGCTTCCGGGACCTGCACTGGAATTGGTGCAGCCGGTTGTTGAGGTGTCTGTTGAGCCGGGTGGTTACCCACCGGTGCTGCACTAGCTTGCCCAGTGTGCATGGTTGCAGCCTGAGTGGCTTGAAACATAACTCCCATTGCAACCTGCATTTGAGCTTGTGCGTGTTGCATCTGTTGCAGCTGCTGTGCCAGATTCATCACCACTGTTGCTAGCTCTGGTGGTGGAGGTGGCAAGTTTGTAGGGTTTACCGGTTCTGGATTTTCCGGTACATGGTTATTCTCTTGACTAGTCTCCTCCACGGGTGGTGGTGGTGGGACTGTGTTTCGGGTCTGTCGGGTCACTCTACGTCCTACATATTTCCTTCCCGAGATGGGTGGTGCCCTGAAAATCATCAAAATCAGTGAGAAATCATTTATACTTCATGTAGGCACGCTAACCGATATAAAATTCAAAATCCTCAATTTATTCTGTGAAAAATACTGTCTTTTCTATGTAGGGTCGATGGTGAGGGTCGATGGTATGTCCGACCCTTGGTATCTGACCCTAGGAATGACCTGTTCTTCCCGAGAGTTGTGGGTCGATGCGGGGGTCGATGGGTATCCGACCCTCAGTCCGAACCTTGATTTTCTGTCAGATTCCCGAGAGCCGAGGGACGATTGGAGGGTCGATCCGAGGGTCGATGGTGTCAGTCGAATTGTCCGACCCTCGGACCAAAAATCAGATTTTTAAGATCCGATTTTGGGTCATTTCTCACTATTCCTCCTCCGTTTCGACTCTCTACTCTCTGAGTTGCTACAGTGCCACTCTACTGTTTTTGGTCGGTTTAACTCCGGGTTTCGACGTCCACGTCATCCCTACAGGTATGTCTTCCCGTTTTTACCTGTTTTTAGGTTTTTTTTCTAGGTTTTTGCCCGTTTAACTCCTATTCTTCAAATTAAACTTTTTCCAACCGTAAAATTTTGATTTTTGTTGGGGGCTTTTATTATTGGTGTCTCGAGGAACGAAAGCCCTCAAAAAATTTTGAGTTTCATCGGTTGGTCATCGAGAAACTTGAAATTTTCTCTTTTTGCCCTAATTTGTCGTCATTTTCGATTTTTCTTGAATTTCTTCAAATTGGACATCGTCAGTTAAAATTTCCTACTGCATGTGGGTTGTAGGATATGTTTTAACCTACGTAAGTTCTTATGCCCACTTGTATGGTGAGAAATGGGACTTTATGGTCAACTTATATCGTTATTAAATCAAATTTTGGATTTTTATCCTGCTAACTCCCTGTTTCTTTTCTCCTTCTTATTTTGCAGATACTATGGCCCGTACCAAAGTGCCAAGATTGCGTGATCCACTTCGCTTTCGTTCGAATGAAGCCGAGGCACGCATGCCGACTATGCCCGTAAGAAAGTGGAAGGGGGTCGCATGGTGAACTTGGCCGAGCTAGCCTTGTTCAATGTAGAGGGAGCATTTGGTGATATGGGGTGGCTCCCCGTCATCACATACGACGCGTGCACATGTCCAGACTTGGTGCGCCGGCCTTCTTGTAATCTCCGGTGGTGGGGAATTACAATGATGTTGAACACGGTCGGAGTTGCGCATCACCAGCTACGTCAAGGGGGTGCACATCTCCTTTGATTATCGGCAACTGGCCGATCTATTGGGCATTCCCTATGATGGCCCTATGGTGTACCGTGCGCCGGAGAGCCACGCTTGTTGAGATGGAGATGAGGGCGTAGATCGACAACCGCCTGCTCCGTCCCGATAGATGGCGGATGAGAGCTTGCTACTTGCGTCCAGCTCCACGGGTCTTCCGCAAGATTATCCAAAGCATAATCTGATCCCGCAGAGTGGGCACTATGAGAGGGTGTCTCGGCCTGACCCGGTTCTTGATCTACAACGATCTCGCACTCGTCGCCCGGTCCCGCCTTTCCTTACATCATCATGCGGACGATGATTAGTGCCACATTGTCCGGTCATAGGGGTAATCTACCCTATGGACGCATGATTACAATGCTACTGACCCGTCTGGGGGTGGATCTGGTAGATGAGAAGATCCAGGAGAAGACCTCCTCGTCGCCTCTAGATTGGGAGGCTATCTGCAAGATGGGGCTGCGAGATGCAGAGGTTAGCGATGAGGAGAGGAATGCGATGGTGCGCCCTCACACTCGGGTCGAGATGGCTGATGCTGAGGCTGCTGCTGCTTCTGCTAGAGCTCGTGGGGATCCAGTCGACGATGACAATCGCATGTATATGGACGTCGATGTGATACCACCGCCATCACCCACACATGCGGCTGGAGTTGGTACATCTTCTGCGGCGGCTCCCGCACCTGAGGCTAGTCCTTCTCACTCGGCTGATCCTTCACTTCCACCTTCAGCATTGATGGAGATGCTGCAGGAGATCAGGGATGCTCAGCGTAGATCTGATCTGAGGATGGATGAGCTGTTGGCTGCTCAGCACGCATCAGACGCGCGGATGGGAGAGCTCCTAGAGGTGCAGGGTGCGACTGATCGAGGATAGCCGGTCTCACGGCCTAGTCTCCGGACGACCCGCACCCAGGTGGCCTGGTTGACTAGGGTCTATGCTGAGGACTATGACAGAGATCGTGAGGCCCCGCCTCCTCCTTCGCCTCCAGTTTCTTGATTTGTACTTTACTTTTCTTGTACTAGAGAGTAACTGTCCGGGTTGTGGACTGTACTCTGCTTTAGCGATGTACATACGTTTTGTTTCTCTCACTCATTGTATGTAACTGGTTTTCCCTTTAATAGATGCATTATTCTCTTTTTAATTTGGTTTCAATCATCACTTGTGCTTACAGTGTGTTTGTATTAAAGGTTTTAATTTATCCTATCTCAGTTCACAATGGTCTTAAATGTGTGTCAGTTCGGCGGGCAAGGCCTGAGATGCTCTGATACCAAGTTGTCACACCCCAATTCCACACTATTCAGAATGGTGTAATGAACCATTAAAAAAAACCAACGGTTCAACCAGGATCTCAAATAGGCTATCCCCGCGTTATCCAAACTTACACGCATCCACAATCATAATCAGAGTAAATACACAATAGCGGAAATCTTATAAATAAATGAACTGAGAACTAAGATGATATCAATAATTTAATAGCAAATTATTCTGTTTCCAACTGAGACATAAATATTTAAATATCAAATACAAGTCTTTATTAAACGCAATAAAAGAAACCTATAAAATATCTAATCAAATACACACGAGTTGCACTCGCAAGAGGAGTCGTGTGTATCATCTTCAGCTCCAGCGTCCATTGCTGCTATATTCCCGTACGCAGACGCATTCATATAATCTTCAACTGTGTAACCTGCATCATCAACTAAAAATATTCGACGTCGAGGGGTGAGCACACAACACGGCTCAGTGAGTAGCCAAAACAATGCAACATTACATATGCATGCAAAAAGTCAATTTATATCTTTGGTCTGGTATATAAGTTTGGAGTATGCTATAGAAAGGTTGAGGTAGCCAAAGGTCGCGTTTATTGACTCCGCCTCTATACACGAGTGTGTGACGTTACCCGAAGATCACGTTTATCGTCAACTCACATGCACCCAATCATGAACAATATATAACAAAGGTTACGTTTATTGCTATATAGTGCCATACCAACACGTAAGCCCCTGATGGCGAGGGCTGCAAACTGGGCTCGCAACTAACCAATCCTAATGCCAAACAGTGTATCCAAGGCCTCACCCCAAAGATCCCTCAGAATGTCCATAGAGATAGAGCTAAGGCCCCCCGGTAGAGTCAGAGACTACAAGGACCGAGACCACCTCCCCTGATACTCTACGACATAATAGTTCTGCTAAAGTAATGGCGATATGACGATGCCAATGCACAAGACTTGAGTTAGAAATAGAGCAAAAGTGCTGAGACCTGCCAAAGATTAACGTTTATTGATGTTCTCATCACACCTCCCCTGATACTCGCTTGCATCAAGCACATCAACCACACACATACAAACACATGCCTATTCCTATCATCATCATCATCATCATGTTATAAACAATAAAATAAATATGCATGAACAAGTAATAGAAATATTGGATGGCATGTTGTATGCACATTACAAACATATTCGCATAGAATCAAGCATGGCATAGGACTCAAGAAATAGAAAACAGTTTATTATTAATCAATTTAATTTGGGGTTAAGGTTCCTCACCTTAGCTTGCTAAAAGATACTTTTCCAAGCTTTAAAATCACCTTTATACTGTTATTATATTGCTAGAAGACCTAACAAAGTCGATAGAATTTAATTAGAATTAATTCAGAATTTAAAAACCATTCTGTCAACTGAGGGTCGATGCTAGGGTCGATGCTAGGGTCGATGGGTCTATCGACCCTCCCCTCTTCTCCGGACTTCCCGAATGCTGAGGGTCGATGGTCAGAAACACCTAGGGTCGGATGGTTATCGACCCTCGGTGCGACCCTTGGTGCACTCTGGTCCAATTCCCACTTTTAAATCCATTCTTCGTGTTTGGGGTCCTATGGCTTGCTTCCTACATTTATTCAACATTCATTCCATGGTCTAGAACCATGTATAATCCATTTAAATAGTTTTCATGCATCCTCCTATGGTTTTCCATGAAAACCTAACCATGGATGGATGGTTTGGGTTTCTCCGAGATCACTCTCTTATTAATTACTACCCTAAGGTCTGTAGAAACTCATAGAATTAGTATCCATACCTGAGAAGGTTAATCTTTCTCTGAAACTCTTCTCCTTTGGCTTAATTTCTCTTCCTTCCCTTTCTTCTTCCTCTTTCCTTCTCCTCTATTTCTCTCAATTCGATTAGGGTTGTGAAAGGAGTGAAATTGGCTTAGGGACGTCCTTTAAATAGACTAGGAACATCCTAAATAAGTCACATTTAGATTTGGAAAGAATCTCAATCGAAAAATATAGAAATTTCCTAATTTCTATATTCGGCAGAAACCGAAGGTCGATGGGAGGGTCGATGATCCCGTCGACCCTAGGGTCTTAAGCTGTCCGACCCTCCCTTCAAAACTGAGGGTCTGACTTTCTGTTTTGGGAGGTCCGACCCTGCTTAGCTGGGTGTGCGACCCTCCCTTAAAATAAAGTGTTTTTGGGTCGATTTGATACCTGGGATCTCGATCTCCTTCATGCCCTTGGTCCATTTGACTCGACCATGATGGGTAAACCTGGTTCAAGGTGGTAAGACCGGGTTAGATTGACACGGGTCTTAGATAAGTAGGATGTTTCAATCGATTAAAACCCTATGCAACTTGTTGTTTGATAATTAAAAGGATTAGTAACCTTGGACATGAAGTAAGAAACTTCATGCAAGAAAAACCAAAACCCTTGACTTCATGATAAGAAGTCCTTCTTAGTATTAAGATTTTAGAAGGAAATCCTTACTAGCAAGTGTGGCATCTCATGGAGAATTGGTGCAGATAGCACTAGGTTTCCTAGGGACGGCAAGCTTACTACAAGTGTAAATGTGTCCAAGAATGGTGAATAACGACAAGTGAATTTAATAATGAAACTCTAAATGCTACAGCATGATAAGAAAACAATAAAGTGCAGGTATTAAATATTGGATGAGTTACTAGGTTATTAACACACTAATAATGAAATTAAAGGGAAGTCAAATAAATTCTATTGAATTATTAACAAATATTATTGTTTGTAATGTTAAATCCTTAGCTATGAGAACTCCAATAGATTACGGCTCGAACAATTGCTGAGGAATTTCTCCACAAGTAACTATAAGGGAACTAAACCTTTGTTTGGTAGATTAGTTCTTTTAATTTGTGTTAAATGATGTTATGAGATTGATAACATGCATTGTGTGTGATAACATGCCATCTAATAAAATGTTTATTTGCTCATTCATATGCATTCTATTGTATGCGATCAGTAAAACCCATGGTGGGTTGGAAGTGAGGTGGAATGGGACGCCTCATGACCTCTCCATGAAAGGTAGAGCTGGTCTTGTTGTTTCTTGATGTTTGGTTAAGTCAGTAAGGAGGAAGGTGGGTGGAATGGGAAACTTACACCACTTCTTACTGGCACTGCTTTGCATTGACCATAAGTAACCTAGCCAAGTCACGATGTTCTAAGTGAGGACCCGACATGGTCGGAAGCTTGGCGAAGTTACAGTCTAGTAATATGAATAATTAGATGAACATGGCTAGTCGAACATAATTATCATGATAACTGTACCCCTGGCCATTAGGGGCTTAAGTAATGGCATGGGTTCAATAAAAAGATGGTATGAACATAGCTGCGATGCTCCCCATGGTCGAGTGATGGGATGAGAGGGAAAGTCGATTAGTGGGATTACCATCTCCTCAGGTGCCCAACGGACTGTGGACTTGGGATGAGTTAGGTGTGGCAGTCGGTGGGATAACGGAACTGCATTCCAAAGATGGACCCATACTTGGGGGATGTTGTTCTGGTCCATGTGTGGAATAATATTCGTTCTGATTGGGGTGACCCATGCAGCCTTGAGACTCTGGGAGTGGGTGCTCATGAGTTGCCACTTACAATTATATACCAGATCATAGTTGATAGTTGCATGCATATTGTGTGTTGTACGTTTGATTTTCTTACTAAGCTTGGTGGTTGAGCTTACCCTATATGCACAAAATCTTTTAGATATTGCAGGTACTTTTCATGACTTGTCGGGTTGCAGTCCATTTGGTGTAGAGAATGAAGACTCTGAGCTTGAGGATGAGCTATTTGATTCCTGAAGCATTCCATAGAGCTGAGCATGGGCTTAGGCCATGTCCATGTTTCATTTCTTTTAGTTGAGACTACATTAATTATTTTGGGTTTACGTAGTCAATAAATTATGAAAAATAATTTATTTATGTTGGAACAATTTATTATGGGACATATGGATGTTTTAAAATTTAGATTATTTATTTGAACCGAATGAGTGATGAACAAAACTTATGGATTCGAAACATAATAACTTTTATTTAGTAATCTGATAGCTTTAATTATTGGTCTTTAATTGTTAAGTCTTCTATTAATTTACTTTTTTAGGTATGAGTGATTTTTTAAAAAAAAAGAAAAAAATGAGAAAAATAATATAAGATGGTAAATTTTACTCTAAAAATGCTTGATCTGAGTTGACTTGTGGAGTGTCGTAATGTGTGATCCTGGAAGGGGATTTCCAATGCCTTAAATTAGGATGTGGATATGTCATCCATTCCACAGTACTGATACATCAGGAAATGGGGTGTGACAGAAGTTGGTATCAGAGCCATGTTACGACATAGTTATGGTATAACCAGAATCAATCCATAGTACTCTAATACTAGAAGTTGGTATCAGAGCATATCACACTATGCCACAATCAACCCATATACCATAAAACAGAAATGCTGACATTAGGTGAACGAATAATATACAAATGAGAATAAGCTGTAAGCAAAGACCAAGGAGCAATTATAAAATTAAAAAACATGAAGCACAAACCAAGTATGATAAGCTGTAACAAGTGAAACAAAATTAAGTAAGAAGGATAGAGAGTTTTAAATTTAAATCCCTAATTTTACTCAGGATGATGCAAGTAACCATAGGCTTATTTATGAGTTTCATAACCATTCAAACAAATCAGACTCAGTCAACCGAACAAGCCAATCGCACCTAGCTGATAAACTAATGAAGGATGTTACTATTGACTCCTTCCACCTATGTGACTCCAGCTTTGAATCTAAGCTCATACTTGTAGATTCTCTTATGCATATGTGTCATCCAATCATCTCGTATTGACAATGGTAGAAGAAGGAACGAGATATGTTTGATTAACATATTCTGGAAGGAGGAATCTTAATTCTCTATAATTGTTTGAATATCAAACAACCACAATGCCGCATTCTTAGTTGCTATCTTACGTCAATTCACACCTGAGATATTCTATGGTACGTGCTACTCGATAGATGAAAGTGTTATCTGTGCTATTCAATGGTAACTGCGTAACCCGGATAATAGAGCACGAGCGTCGATCGATACACTATGCAGCTACATAATATCAAGAACCACTGTTTGAGGAACCATTCACTTACGACACATCATCATGAACCCCTCGCCGTTGTGATGCATCCTTTTGTTTAATTTCTAACAATGCCAAGCCTTCTGAGCTTTGAGTAGTAGAGGAATCTGTAGGAATGAAGGTCGGGTCACTCTTGTTCTCTATTGAAGCCGACCAAATTCTAGATAATGCGACTATATACTCTGGGAATTGGTCGACAATGACTTTCTTTTAATTTAGAACCCAAAATCATTTACTCCCGAATTAGTACAGGGTCCCACTTAGTACAACTAAAACCTTTGGCTCTACATAGACTAATTCATCGTGTGTTGACATACCTAAGAGATGGACAAGTCTAGGTATGTCTAAAATAATCTCTCACCCCATGTACCCAACTAAAAATGCATGAGGATGAAGCATCTGCATCTTTTGCCACACCTTATTCTGCCTAAGGATGGCAATAGAAGTATCTCACAAGGTCAAAACATGTAGGTATTTAGTATTGCAGAATCGGTAACCAATCCATATCGCTGAATGCTTTATGAACCACAAATAGTTCTAAGTCATTACATCTCACATACCGACATGATTCAATTGGTCTACCTTCAAAGTGAGACCAAGTCCTTACTACCTCTACTGACCAAAATCATTGCCAGTTATACCTTTGGACGAAGACCATGTAACCTTTGCTGCCCAAATAATAGATGATTTTTCTAACAACAAAACCAAGATGTTTGATTAAGTCACTGCAACTGGTACTGCTACGACAAAATGAAATCTGTTAAGGAAAGAAGATGTGTTAGAATACAAGTATAGATAAATGCATCTACCTATCGTAATGATAAAAGAGGTCCTAGGTGGTGTATCTAAATGTAGAATGATGCAATCATTGAAAGGAAATTGGTGATTATGGAATTAACAATCTATGAATGGATGTTTAATTAATCTATAGTAAATGACAAAGTACACTATTGGTTCAAGAGAAATAAATGATAAGCAAATTGCTTTTGAGTTTTGAGGGTAATAGTAGGCAAATGATGATTTTCACTTGAATGATCTACAAAAATGGATAAAAATGAGTATAAACATTGTGGCATGTGTAGTGGAACTTTTCCAGAGTTATTTCGAGACAACACCCCATCGTTCTAAACCATTATATGGAATAGTACCCAGGATTTGGAATTAAATATGTTTGGTGCAAAAAATGGCGAACCAAAATGAAAAGTTACCTTAACGAAGTGATTTGATGTTTGATGGTGAAGTATTAGCTTGGAATCATCCAAGGAACTCCTGAGAGGAAGTATTATGTCAAGAGTGTGTGTTTTTCTAGTAGCACCTTAAACTAAAATGTGAGAAAATGAAAAAAAATCACATAGCACCTTGTTTTTAGCCGAGGATGCTGACGTGCAAACAAACATGTATCAAATGTCCCAACCGCATCTAGTGTGTGCCATACATCCCATTTTTTGTTTTAATCACTCCGATTTAGATGTGTGTTCGCTTGTACATCTGCGATATCCTTATTGATTCGTTTTTGCTGACCTTGAGCAGACCTATTCTATTGCATGATGTTGTACGTGAAACATTCTATTCCTGACAAGACCAATGATTAAACTTTCCTAGGTTTGATCGAAAAAACCTTCAGTCATGGCATTGAACAAATCTCAAAATGGTGCTTCAAGTTCAAACAAAATTCCTACGTTGAAGGTGATGCACATATTTTTTAAAGAACAGCCTCAAAAATTTACGGGAGAAAGCAACTCCAGGGAACAATCTCAGAACTGGATCTAGAACATGGTGGAGGTTATGGGAAACCTTCAGCTACTAGATGCACTTAAGGTGATGTGTGACGCTTATTAATTAGAGGGTGAACCCTATAATTGGTGGATGGGTGTACAACCAATAATACGAGAACGCCATGGTGTTATCACCTGGGATGTTTTCAAAGAAGCTTTTCTGGATAAATATGCATGTTGGATGCTTGAGCTAGTGGCCACTCCACTTGAGGAGAGGAGGTAAATCGGAGAAACTCATAGGCGAGTCCAACTACCACAACAACCTCAATTCCCTGCACGTATGGACTTTCCCCCTTACTTTTTCAAATGTTCTATTTGCCATCGAACGGGTCATACCATGAGTCAATGCCCATACCTAGTTAGCTAGGCACCTCAGCCGAAAGGAAACCAACTGATGGTGGAAGGGACTAGGACCAATCCCCTAGTTATGCCGACAGGTATTTTATTTCACCCCCAGATATTATATTAAGATATTCATTCATCTAGAAATTGATTTCTATAGCTTATGAAGGATTAATATACAAATTCTATGGGAGATATGAAGTGTTAAATTTTAAGGTACAAAAGTCACATGAGATATTGTTGAAAGAATCTAAAAGAGATATTGAGAATTGATTTAGATTTATTAAAATCACATGATTCGTGTTTTGAGGAATGAATTAATAAGGTAATGAAGATGATCAGAATCAATGAATTTCTAGTATGAAGAGTGAAAATTCTTAAACGTGATATGTTGAATGACAATCAGATATCAATACCAATTGAAGTACTAGAATCAAATAATTATATGAAAACTAAGGGAAAGAAAAGAGTGATAAATTCTAGGAAATAAGCTTATGTGATTGTAATGGGAAATAATCAAATGTCAAACAACCTAGTGAAGACAAAACAAGGAAATAGGAAAGTGTTTCCCAAGTTGATGATGGAGAATTATGTTAAGAAGGTCTAACAAAAGGTTATAGATTCGATGAAAACACTGTTATAGTGAGCCAAGAAAAATAGACACTGAGGAAATTGAGAAAATCCTAACTAAAGTTGAATGATTGACCAACTATGTTAATAAGGAAAGCGGATGTGATGTCGAACTACCCCAGGATCAACATTCGTGTTAAGAAAATTTCCTACAGGTGAGACCCTGTAATGGAAAAAAGAATCCGTTAAAGGATTTGAATATATTGTATGAAGAAAAATGCTTTGACTAGGTAGGAAGCATGTTGGAATAAAAATGCTGTTTGTTCATGTAATCAAGGATATGAACTTTAATGAAGATTAAGAAGTTGAAAGCTGCTAGTGGAGATCTATTTTGAGGAAGCTGACTTAAAAGGAAGTATTAAAGGATATAGTAGGCATTATCGAGCTACAATGGTAATGAGAGATTAATATTAGAAGTCGGTATTAGAAGAATTGATCTAAGTATGAAAATAATGACTTAACCAAGGTTTAAATTACTTTCCATAACAATCTGAAAGCTAATGAAGCTCTACATCTCAAAGGAAGGATTATGAGCAACATAAGATAAATAAAATAAACATTTGATATTAAAGGATATTCGTACTATATCATATTCAAATGAAACCAAAAGAGATAGGGAATTAAAGAGGATATGAATTCAGACTATATGAAGTTCTTCAGTAAGAAGGAACGAATGTTCATGTTGAGCATCTGTAGCCTGGAAAGCCCAAGCCAAAAAGCCACGAGGCACTCAAGGATGCAAACTATGGAGCAAAGAAAACCCAAGAATCAAGGGCCCTACTATCTATATTAAGTAATAAGTCCCTGGGAGAGTACCCCAACAAATAGAACTCGGACTAAAAACCCATAATTGAGGTATTTTAGATCTCCGAAGTTCCCATTTTGTCCTACCCTTATAGTAGAAGTCAGATTAGTGCTTGGATTCATACTTATTAACTACAGATTAGTGCTTCGATTCATACTTAATCAAGGTAAGAAATGAAAGTATGGGGGATTGATTAAGGTCATAGAATTATTGACCGCCCCACTGTTACGTATGAAGGGTCTACCGATGACACAGGCATGTAAAGTGTAACCCGTTATGGAGTGCTAGAATTGTAAAAGCACAAAACCATAGGCAACCCATCAGACAAACACCCTAACTGGTGGGATAAATTGATTGTTACTTGAACTGTTAAGATACCAGTAGCCTTAGGTAAAAAGAAGGAAGAATATGGTACATAAGAAACTACTAAGAGCTATAATTGGAGGCTATGGAAAATAACGAAAACAGAGAATTCACTAGTGCTACGGATTAGGATGTCCTTATTGGTACTTGTGTTTAATGTTGGAAAATTTAAAACGAGTATGGACTAATGGGAGATCAGAAAGTGAAACAATAAGAAGTCCCACTTGTTAGGACTTAATGTATGGGTGCACACAAACTTGAATAAGAGTTATAAGAAGAATATCACATGATATAATGAATTGTGTGCCAAACTAATGGGAGTTAGAAAATGTATGTTGTGGCTTGAATTGATCACCACATGGGTTATTATTGAGTCGCTTGTCTTGAATACTTTGTAAATGAACTCTTGCTAACGAGTTGGGAATGTGTTAGGTAATGGATTGCGCACACCTCCCTAACCCCGCTCACTCGATGACCAAAACTCGTAAAGCAGAAATTCCTGACCACAAGATGAACCAAACCTCATCTTCATCACACGTGTTCCGAGATACTCAGGATATTGTGACCATCATAGATGAGGTCATTAAAATGACCTACAAGTTACATTTTGAGTCCTAGCAAGGGACAATAAATGCATTAGTGGAGGCCATGAACAATAACACCGCCTCTGTATCAGTCTTGGTTGGAGTGTTAGACTTACTGGGACATTTTACCCAAAGTCTCCAAGAACAATAGAGGGGCATGGTTGTGTGAATGGTAGTCGAGTGCTACAGCCAAGGAACTCCTCAAGGACCCCAAGATGAAGTGTTGGTAGCCCAAAGATGGGGCAAACAAGCAAAGAGAGCCCTAGAAGAAGAAGCACCCCGAGAAGTACCAAAGGTGCCTCATTTTGAGAATGAGGAACTTCCGGTGGAACTACCATTTTCCGTGACTGAAACCCTAATGCCACCCATTATGGGTCTTCATAAATGCTATCGGTGAGGAAGCCAAAAGCACCTAATGTGACGATGTACCTAACCCATTGAACGGGTACTACCAACTAGTTCTAAAGACATTGTTACGTGCCTCTCTTGCTAAGTGGTGAGGCATGAAACTCATGACTACCAAAAGTATTGGTAGTGCTAAGCCTATATGTGAGTGTAGACCTCGCATTGGTTCAGAAATGTTTTTGGTAATTAGGTACCTCAAACTTTTTTGGTTATTGAATGCCATAACTAATATCTATTGATCTAGTGAAGGTTATGATGCACGATAGGCAACCATAGGTATGGGATAAAACTAACAGCTATGCCTTGATTTTGGGGATAAAATCCTTATAAATTGGGGGTATTATAAGACCCACACCTAGAATCCTCACCAGTTTGGACCCTCTGTGCCAGGTCTTACTATGCCAACACTATGCACCTTGACATCTTAACCCTCAGAAGGATGTTGTGTCAAATACTAGGATCACCTAATGATGGTAGGGCATGGGGAAGAAGATTTATGTAACCTAAAAGGCATCCCCATCAATTTGGCCCACTAAACCAAGTCTAAGCCCATTTTTAAGCTCAATTGGATGCTCTATCAGATGGTGCATTACTCGGTTGACAGAATCTAGTTTGTATCTAATTAGAGCATTCTCTCTCCAATGGTTTCTATAAAAGGAAGCCCCCAAGCTTCCTTATTTCCCTTCATGGTTCACCAGTGTGTGAGTGAGAGTGCTTGAATAGCGGACATGGAACTCCAAGCTTAGAGCTCAAGCATCGGTTCTCCTTTGAGGTATGTTCACTTCCTTACTCCATTCTGTTCTTGTGGAGAAACGCATCCAAGACCTATGGTGGAATTCCACCATTCATGGTTTCCATTAATGGAGACCAATTCCAACCTAGAAAACCTAGGTCATCTTTCACCTCCATAAATGAGGAAGTAAATGGATTTAAAATGACTCCCATTGTGTGTGCAATGGTGGAAGGATACTTTCCACCACCTAAAATGGGAGTAAACAAGGTGGGAAAAAATCTCCTAAAGAAGGAAACCTTTTTTGGTTTGTGCCTAGTTTCTGGGCCTAAACCGAAGGCTTAAACCAGAGGTTTGGCCTTGACCCTGCCTCTGGCCGGGTGACTAAGACCAGTCCTCTACCAAGGCTAATGCCATGGTATGTCAAACCAATACCCAATCGAAGGATCCCAGCCTAAGTTACCCAATCAGGGGCACAACCCTCCAGTGAGTACCTCTAGTGAATTGATGGCTGCGACTGATTCTAGTCCCCGAGTAGGCTTAATATCAAGCGAAGGCACTGTCAGATAGTACACCACCCGGCTAAGCCTCCAGATAACCTACTGGAACCACACTGTTATGACAATGGTAATGAACCGGATGTTCTGCCAGAGGATGCACCATCCAATTCATCCTTCGGTTAAGCTGAATTTAAGAATAACTAAGTGTATAATCGGGAGATGATTCTAAAGGATACACCACCCGGTTATATCCTCCATTTCAGACTAGTTTGATTTGTATGCCTAGTTTGGACTATAGGATACCAACCGTTCGGTTCTCGACTTATCTTGGGACCTGAGCATGGATATTAGGACTTGTCTATGTTAGTTTAAAAGTTGTTCACTAATCTAGTGAAACTTATCTAACTAATTAGGTAAAACAACATGAGTAGTAGACGAAGCCTTCTACTCGCTTCAAGGTTCAACAGCACCTTTGGTGTTTATAGGTGAGGGGCTGGGTCCCATAGAATTTGAGCATGTGTTTGTTGTATGTGCATTTCTTGCTACATCATGTCATCCAATAAACTAAATATATGTTCATGCATTTGCATGTAACAATAACTATGTATATTTGGAAGTTGTACGATGGATGTGTGGCGTATTGGAGTGCAACACACGGGCCATGTTGTAGGTGTAGCCCTTCATATCAGTATATATGCAGGACCATGTATGGTGGTATGTGTGATGTGTTGGAGCACTCGCATACGTACCATGTTGGTCTAATTGCACCTTAGTAGAGACATAGTGAACCATTGGAGTAGGGATCCGGGGATCTCTGTTGGGGTGTTACCAATGTATGGTGGTTCATGTAATAGGTAACTTCATGAATCATGTTGCGATTGGCTAGTACCTTAGTGGGGGTATAAGACCCGTGCACAAATTTCAGTCCTGAGTTAGAAATTTTGGCTTGTAACAGGTCTTACCACTATAAACGGGTTGCTACGACATGACCAAAGTGGGAAAAACACAATGGAGGAAGGTTAGACTTCATCCCACACCTTACAAAAGATTTTACACTCTATTTTAGTCATACAAATGGACACCAGCCGCACGAAGAAATGATGTTCAGAGGTGCATCAGCCGCACGTTGCGAAGACTCATATTTTGGCCGTGTGGAGGCAGCATGCAGAGGCACCGTGTGGATGGACATCAGCCACATAAAGAAATGATATGTAGATGAACATTAGCCACAAGTAGTCGACGAACTATTTTTTGGTCCGAAAGCCTCAAGCTCAACTATGACCTAAAAATTTAGTCAACCAACACCTAAACCAAAGGGTTTCGGTCTATGATTGACTATGGTTTATTTTCAACCCAACAAGGGACCACAAGAGTGAACCAAAACCATCTCTTCACACCGAATGGGATTGGATTGTGAACCAATCTTAGTAAGGAGACCAAGTACGTTTTTAAATAAGGAAAGGAGGAAAATCCTCTGCCTTGCCATTTTGAAATCTCTAATAGATCCATACCCATCGTCATTAGGTAGAGATCATTCATCTCTCTCATTTCTGTTCAACTTAAGACTAACCGAGAAAAAAGAGAAATGGAATCAGATCTAACACATTTTGGAGAAGGGGAAGGAAAAGAGAAATTTGAGAAGAAGAAGAAGTAGAGAGAGAAGAGAGAAAACTAAAAGAGAAGAGAGAGAAAGGAATAACCTTCCTCTTGATACCACCCCAGTAGGAAGAAAAGAAAGAAAGAGAAAGTTGGAGGTAACGGATCTCTGGATTGGCGAGTTCATTGCTGAAGAGCTTGGAGATTGAGGGAGACAAACCTTGTAAGTTTTCCCTCCCTCTAAAACCTGAATTGTTTAATAGAAATTAAAGGAAGATGATTCAAGTAATGGTGAAAGGAAATAATATTCCTTCAACATGATGGTTATGATGCTGTAACTGAATGTCTAAGACACCATTAAGGGAAGAAACATCCACCACCATTAATGGGAAAGATGTGAATCAGGTAAACTATCATCCATAAATCCAAAAAGTGGATGGTAGTGTACATGGCATACCGGTTGAGTGAAATCGGATGAAATGGATTAAAAACAAAAATGAAAGAGACTGAGAAAAATACCCATGGACAGTTAGAGACCTTGGAATGACCCTACGAGTCTCGGATCAAGGACCAACGATGAGATCCGAAGGGTTGGAAATTGGATCTAGAATTAAAAACCAGATCTGGTATTTTGCTAAACTGTCAAATCGAAACGGTAACCATAACTTGACGTAGAAATGGAATTCTGAGCCCAAATTTCTTATAATGCTTAGAAAAATCCAAGAAAACAACTATATCAAAATCGAGTCATTTCAGCCACATTTTGATGTGGGGTCGATTATGTGCTGCACGATTTACCTGTCGTTATGTGTGGTACATGTGTTTTTGCGATGGTTCAATGCCAAACATGGCCGAAAGCCTTTTGTGATTTTATTAGGCCCATTTAAGGGTTTAGATCCCTGGAATCATATTTATGGATATGTTTTCTCTTTTATTTTGATTGGTAACCGATGGTGCAGTTTTCATACTTGTTGTTCACTTTTACAAACATTAGCAAACATTGGATAGCGAGTGTAGGATGTTGGAATAGAGTTACCAGACCCTTAAATAAATGAAATCTCCATTAATTTGATTATTAACCTTGAAAGCTGATTTTATGCTTGGTGTACACTATTAGAAATGCCTTGAACCTTTTGGACAGCAAGTGTGTTATGTCAAAACCAAATCACCAGACCGCTGGAAATGTTAATTGTCACACCTCGATTCCGAATAAATCATAAGTGTGAGTGAACCGTCATTGAACCAACGGTTCACACTAGGATCTCAATAAGAACATATCCACTTATACAAACCATTGCACATAACCATAATCACAATACGATTAAATACAACGGAAGTCTTAAATTAAACGAACTAAGTTCTACATTGTAAGTATAGTAACCAATTATTCTCCACACCAAAACCTAAATAAAATATCTGTACACCATTTATGAATCCAACTTAAATAAAATAAAATAAAATAAAACAATCCTAGAGGTACACGCAGAAAGGGCACTCGAATGAAGCGTCATGCTCATCCTCCCTTACTTGCACTTCCAAGGCAGCAGCACTTCCATACACTAGAGCATCCACATAGTCCTCCACAGTATAACCTACATCAATATGTAAAAATAGTGTGTACAGAAGGGTGAGCTCACAACTTAGCTTACTAAGAAAATTATACAATGCAACACACAACATGCATGAGTAACATTTACATTATGGTCTAGTTTTAAGTTTGCAATGTGCTATAGAAAGGATTGGCGGCCACCAAACCTCTATACACGAGTGTGTAAATTCACCCAATGGATTAAACACCACTGTCGTCCTACATGCACCCACCATGGAATAGAGATAGAGCTAAAGTGTCCAAATCACATACCGCCAACACTTCCCCTAATGCCCTACCCATACCAACACGTAAGCCCTTATTGGCGAGGGCTTGCAAACTGGGCTCGTAACTAATTAGTCCTATATGTCATCACAGTAGGCCCAATCCCAGCACAGCTCCCTACAGCATAGAGATAGGGCTTGAGTCTAGTGGCCAGGCCAGAGACCACAGTGGCACTTCCTCCCCCTGATACCCTACCCGCACCAGGCATGCTAAGATAGAAGCGATACGAAAAGGTGCTAGTGTGAGGAATGATACAAGACCCCAGGCCCTTCCCATTCCACACATCAATGAAAACATTCACATGCCTAACAATCACATCCTAGCATAGCGAGTATGCATAAACTATATAATAACTGAAAGTGAAGATGACAAGCGAGTATGCAGCAACACCATTCCATAGAATCATAATTACTAACAACGTATTACTATTATTAAGTTATTAGGGTTTAGGTTTGATTCCGTTACTTGACGCTTGATTGCTAGCTTGCTCCACGTCACAGCATCCAAACTTGCAATCACAAAGTCCTACACGATGTTAAGGTTGAATTAGAATTAGTTTCTTAGGATTTACATTGGTCGAAAACCAACTGGGATTGAAAACACCCTCACAGTGCTTACCGATCGTAACACTATGGGGAAAGCTACGACCGGTATGGTTGACCGGTCCCCCACAGACCACCTTCCGAGAGGTACCCATCGCAGTACCGATCGCACATAGTGCCACCGGTATAGTCGACCGGTATGCCTCCGAAAGACCACCAACTTGGTGTTCGCCTTCCGTCGGTCACCCATTATTGGTTCTAGGCCTGAGCAACTAGTTAGGGTTGCTTCATGTTCCATTCAAGTCCTAGTTCCTATGATTCATCGCTTAGAATTCGAATCTAGGGTTTAATGAACAATTAGGGTTTAACGGCAAAATAAGGGTTTTAGATCAATTCCTAGCCTTGCATGGTATTGATCAGTCATTATCAGTCATCTATAATGATTAACTTAGAGAAAAGTTCAAGCACTTACCATTGGTTCACAACTATGGTGTTCTTCGTCCAATGACGGCTCCTCTTCCACCTTTCTTAGCTCTTTCACCTCTTCCGATCTCTTTCTCCTCTCTAGGGTTTGTGAGAAACAATCAAAGAGGTTTAAAGAGTTTTAAGGATCCTTAAATAGACTAGGTTGGGGTTTAGGATGTTTTCCTATGTTAGTAAAGTCCCTAGGCTCGAGATTTGGCAAGCGCGACCTATAAAGATCCTTTTCTGGATCTAACTATTCTATCCGCGTAGACATACCGGTCGACCGGTATATAGACTGGTATCATAAGATTGGTATGAAAAATATCATATCTTTAGGTCCGCTTTTGTACCTGGTTATCATCTACTCATCCCGTCTGGCCTGGTGATGATTGAAAGACCTGTTACGACATGAAATAGAGGTTTAGATCGGGTTATGGAGTGCGGGTCTTACAACTTCCCCACCCTTAAATGAAATTTTGTCCCTAAAATTTGCATGTAGGTCTCACAACTCCCCCACCCTTAAAAGAAATTTCAGCCTCGAAATTTGCACATACCTTGTTCGTCGAAGAGGTTAAGGTATTCCTTTCGCATCGGGTTCTCCTCCTCCCAAGTGATTTCTTCTACATCTTGGATTTTCCAATGCACATTGACGTAATGGATATACTTGCTTCATAGTTGTTGTACCTTTCAGCTTCTGAGCATCACAGATATTACCTCAAACGTCAAATCCTCTGTTAAGTCTGGTGGGTCTACTGTCAAGATGTGTGACAGATCTCTGACATACTTCTTCAATAAAGAAACATGGAACACATCATGAACCCTTGACATGGATGGTGGTAGAGCTAGTTGATATGCCACATTACCACATCTGGTCAATATCACATATGGTCCCACGTATCTGGGGCATAGCTTCCCCTTTTTATCGAACCATTTCAGACCTCACACAGGTGATATCTTCATGAACACCTTATCACCAACTGTAAACTCTAGATCTCGACGTCGGTTATCTACATAGTGCTTTTGTCGTACTTGATCTGTCTCCACTCTTTCTTTAATATGATAAATCGCTCGACAAGTTTCTTCTACAAACTCCGAACGTAAGACCCGTACTCCATGAACTCAATTTAAACCTTTATTTCATGTCGTAACAAGTCTTCCAATCATCACCGGGCCAGACGAGACGAGCAGATGACAACCAAGTACTAAAAAGGACCTAAAGATATGATATTTTTCATACGTCTTATGGTACCAGTCCATATATTGGTCGATCGGTATGTCTGCGCGGGCAAACTAGATAGATCTGAAAACAGATCTCTGTGGGTCCTGCTTGCCAAATCTCGAGCCTAAGGACTTTTTTAACGTAGAAAAACTTCCTGAACCCCAACCTAGTCTATTTAAGGACCATTAAATCTCCGTAAACCTCTTTGATTGTTTCTGAAAAACCCTAGAGAGGAGAAAGAGATCGGAAGAGAAGAAAGATTTAAGAAAGGTGGAAGAGGAGCCGCCATTGGACGAAGAACACCATAGTTGTGAACCCACGGTAAGTGCTTGAACTTCTCTCTAAGTTAGGCATTATAGATGACTGATCAATACCATGCAAGGCTAGGTATTGATCTAAAACCCATATTTTGCCGTTAAACCCTAGATTCAAATTATAGGCAAAGAATCATCGAAACTTGGACTTGAATGGAACATAAAACATCCTTAACTCATTGCTCAGTCCTAGAATGCATAGGAGAAACCCTAGAACCAATAATGGGTGACTGAAAAAAGGTAATCACCAAGTTGGTGGTCTTTCGGAGGCATACCAGTCGACTATACCGATTGCACTATATGCGATCGGTACTGCGACAGGTACCTCTTGGGAGCTGGTCTGTGGGGAATCGATCGACCATAGCTGTCGCACCTTTAAACACAGTGCTGCCAGCAGTATTTATGATCGGTATGCACTGTGTGGGTGTTTTCAATCCCAGTTGGTTTCCAACCAACGTAGACCCTAAGAAACTAATTCTAATTCAACCCTAACATCGTGTAGGACCTTGTGATAGCAAGTTTGGACGTTGTGACGTGGAGCAAACTAGCAATCAAGCGTCAGGTAACAGAATCAGACCTAAACCCTAGTAACTTAATAACGTAAAATGTTTGTTAATAATTATGATTCTGTGGATGGTGTTTATGCATACTCACATGTCAACTATACTTTCAGTTATTTTATTGTTCATGCATACTCGATATGCTAGGTTTGTGTGTTAGGCATGTGATTGTTTCATTGGTGTGTAGAATGGGAAGGGCCTGGGGTCTTGGATCATTCCTCACACTAGTACCTTTTTGTATCACTTCTGTCTTAGCTGCTTGGTACAGATAGGGTATCAGCGGAGGAAGTGGCACTGTGGTCTCTGGCCTAGCCACTAGACTCGAGTCCTATCTCTATGTCGTAGGGAGCTGTGCTGGGATAGGGCCTACTGTGAAGACATATAAGATTGGTTAGTTAAGAGCTAAATTTGCAAGCCCTCGCCAATAGGGACTTACGTGTTGGTATGGGTAGGGCATCAGGGGAAGTGTTGGCAGTGTGTAATCTGGATACTTTAGCTCTATCTCTATTCTATGGTGGTTACATGTGGGACGACAGTGGTGTTTGATCCATTGGGTGGATTCACACACTCTTGTATAGAGGTGCGGTGGATGCCAATCCTTTCTATAGCACATTGCATACTTATAACCAGACCATAATGTGAATGTTACTTATGCATGTTTTGTATTGCATTGTCTGATTTTCTTACTGGGCTAAGTTGTAAGCTCACCCTTGTGTACACACTATTTTTTAGATGTTGATGCAGGTTACACTGTGGAGGACTATGTGGATGCTCCAGTGTTTAGAAGTGTTGCTGCCTTGGAAGTGCATGCAGGGGAGGACGAGCATGACATTTCACTCGAGTGCCCTTTCTGTGTGTACCTCTAGGATGGTGTAAAGATATTTTATTTATATTTTGGTGTAGAGAATAATTGGTTACTATACTTACAATGTAGAACTCAGTTCATTTAATTTATGACTTTCACTGTATTTAATAGTATTCTGATTATGGTTATGTGCAATGGTTTGTATAAGTGGATACAGTCTTAACGAGATCCTGGTTTGAACCGTTGGTTAAGTGGCGGTTCACTCAGACTTCTGGTTCAATCGAAATTGGGGTGTGACAACTTGGTAGACCTACATGCAAATTTCGGGGATGAAATTTCTTTTAAGGGAGAGTTGTAAGATCCGCACTCCATGAATCTGATCTAAACCTCTATTTCATATTGTAACAGGTCTTCCAATCATCACTGGGCCAGACTGGACGAGCGACTAACAATTAGGTACGAAAATGGACCTAAAGATATGATATTTTTCATACCGATTTTATTGTACCGGTCTATATACCAGTCGGCCGGTATGTCTGCGTGGGCAGACTAGTTAGATCTGAAAATGGATCTCTGTGGGTCTTGCTTGCCAAATCTCGATCCTAGGGACTTTCCTAATGTAAGAAAACTTACTAAACCCCAACCTAGTCTATTTAAGGACCCTTAAACCTCCTTAAACCTCTTTGATTGTTTCTCACAAACCTTAGAAAAGAGAAAGAGATTGGAAGAGGAGAAAGAGCTAAGAAAGGTAGAAGAGGAGCCGTCGTTGGACGAAGGACACCATAGTTGTGAACCAACGGTAAGTGCTTGAACTTCTCTCTAAGTTAAGCATTATAGATGACTGATCATGTCTGATTAATACCATGCAATGCTAGGTATTGATCTAAAACCCTTATTTTTCTGTTAAACCCTAATTGTTTGTTAAACCCTAGATTTGAATTCTAAGTGAAGAATCATCAGAACTAGGACTTGAATGGAACATAAAACAACCATAACTCGTTGCTCAGGCTTAGAATGCATAGGAGAAACCCTAGAACCAATAATGGGTGACCAACGGAAGGCGAACACCGAGTTGGTGGTCTTCTAGAGGCATATCGGTCGACTATACCGGTTGCACTATGTGCGATTGGTACTGTGACTGGTACCTCTCGGGAGCTGGTCTGTGGGGAAAAGATTGACCATACTGGTCGCACCTAAGAAACTAATTCTAATTCAACCCTAATATCATGTAGGACCTTGTGATAGTAAGTTTGGACATTGTGACGTGGAGCAAGCTAGCATTCAAGCGTCAGGTAAGGGAATCGGACCTAAACCCTAATAACTTAATAACAGTAAAACGTTGTTAATAAGTATGATTCTGTGGAATGGTATTTGTGCATACTCAAATTTCATCTTTACTTTCAGTTATTATATTGTTTATGCGTACTCGCTATGCTAGGTTTGTGTGTTAGGAATGTGATTATTTTCGTTGGGGTGTAGAATGGGAAGGGCCTGGGGTATTGGATCATTCCTCACACTAGCACCTTTTCGTATATCTTCTATCTTAGCATGCTTGGTGCAGATAGGGTATCAAGGGGAGGAAGTGGTATTGTGGTCTGTGGTCTGGCCACTACACTCCAGCCCTATCTCTATGCTGTAGGGAGCTGTGCTGGGATAGGGCCTACTGTGATGACATATAGGATTGGTTAGTTGCGAGCCCAGTTTACAAGCCCTCGCCAATAGGGGCTTACATGCGCCAATAGGGCCTTACGTGTTGGTATGGGTAGGGCATCAGGGGAAGTATTGGTGGTGTGTAATCTGAACACTTTAGCTCTATCTCTATTCCATGGTGGGTGAATGTGGGATGACAGTGGTATTTGATCCATTGGACGGATTCACATAATTGTGTATAGAGGTGCGGTGGCCGTCAATCCTTTCTATAGCACATTTTAAACTTAAAACTAGACCATAATGTGAATGTTACTCATGCATGTTGTGTGTTGCGTTGTCTGATTTTCTTACTGAGCTAAGTTGTGAGCTCACCCTTGTGTACACACTATTTTTTAGATTTTGATGCACACTATGGAGGACTACATGGATGCTCTAGTATATGGAAGAGTTGCTGCATTGGAAGTGCAAGCTAGGGAGGACGAGCATGATGCTTCATGCGAGTGCCCTTACTACGTGTACCTCTAGGATGGTTTTAATTTATTTTATTTCTTTCAGTTGGATTTTATAAACAGTATAAGGATATTTATTTATGTTTTGGTTTTTGAATAATTGGATGACTTATTTAATTTATCAATAGAGTACTTACTATTTAAGACTTTCGCTATATTTATTTATATTCTGATTGTGGTTATGTGCAATGGTTTGTGTTAGTGGACATGGTCTTATTGAGATCCTAGTGTGAACCATTGGTTTAGTGATGGTTCAATCACACTTTTGGTTCAGTCAAAATTGGGGTGTAACACCGGTCCTACAATCCTTCTCTCTCCTACCTCATTCCATAACAGAGGTGTACGCCATTTCTTCTTGTAGAGTGCCTCATATGGAGCCTTTTGGATCGTAGCCTAGTAACTATTGTTATAAGCAAACTCGATGAGAAAGAGCTTTTCGTCCCAAGCTCCTTTGATGTCTAGGGAATACGCTCAGAGCATATCTTCCAAGATTTGAGTAGTTATTTCTGACTGCCCATCTGTCTGACGATGAAAGGCCGTGCTAAACTTCAACTTGGTTTCCATAGCTTTCTGTAATCCTTTCCAAAAATTTAATGTAAAATGATGGTCTCTATTAGATACTATATTATCTGGGACGCCATGAAGTCTGACTATATTATCCACATATAGCTTGGCTAGCTTGTCCATGGTGTAATGAAGTCTGACAGTGATGAAGTGAGCTATCGTGGTAAGTCAATCGACTATGACCCACACGGCATCCACTGAACTTGGTGTCAAGGGTAGGCCAGTGACGAAATCCATTGTGATACAATCCCACTTCCATGTTGGCTCCAGTAGTAGTTGTAGCAAACCTGTGGGTCTCTGTCTTTCTGCTTTCAATTGCTAGAAATTTAGACATTGGAATACGAATCGAGCTACATCCGCTTTTATACCCCTCCACCAATATAATCTTCTTAAATCATGTTACATCTTGGTGCTTCTTGGATGTACCGTATATGGGGTATAATGGGCTTCTGTCATAATCCTATCTCTAATATTTAAGTTCTCATTCTCAGGTATATATAATCTTCCACGATACCTGAGTATCTTGTCTAAATCCAAGGTAATGTAAGGGTTGCTTTTACCCTTCTCTAGATATTCTTGCACCGTCTTGAGGTGTGGATCTTGTAGGATTGCTACTTCTACCTCATCTATTAGATTTGATGAGATCTTCAAAGCTGCAACATCAATGTGAACTTATGAATTAAGCCTTGTTCCACTGGATATTCTGTAGTCTCTAATATATGCTCTTCGTCATTCTCTTTTGAGCCCTAGGCTGTAGCACACAATGCAGTGTTTGTACTGGGTCCTGCCTCAGATTTTAATGCCCACTTTATGCTTAAGGCGTCAGCTACGATGTTTGCCTTACTTGGATAGTACTAGATCTCACAATCATAATCTTGTAATAGCTCCATCCATCTCCTTTGTCTCATATTCAAGTCCTTCTAAGTAAAAAGGTAAGTCAAACTCTTATGATCTGACTTAATCTGAAATTTTTCACCAATAAGGTAGTTCCTCCAAGTCTTGATTGTGTGAATGACCACTGCTAACTCTAGATCATGGGTAGGATAGTTCTTGTCATGCTCTTTTAACTGTCTTGAGGCATAGCCAATCAACTGTTCTCCTTGCATCAACACACATCCAAGACCCAACCATGAGGCATCAGTATATAGGGTAAACAGCAAGCCTGGTGCTGGGATGGTCAAGATAGGTGCAAAGACTAGTCTTGACTTCAGAGTCAGAAAGCACTTCTCACACTCATCTATCTGTATGAACTTTTCTCCTTTCTTGGTTAGTCTGGTGAGTGGAATGACGATTCTGGAGTAGTCTTCCCCGAATCTTCTATAGTAACCAGCCAATCCAAGGAAGCTATGAATCTTTGCAACTGATTTTTGGGCTTCCCATCCTACTATAGCTGCGATCTTGCTTGGATCTACCTTGATACCGTCTGTAGATACTATGTGAGGCAAGAAGGCCACTTCCTTCAGCAAAATTCACACTTCTTGAACTTGGTGTAAAGCTTCTCCCTTCTTAGCCGTTGTAGGGCTGCTCTCAAGTGTGTTGCATGAATATCTCAGTCCTTTGAGTAGACCAAGATGTCATCAATGAATACAATGACTGAAGTGTCCAACATGTCATGAAACACTCGGTTCATTAGTTCCATGAACGATGCTGGCGCATTGGTCAATCGAAAAAACACTACAAGGAACTCATAATGTCCATACCTCATCCTGAAAGCAGTCTTCGCAATATCTCCTGGCTTGATCTTCAGTTGGTGATACCCTGATCTAAGAACAATCTTCGAGAAAACCTTTGCACCCTGCAACTGATCGAATAGATCATCGATCCTAGGCAAAGGGTATTGGTTCTTGATGGTTAACTTGCTCAACTCCCGATAATCGATACATAGTCGTACGCTACCATCCTTGTTCTTTACGAACAATACAGCCGACGACAATATGCTTGGTCGTATAAAACCCTTATCTAGTAGTTCTTGTAACTGGGTCTTCAACTCCTTTAATTCTGTAAGGGGCATCCTGTACGGTGCCTTAGACACCGGCGCCGACCCTGGCATAAGGACTATCACGAACTCTGTAGCCCTATCTGGAGGTAGTCCGGGTAGGTCTTTTGGAAATACATCTGGAAACTCTCGTACCACATCTAGATCTTCCATCCTTGGCACCTTTGCAGCGATGTCAACCATAGACACTAAGTAACCCACTCCTCTCTTTTCTAAGCATCTCTTAGCTTTTAGAGCAGAGAGGATCAGCTTTCGCTTCCTAGGTAAGTTGGTTCCGATGAAGCTAAACTCCTTCCCATTATCATCCTTGAAAGCAAGCTTCTTTTAGGCACATAATAAGCTAGCTAAATGATGGCCTAACCATTCCATTCCCAAGATGACGTCAAAGTTTGCCATCTCGAGTTGGACCAAACTTGCTTCTAGGTTTCGTCCATTAATAATAACTGGGCATGGCCCAGAGCATTTATTCAAGGCCACTTCTACTCCCAATGGAAAGTGAACTAATAAGCTTGGAGTTAAGATCTTGACAGGTAACTCCAGTCTCTTCCCAAAAGACATAAAAACAAAAGAGTGTATAGCCCCAGAGTCAAAGAGTACTCTGGCGGGTACACCAGCTATATCTACAGTTCCTGAAATTTATTTATCCCTTAGTTATACATGCTCATACATGGTAATGCAGTAATAAAAAATAATAGGAGACAAATTCATACCAGTAACCACATCAGGTGATGCGGCTGCCTCCTCTGTGGTGACAACAAATATCTTCCCTTGCTGTGGCGATTGCTTCCTTGGTAGATTGCAAGTCTTTGAATAATGGCCCAATTGATGGCAGTTGAAATATTTGACGTTAGTGTTTTGACCAGCTACCTGTGGTGGTGGTGTAGTAGTATTCCTTGCTGGCACCACAGTAGACTGAGCCTTGTATGGGCAAAATGGTTTAGTGTTCCCTCCACCCGAAGTCTCAGTAGAAGGCCTCTTCAATCCCCTATTTTGAGCAAAGAAATTGTCTCTTTGGCTTGATTCCATCACTCTAGCGATCTGCACGGCTTCGTTATACACCTTCTTCTCCAAACCCAAAACGTGCTCTCGGTTACTTCCTTGCAATCCCATAGTGAACCTATGGGTTTTGGTTTCTTCTTCTTGCATGCTCGCTGGAGCAATAAAAAATAGCTCTTCGTACCTCTACTGGTACGCATCTACAGTCATCTGGGATTGTTGCAAGTTGAGGAATTCCTTCTCCATTTGATCACGGAAGCTTTTAGGAAAGTACTTATCGAAGAAAGCCCCCTTGAATATTTCCCAGGTGATTTGGGTGTGCTTCGTCGCCAAGTATGACTGGGTAGAATTCCACTAGGCATTGGCATCTTCTTTGAGCTTGTGTGTGGCAAATAGCACATTCTCATCCTCTATGCAAGTCATCAGACAAAAGTTCTTCTCCATCTTAGCAACCTACTGTGCAGGCCATAATGGTTTTCCTAGTTTCCCTATGAAGGTAAGGGGTTTCAGTTTCAAGAACCTATCCACTGCTCGGCTTAGGTCCTTCTGTCCCTGTGCACTCCTTTCATATCGTGGTGGTGGATAAGCATAGACCCCTTGGTTGGTAGATGAGGTTGGGAATTGCTTTGGTAGTTGTGGGTTCCGTTCTTGGCCCATCGGCCCAGTGCTACCATCCACTGGTAGTGTGGTATTATTTCCCCCAAACTCAGGCGTACCTTCTGTAGGGATATATCCTGGTGGCCTGAACATCTTCAGCATCTCATTTAAGAACGTCTTCTGATGAGCTTCCATCTGGTAGACCAGATTCATCACTATCGTCTCAGAGTTGGTGTGAGGAGGGTCTGGCAAGTTTGTTGGCTCTCTGTAACTTTGCCCTTTTCCACCATTCCTTATTGGTGTCCTGTCCCGTCATTCCTCATTGAGGTTCCACCTTCTGGATTCAGATATTGCTCACCAACATTTTCTTCTTCCACATTGTCCTCGGATTGATGCACCCTTGAGTGGTGACGTTTCCGTGAACCTCTGCGACCATTTTCACCTGCCATCTCAGATTACTCTTCCCTGTTTGGATCTGAGCAGAAGACATAACACATGAGGTACATTCGAATAGTCACATTTGTCATAATAATGTTAGTCTTTAATAAATGCGAGGAAAAATTGTAATGGAAACTTTAAATCAAAATTTTAAAATTTTTTTCAAAATTTTTAGAGCTTAGATACTTGTCCGGTCGCAATATGCCTGTCGTAGCACTGTAGAATGTAGTGCGACCGGTATGTCTAGGTGGACAAACCTCTCGGTCTTCCAGAGGGGTACCCGTTGATGTACCAGTCGCACCTCTGTATAGTATGGTGCGACCGGTCAGCATTTCTCTTTGGCCGAGGGGTACCAGTCGATGTACCCCAGGGGGTACTGGTCGACTTGTAAAAGTTGACCGGTATGCCCTAAAAGGCTTTAAAATCGTGATTTTGATTCTTTTTCCTCATTTTCTTCTTTTCATTCTCTCTGGTGGCGATTCCTCTCTGACTTGGTGAGTTGCTACAGTCCGATCGGTACTTGTAAAAGTGATTCTTCTCTACCAAAAGTGCCTCACAACCTTTCCAAGTAATTTCTTCCTTCCTCTTTCTCTTTTTACATCGTATCTTCATGGTTTCTTGCCCAAAAACTAGATTTTCTTAGATTTAGAAGACTAACCGTAGAACCTCTTTTTCTTCGGCTTAGAAATATTTTTTTGAATTTTTTTTACCTAGGTTTTGGTCAAAAATCAATTTTTCTTGTAAATGTTGAATTGTTGTTTGTTTGAGGATTACTTAGCCTCGATTTGTTTCTATATGGTTACATAAGTCCTCCTTCCAAGATTTTGGGTAAATTCGAGGCCTTTGCTTGAAATACTATCGTTATGCTGCCGAAATTTTAAAAATTTTTGACTAATTCTCACTGTTTTTATTTTGTTTTGTGGATAAACAATGTCTCGGCATTCTAGTGCTGGTAAGCATGCATACGCTCCTGGAATGAACCATCTACACCTGTCGGTTCCGTAGTTTGATGAGTGGTGGTTTCGCTTGACGGCGATGCAAGCTAGTTTCCCATGGTTCGAAGAGAAAAACATAGAGTCTGGATGCTACATAAACATAGAGCAGCTCCAGCGGTTCGATGTTGAAGCACCTTCAGTGCACTTGGGTGGTTACCCCTGATTACCTATACAGTGACTACCCGATCCAATCTGGTCAAGCACTTCTATGCTAACTTAGAGGTTGAAAGGGATGTTAATGATTTCAGCCACAATAGAGACATCTTCCTCACCTGCATTGTCAAGGGTGTTCCCATATCATTCAAAACTCACCAACTTGTTGATCTCTTGGGGATTCCTAATGATGGTGATTTGGTTTACTGCGCTCCCAAGATGAAAGGCTTCCTTACTAATGATCTGCGCCGAGGAGGTTATAGAGCAGATCCTTAACCCAGGGGCGCCCATGAAAGCTTCCAGTTTGAGACCCCTCCCTAGGGTCTATTGCCGCATATTCTGGCATAATATTGTCCCTCAGAGTGGCCACTACAGTGAGTTATCTTAGCTTACCCAGTACCTGGCTTATTGTGTCTGCACTAGGGAGCGGGTCTGTCTCCATTATATTATCATCAGGACTATGTGTCAGGCTACCGTGCCCGACTAGATAAGTAACCTTCCTTATGGCCGACTTATCACTACACTCATACAGCGCCATTGAGTAGATATAACAGATGAGATTGCGGTTAAGGACACCATGACGATAGACATTGACTGGGATGCCATTGTCTGGATGAGGATGGACAACCTGTCGATCAGTGATGAGGAGTTAGAGGCTCGTCTTCGTCAGCTTAAGAGGGTAGCAGCAGCGGCAGTACCAACAGTAGCAGCCAATCCAGCTTATGCAGAAGAGGTAGGGGGTGATGATGATGAACAGATGGAGGATATTCCTACACCAGAACCGCAGCCCATACCTGCAGCAGGTGTCACACCCCAAATTCTGCACCATTCAGAACGGTGTGATGAACTGCTATAAACCAACGGTTCAATTAGGATCTATAGTAGGCGGTATCCATTAAAAATAAAACCACGCACATCCACAACCATAATCAGAATAAATACACAATAGCGGAAGTCTTATAGTAAATGAACTGAGCGTTCTAAATGTAATAATCATAATTAAAATATCAAATTATTGTTGTATCAACTGAGACATAACTAAATAAAATATCAATTACATCTTTTATAAATTCAAATAAAATCCTAATAGAACACGCATGAGTTACACTCGCATGAGGGGTCATGCGTATCCTCTAAGTCTTCAGCCTCCATTGCAGCAACACGCACATACACCGAGTCATTTATATAATCTGCAACTATGGTACCTGCATCATCAACTAAAAATATTCAACGTCGAGAGGGTGAGCACATATCATGGCTCAGTGAGCAAACAAAACAATGCAATAAATATATGCATACATTCAATTCATATCTTTGGTCTGGTAAATAAGTTTGCAATGTGCTATAGAAAGGGTTGGAGGTCAAAGGTCACGCTTATTGACCCCTCCTCTATACACGAGTGTATGAAGCCGCCCAAAGGTCACGCTTATTGTCATCCCACATGCACCCACCATGAACATTGTATAACAATGGTTAACGCTTATTGTTGTACAGTGCCATACCAACACGTAAGCCCCTGCTGGCGAGGGCTTGCAAACCGGGCTCGCAGCTAACCAATCCTAATACCAAACAGTGTATCCAAGGCCTCATCCCAGCATCCCTCAATACGTCCATAGAGATAGAGCTAGGGTCTGGTGACCAGGATGAACCACAATGTCACGTCCCCCCTGATACCCTACGACGTATTAGTTCCACTAAGGTAATGGCGATATGGCGATGTTTAGTGGACAAGACTTGAGTTGGAGATAGAGCTAGAGTCTGGCGACCAGGATGAACCACAGTGTCACATCCTCCCCCTGATACTCGCTTGCATCAACCACACCAACCATACGCATACATCCACATGCCTATTCCTATCATCATCATCATCATCATGTTATAAACAATAATTAAATATGCATGAACGGTAATAATAGAAATATTGAATGACATGTTGAATGCACATAACAAGCATACACACATGGAATCAATCATGGCATTGGACTTGAAATAAAATAGTTTATTAATAAGTAATTAGTTTAGGTATTGTTCCCTCACCTTTACTTGATCGTAGGTCATCTTTCAAGCTTTAAGAATCAACTATATATCGATATTATATCACTAGAAAACCTAACCAAGTCGATAGAATTTAATTAGAATTAATTCGGACTTTAAAAAGCATGCTGCTAACTGTGGGTCGATGCTAGGGTCGGAGGTTTGATCGACCCTGGGTGCGACCACCTCTATTCTGGACTTCCCGAACACTGGGGGTCGATGATCAGGGTCTGGTAGGGTCGATTGGCCATCGACCCCCCGTGCGACCCCCTGTGGGTTTTATCAATTTTTCATCCTATAGTCCATTCTTCGTGTTTGGGGTCCTATGGCTTGCTTCTACAGTCCATTTTACACATGTTCTATGGCCTAGAACCGTAGTTCATACACCTATATAGCTTTCATAATTTCCCCATGGTTTTTCATGAAAATCTAACCATGGGTGGATGATTTGGGTTTCTCCTACATCATTCCCTCTTCTCTAGCTATTCTAAGTTCTGTAGAATTACATTGAGATAGTATCCATACCTGAGAATTAGGCTTGTTTCTCTGAAGCCTTCTCCTTGATCTTCTTCTATACTTTCCTTCTCTTCTCTTTCTCTTCTCCTTCTCTTCTCTTTCTCTCAATCCAATTAGGGTTCTAAAAAGAGTGAAAGAGGCTTAGGGACGTCCTATTTATAGAGTAGAAACTCCCAAAATAAATCCCATTGAGATTAGGAAGGAATCCCATTGAAATTAGGAAAGTTTCCTAATTTTCGGCTCGTACTATTTTTACCGATTAACTAGGGACGATAGGGGGTCGGAGATCCCGTCGACTCCTGGTCCTTAAACTGTCCGACCACCGGTATAAAACTGGGGGTCTAACTTTTATACTGGGGGGGTCCAACCCTCCCCCTAATTTTAGTGTTTTTGGGTCAGTTTAATACCTAGGATCGTGATCTCCTTTACGCACTTGATCCGTTTGGTTCGACCATGATGGGTAGACCTAGTTCAAGGTGGTAAGACCGGGTTAGTTTGATATTGGTCTTATAGCAGGACCATCCCAGTCTCTTCCCGATACCGTGTTGGGTATGTTTATGGAGTTTCGGGATGCTCAGTGCGAGATGAACTGTGACCTAGGGCGCCTCTCTCGTAGCCTCAGAGTTACGCAGGAGCAGGTACACTGGCTCTGGGTTGCATATCAGCATAACTATGACATTGCTGACCTTATTTCTCCGATGCCCCCAACCCCATGATAAATCATCTTATTTTTCTCTCTCTCCTAATAACACAGTTTTATTATAACAGGGTAACTGTCTGGTTTGTGGACTATACCTTGTGGTACAATTAACACTTCGCTCTTTGAATGTTTTGTGCTTTACTCTCTGATACAATTTTTTTCTTACTTGTTATGGAAGTTTTTGATCATTCTTGCTTGTTTAATTTTTGGTTTTTTAACTACAGCACGCCTATTTAATAGGTTATTACTTTTAATATAGTACATTATGCTCTTTAGTATTTAGTCTCAGGCATCAAACAAGTGCTTAAGGTGCGTTTTTATTAATGCTTTTAATTCTTCCTATCTCAATTCATCGACTCAGTTAAGTGTAGATATGGTCTGTTGGACAGAGCCTAAGTGCTCTGATACCAAGTTGTCACACCCCAATTTTGATGAAACCAGAAGTGTAAGTGAATCGCCACTGATCCAACGATTTAGACCACGATCTCAAAGACCGTATTGACTTATACAAACCATTGCTCATAACTATAATCATAATACGATTAAATATAGTGGAAGTCTTAAATTAAATAAATTGAGTTCTACATTATAGTAACCAATTATTCTCCACACCAAAATGTAAATAAAATATCTTAACACCATTTATGAATCCAACTGAAATAAAATAAAATAAAATAAAATCATCCTAGAGGTACACCCAGAAAGGGCACTCGCATGAAGCGTCATGCTCATCCTCCCCTGCTTGCACTTCCAAGGCAGCAGCACATCCACACACTAGAGAATCCACATAGTCTTCCACATATAACCTGCATCAACATCTAAAAATAGTGTATACATAAGGGTAAGCTCACAACATAGCTCAATAAGAAAATCAGACAATGCAACACATAACATGCATGAGTAACATTCACATTGTGGTCTGGTTTTAAGTTTGCAATGTGCTATAGAAAGGATTGGCGGCCACCGCACCTCTATACATGAGTGTGTGAATCCACCCAATGGATCAAACACCACTATCATCCCACATGCACCCACCATGGAATAGAGATAGAGCTAAAGTGTCTAGATCACACACCACCAACCCTTCCCCTGATGCCCTATTCATACCAACACGTAAGTCCCTATTGACGAGGGCTTGTAAACTGGGCTCACAACTAACCAATCCTATATGTCATCACAGTAGGCCTTATCCCAGCATAGCTCCCTACGGCATAGAGATAGGGCTCGAGTCTAGTGGTCAGGCCAGAGACCACAGTGCTACTTCTTCCCCTTAGTACCCCCTACCCACACCAAGCATGCTAAGATAGAAGCAATACGAAAAGATGCTAGTGTGAGGAATGATCCAAGTCCCCAAGCCCTTCCCATTCCATACACCAACAAAAACAATCATATGCCTAACAATTACATCCTAGCATAGCGAGTATGCATGAATAATATAATAACTGAAAGTAAAGATGACATGTGAGTATGCACAAATACCATTCCATATAATCATAATTACTAACAACATTTTACTGTTATTAAGTTATTAGGGTCTAGGTCCGATTCTGTTACTTGACGCTTGATTGCTAGCTTGCTCCACATCATAGGGTCCAAACTTTCTATCATAAGGTCCTACACGATGTTAGGGCTGAATTAGAATTGGTTTCTTAGGGTTTACATTGGTCAAAAACCAACTGGGATTGAAAAAACCCTCGCAGTGCATACCGGTAGAAGCACTGTAGGGAAAGGTGCTATCAGTATGGTCGACTGATCCCCCACAGACCAGCTCACGAGAGGTGTCGATCGCAGTGCTGGTCGCACATAGTACAACCGGTATAGTTGACCAGTATGCCTCTGAAAAACCACCAAATTGGTGTTCGCCTTCCGTGGGTCACCAATTATTGGTTCTAGGCTTAAGCAATGAGTTTGGGTTGTTTAATGTTCCATTCAAGTCCGAGTTCCTATGATTCATCACCTAGAATTCAAATTTATGGTTTAACAAACAATTAGGGTTTAACGAAAAAATAACTGTTTTAGATCAATACCTAGCCTTGCATTGATCAGTCATGATCAGTCATCTATAATGCTTAACTTAGTGAAAAGTTCAAGCACTTACCGTTGGTTCACAACTATGGTGTTCTTCGTCCAACGACGGCTCCTCTTCTACCTTTCTTAGCTCTTTCTCCTCTTTCGATCTCTTTCTCCTCTCTAAGGTTTGTGAGAAACAATCAAAGAGGTTTAAGGAGGTTTAAGGCTCCTTAAATAGACTAGGTTGGGGTTTAGGAATTTTTCCTACGTTAGGAAAGTCCCTAGGATCGAAATTTGACAAGCAAGACCTACAAAGATCCACTTTTGGATCTAACTAGTCTGCCCACGCAGACATACCGGCCAATTGGTATATAGACCGGTATAATAAAACCGGTATGAAAAATATCATATCTTTAGGTCTGTTTTCGTACGTAGTTGTCAGTCGCTCGTCTTGTCGGGCTCGGTGATGATTGGAAGACCTGTTACGACATGAAATAGAAGTTTAGATCGGGTTCATGGAGTGCGGGTCTTACATTAATAATGCAATAGGATGTTTAAATGAGGAAACGACAGAGACAAACAGTAAGAAAAATGATTAACAATGAATGACGAGATTAATAATTATTATTTCTAATGTTATTAAAGGTATGAGAGAACTTAGGGAAGTTAATCTAAGTCGTGCTTCTAATATATTTGTTGATTACCGATTAGGTAAGGGGATTAGACGTTTGTTTGGTAGTATTAGTTATATTTGTTATGTTGTGTGATGGCATGCGATTGATAACATGCTTTTGTGTAATAACATGTCATCCAATAAACTGTATTATTTGCTCTTGCATATGCATCTCTCCTATGTGCAATCAGTGAAACTCATAGTGTTTTGGTAACAGGGTGGAATGGGATGCCTCGTGACCTCTCCATGAAAGGTAGAGTTAGACTTGGTGATTCATGATGTCTGGTTACATCAGTAATGAGGAAGGTAGGTGGAATAGGATGCTTATACACTTCTTATCGGCGCTGATTTACATTGACCCTATGTAACCTAGCCAAGTCACGATGTCCTATATAGGCTCGGACGGGATTAGAAGCGAGGTGATGTTACAGTCCAATAATATGGCTAGTTAGGTGGACATGGTTAGTTGAACATTTAATACCCGTATAACTATACCCCTACCCATTAGGGGGTTATGTAGTAGCATGGGTTCAATAAAGGGTGGTTTGAACATAGCTATGATGCTCCCCATATCTGACGTAGTGTAGATAGGCGGGCGAGTCGACTAGTTAGATTATCACCTCTTCAAGTGCCCGACTTAGTGGGGACTTGGGATGAGTTGTGGCCAGGCGATAAACGTAATACAAACCTGCACCTCAACGACGAACCCAAACTCGGGGGATGTGCTATGCTCCATGTATGGGATAGTATTATTCTGATGAGGATGACCCGTGCAGCCTGGAGGCTCCATGCGTAGGTTGTTCTGAGTTGGCACTTACAATTATTTACCAGACCATAGTTGTAATATCATGGATTTTATATGTTGCATGTTTGATTTCCTTGTTAAGCTCGTGGTTGAGCTTACCCCGTGTGTACGTAATATTTTTAGTTGATGCAGGTGTAACCATTAGTGATTTTATTGATACTCCGAGGTACTATCCATCTGGTGTAGAGGATGTTGATGGTGATAGCGACCATGGTGTCTATAGCCCTAGGTACCACTCTAAGATTTGCTAGCGTGCTCTCAAGCGCACAACTGCTACTGTGTTCTTTGTCTCAGCAATAATAGGAGACACCATACCTGTGTTAACCAATATAGTTTGCAAGAATGCAGTCTCCTATCTAGTGGCCTCCACAGACCCTCATACATAGATGATTGAATGCTCTGTAGACATCACATGCTGTTCCACACCAGGGATGTTCTGCTCCATACGTCTCTTAACAGCCGCCATACATGTCTGCAAACCCTAATGATACTCTAGCAATTCACACATAAATGGGCAAGCCTATCCCATTATACCTCGCAACTCAGAAATCTCAGGAATCTCAGCTTGAGGAGCAGCTACAAGTGAAACCTCATAGTCACCATCATTAGCAGGTGGCAAAACCTCTCTAGACTCCAAAGGAACTAGTGTCGATAACCTTCTACTATCTATCTCTGCTAGCTCACCATCAGACGAAGGCTCTGTCTCTATGCACTGAGACCTACCTCGCCTGACCTGTCATCATCTCAGCTACGTATCAAGCCGAGGGATCTGCCCCAACTCATCGTCACTGGTGACAGCATCCTGATGAGTAATTTGGCCACATAATCCTAGCCAAAATTAGCATGGACTAACATCTCCACACCCTCCTCTATAGAGATTTCAATCCTCAGGCAAAAGAACAAAAATATAAGCAACCTCCCAAATGGAAGACTACCAGTCCTAGGGTGTTGCAGTCGTGATCGATGTCCACAAGATCAGATAAGGAAGACTGATCCGACACTGTATTGTGATGCAGTCTGCAACAAAGTCATAGAAAATCCTAAAGGTTGACATGGCACATACCTCAGCGATGTGTAAAGATGATATGGCGTAAGTTTGAAGCTTAGAAGTGCCAAGGGGAACCTTAAGAGAATCATACGAAAGGGATGCATTTCTCTTTCGGCTGCACAAACAAACAGTGAAGAGTAAAAATGAAAAAAGGACCATGGCTTGGTTTATAACAAGCACTTTCTTGACTGGTTGATGAACTTATGCCCATCTACCACACCCATTGGCCGCATGACTCTATGTAAGACCCGTACTCCACTAACCGGGTTTAATCGTGTTGTGCCAGGTCATCCCATCGTTATAGGCTCAGGTGAACTAACCAGATCGATTGTATAAAAAAACCATAAGGCTAGGTGAGTAAATTTATCCAAAAATAATGTATTTTGGTTGTGTGACCTACTGACAGCCGTTGTGTGGTAGACCACTCAGTCAAAAAGTGAGGTCAGTCAATTTTAATTGAGTGGAAGCACAAACTGCCTTATGCGGTCGACAGGTTTTGCTACCACACAGTTAACCACACAAACTCATTACTGACTCTGAGATTTAAAAACTTTCCAAGTTTAGAGGATCACTTTTCCTAGTTGAGAGAGGACTCTATATGGAGTTTTTTCCTCTATATAAAGGGTGTCACTTAGTGTCTCTCACTCTTTTAGAACCAAATTTTAAACCCTAAAACTATGAGAGAAAGAGAAGGAGAAAAATAAAGAAAAGAGAAAGAAGCTTGGAGAAGAGAAGTTGCAGAAGAAGTTGCTATCTCTCTCTACAGCAAGGGACAAAGGTAAGGAATCTATTCCTATAGATGTAAGATTGATTAGGATTGATCTCTCATCAATAAGTTGAAGAGATGACCCTAATGTTGTGATTGAGATCATGCAGTGTCAATATTATCTCAAGGAAAACCATGGAAATAGGTTAGGAATGAATTACTGATGAAAAACCATGAATCAGGCCATAGAACGACCCTAAGAGGTGTTCCAATAATAAGCTAAGTAGTAGACTGAGAAGGACCTTAGACCACAACCAATAACTTGTGTGGTCGCATCGCATCACTGGTCAACTATAGAGTGGCCAGTGAGTCAACCACAGACTCTCAAAAAATTACACAAGGTTGTGTGGTCGCATTAGTGGAAGCATGATGTGCGATCACACAGTCAACCACATAATTTTGGAAAGCCTATTTTGAAGCCAAACTCAATGTTAAACTTTTGTAACCTAATATCATCAAGCCCTAATATAAATTCATCAATTTTCTAAATTGTCTACTAGTACAAGTTAATTTACAAAGCTTAGAAGAGAGTTAATACTACAATCTAAGGTTAGGAAATAAGACCTAAACTAACTGGATAATAACAAGCTATCTTTCTTTATAGTTGTCCAATGCTATGAATGATATCATGCTTGTATGATTGTAATGTGCATCTCATATGTCATCCAATATTATTGCTATTCCTATTCATGCATATTTACTTTATTGTTTTACTTTATTACTGTTGATGATAGGAATAGGTAAATGTTTGTGAGTGTAGTTGGTGTACTATGTGGGGAAGGGTGTGTGATCCCTAAACCATGCATCACAATGACATCGTCTTATCGCTGTTACCCTAGTAGAACTAGTATTTCGCAAGGCATCAAGGGGGTGTTCGCGGACTGTCTAGTCTTTGACTCTATTGAGGAACCCTAGCTCTATCTTTATGGACGTATTGAGAGATACTGAGGTAAGGCCCTAGATACATATGGATGGCATTAGAATTGGTTAGTTACTGTTACACCCCAATTCTGTACTGTTCAGAATGGTGTGATGAACCGCCAGCAAACCAACGGTTCAACCAGGATCTCAAGTAGGCTATCCCCGCGTTATCTAAACTTACATACATCCGTAATCATAATCAGAGTAAATACACAATAGCGAAAATCTTATAAATAAATGAACTGAGGATCTACTGTGATATAAATATTAAATAGGATATTATTCTGTATCAACTGAGACATAAATAATTATCAAATACATGTCTTTCTTAAATTCAAATAAAGAAACCTAAGAAAAATCTAGTCGAATACACATGAGTTGCACTCGCAAGAGGTGTCATGTGTATCTACTTCAGCTTCAGCTTCCATCGCCGCCACGTTCCCGTACACTGGAGCATTCATGTAGTCTTCAACTGTATAACCTGCATCATCAACTAAAAATATTCGACGTCGAGGGGGTGAGCACACATCACGGCTCAGTGAGTAGACAAAACAATGCAACAATACATATGCATGCAATCAATTCATATCTTTGGTCTGCTTTATAGTTTGCAATGCGCAATAGAAAGGTTGGGTGGTCAAAGGTTAACGTTTATTGACCCCGCCTCTATACACAGGGTGTGGAAGTCCGCCCGAAGGTTAACATTTATCGTCGTCCCCATCCACCCTAATGATGACATTATACAACAAAGGTTAACGTTTATTGCTATATAATACCATACCAACACGTAAGCCCCTATTAGCGAGGGCTTGCAAACTGGGCTCGCAACTAACCAATCCTAATGCCAAATAGTGTATCCAAGGCCTCACCCCAGCATCCCTCAGAATGTCCATAGAGATAGAGCTAAGGCCCCCCGATAGAGTCAGAGACTACAAGGACCGAGACCACCTCCCCTGATACTCTACGACATAATAATTCTGCTAAGTAATGGCGATACGACGATGTAATGCACAAGACTTGAGTTGGAGATAGAGCTAAAGTGCTGAGACCCGGCAAAGGTTAACGTTTATTTACGTTCTCATCACACCTCCCCTGATACTCGCTCGCATCAAGTACACCAACCACACACATACAATCACATGCCTATTCCTATCATCATCATCATCATGTTATAAACAAAAAAGTAAATATGCATGAACAAATAATAGAAATATTGGATGACATGTTGTATGCACAATACAAACATATTCGCATAGAATCAAGCATGACATTTGGACTCAAGAAATAGAAAACAGTTTGTTATTAACCAGTTAGTTTAGAGTTCTATTTCCTCACCTTAGCTTGCTAATAGATACTTTTCCAAGCTTTAGAATCACCTTTATAATGTTATTATATTGCTAGAAGACCTAACAAAGTCGATAAAATTTAATTAGAATTAATTCAGAATTTAAAACCATTCTGTTAACTGAGGGTCGGAGGTAGGGTCGGAGTCCTGATCGACCCTGGGTGCGACCCTCCCCATACTCTGACCTTCCCGAACATTGAGGGTCGATGGTCAGGATCACCTAGGGTCGGATGGTCATCGACCCTCGGTGCGACCCTCGGTGCACTTTGGTCAATTCCCTCTTTTAGTCCGTTCTTCGTGCTTGGGATCCTATGGCTTGCTCCTACATTCCATTCTACATTCATTCCATGGTCTAAAACCATGTATAATCCACCTAGATAGCTTTCATGCATTCTCCTATGGTTTTCCATGAAAACCTAACCATGGGTTGATGGTTTGGGTTTCTCCGAGATCACACTCTCATCAATATCTAACCTAAGGTTTGTAAAATCTCATGGAATTAGTATCCATACCTGAGAAGAATACTCCTTCTTTGCAACTCTTCTCTTTTGGCTAATTTCTCTTCCTTGTTTATCTTCTTCCTCTTTTCCTTCTCTTCTCTTTCTCTCAATTCAATTAGGGTTATGAAAGGAGTGAAAGAGGCTTTGGGACGTCATTTAAATAGAGTAGGAACATCCTCAATAAGTCCCATTGAGATAAGGAAAGAATCCAAATCGAAAATTAGGAAATTTCCTAATTTCAGTTTTGGAGACAACCGAGTGTCGATGGGAGGGTCGATGATCCCGTCGACCCTAGGGCTCAAGATGTCCGACCCTCCCTTAAAAATTGAGGGTCTAACTTTCTGCTTTGGGAGGTCTGACCCTGCTTAGCTGGGTATGCGACCCTCCCTTCCAATTAAGTGTTTTTGGGTCGATTTAATACCTGGGATCTCGATCTCCTTCATGCCCTTGGTCCATTTAACTCGACCATGATGGGTAAACCTGGTTTAAGGTGGTAAGATCGGGTTAGATTGACACGGGTCTCACAATTCCCCCCTCCTTATAAAAATTTCGTCCTCAAAATTGTACGTACCTTCTGAATCAAATAAGTGAGGGTATTGCTTCCACATTACATTTTTCTTCTTCCCATGTAATTTCTTTCATGTCTCTACTTTTCCATGTGACCTTAACATAATAGATATCTTAGTTGCGTAGACGTTGAACCTTTCAGCTGGTGATTTCTGTTGATGTTACTTCAAATGTCAAATCATCAGTCAATTCCGGCAAATCTATTGTCAAAACGTGCGTTGGATCCTTGACATACTTCTTCACTAGGGAAATGTGAAATACATCATGCACACTCGACATAGATGGTGGTAGTGCCAACTGATAAGCCACTTTACCATGCTTAGCTAGAATCTCATATGACCCGACATATCTTGGACTTAGTTTCCTTTCTGTCCAACCTTTTCAATTCTTGCATAGGTGATACCTTCAAAAATACTTTATCACCTACGGCGAACTCCAGATCTCTGCTTCGAGTATCTGCATATTGCTTCTGACGATTCTGAGTTGTTCTTACTCTTTCCTTGATAATGTCGACCACTCGGCAAGTCTCTTCAACAAATTCTGGCCCAACAATACTATGCTCTCCAACTTCATTCCAAAACAAAAGAGTTTGACACTTTCTGCCATACAATGGCTCATCAGGTGACATATGTATAGTAGCCTGATAGCTATTGTTATAAGTGAACTCGATCAATGGTAACTTTTCATCCCATGATCCTTTGAAATCAATTACACATGCTCGTAGCATATCTTCTAGAATCTGAATTGTACGCTCTGACTGTCCGTCTGTCTGTGGGTGGAATGCAGTACTGAAATTCAAGGTTGTACCCATAGCCTTTTGCAATCCCTCCCAAAACTTAGAAGTAAATCGTGGATCTCTATCAGACACAATGCTTTCTGGAACACCATGTAATCGAACAATATTATCCACATACAGCTTTGCTAACCTCTCCAGTGTATACTGAGGTCGTATCGATATGAAGTGAGCTGTTTTAGTCAGACGGTCCACAATCACCCAAACTGCGTCAACTACTCGAGGAGTCAGTGGTAGTCCCGTGACGAAGTCCATAGTGATGCAGTCCCATTTCCATGCTGGTTCTGATAATGGCTGTAACAGTCCTGGGGGTCTTTGTCGTTCAGCCTTTACTTTCTGACAATTTAGGCATTGAGACACGAACTTGGCTACATCTGCTTTCATTCCCCTGCACCAATATAGTTTCATTAGATCATGATACATTTTTGTACTTCCAGGATGTATCGTATAGATGGTGGTATGGGCTTCTTTCATCAGTCGGTTTCTAATGTCCATACTTTCTGTTTCTGGTACACATATTCTTCCTTTGTATTTCAGTACCTTCTCTTCGTCCAAGGTGAACTCAGGGTTAGTCCTACCTTTCTCGATATCTTCTTGTACTGTTCTCAAATAAGGATCTGATTTGATAGCTGTCTTCACTTCATCCATTGTATCCGGTATAATCTTCAGAGCGGCGAACATATTTGAAAATCGATGAATGAACCCTTGGTTGGCTGACTCATCCGTTGCGCCTATCACATATTGCTCATTGCCGTAATTGAATACCATTCCGGTAGTACACATTGCTGCAGTTGTGCTAACCTCTCCTTGCGATTTTATCATTGCTTTCCGGCTTAACGCATCCGCTACTACGTTCGCTTTTCCCGGATGATACTGGATATCACAATCATAGTCTTTCAATAGTTCCTGCCATCTTCTTTGTCTCATATTCAATTACTTCTGATTAAATAGATAAGTAAGACTTTTATGGTTTGACTTAATCTGGAATTTCTCCCCGTATAGGTAATGTCTCCATATCTTGACCGCATGTACTACTGCCGCTAGCTCCAGATCGTGAGTGGGATAATTTTTCTCATGTACCTTTAACTATCTTGAAGCATATGCAATCACTTTCTCTCCTTGCATAAGCACACATCCCAATCCCAGTCCCGACGCATCAGTGTATAGAGTAAATGTCTGTCCTGGGACGGGAATAGTCAAAATCGGAGCAGATATCAATCTGGTCTTAAGCGTTTGGAAACTCTTCTCACATTTATCGGTCCTCATGAACTTTTCATCTTTCTTAGTCAAACTGGTGAGAGGTACGGCAATCTGGGAATAGTCTTCTACGAACCTCCGATAATAACCCGCTAGACCCAGAAAACCTCTGATTTCCGAAACGCTCTTTGGTGCTTCCCAATTTAGAATAGCCTCGATCTTGCTGGGGTCCACTTTGATTCCTTCAGCGGATACTACATGGCCTAAGAAGGCGACTTCACTTAGCCAAAACTCACACTTTGAAAATTTGGCATATAGCTTCTCTTTCCTTAAACACTGTAGGGCAGCATTTAGGTTCTTGATATGAGTTTCTTCATCCTTGGAGTATACCAATATATCATCAATAAATACTATAACCGACGTATCCAACATGTCGTGGAAAACCCGGTTCATTAGTTCCATAAAAGTTGCTGGTGTGTTCGTTAATCCAAAAGACATGACCAAGAACTCATAATGTTCGTATCTGGTCCTGAAAGCTGTCTTAGGAATATCACCCTCTTTAATCTTCAATTGATGATAGCCTGATCGAAGATCGATCTTAGAAAATACCTTTGCTCCTTGCAACTGATCGAACAAGTCATCGATCCTTGGTAGCGGGTATCGATTCTTGATTGTCAGTTTATTCAACTCCCGATAGTCGATGCATAATCGAACACTACCGTCCTTCTTCTTCACGAATAACACCGGCGCTCCCCAGGGTGATATACTGGGTCGATTATAACCCTTGGCTAGTAGTTCTTGTAGTTGCACCTTCAGTTCCTTCAGTTTCGTAGGAGCCATTCTATAAGGTGCTTTTGATACGGGTGCAGCTCCAGGTACAAGGTCTATCACAAACTCTGTGGCTCGATCGGGTGGTAAACCTGGTAGTTCCTCCAGAAATACGTCGGGATAGTCACGCACGACTTCAATATCTCCCATTTGTGGTGCTTCCTTGGTTAGGTCGACCACTGATACTAGATACCCGACTGCCCCCTTCTCGAGGCACTTCTTAGCCTTTATTGCTGAGAGTATGAGCTTGCATCTACGGGGAAGTTTGGTTCCCATGAAACTAAATTCTGCTCCTGCTTGGTCTTTAAATGTTAGCTTCTTTTCGGCGCATAGTAGGTTCGCAGAATGCCGAGCCAACCAGTCCATTCCCAAGATGACGTCAAAGTCTGTCATTTCAAGTTGTATCAAAGTTGCATCTAAGGTTTTCTCACCAATGCGGACTGGACATGGTCCATAACCTTTCTCTAATTCCACTTCTAACCCCATCGGTGACCGTACAATTAATTTGTAGTCTAATGTTTTAATGGGTAAGTTTATCTTCTTTCCGAATGTCACAGATATAAATGAATGAGTAGCTCCTGAATCAAAGAGTACTCTGGCGGGTGCGCCATTTATAGGTACGATACCTGTGATTTATTTTAACTTAGCCTACATGCTCATACAATGTAATTTCAACTTTAAAAAGTTTCAGTCATACCTGTGACCACATCGGGTGATGCGGCCGCATCCTCGGACATAACAGCATATACCCGTCCCTGATGGAACTGCTTCTTGGGTTTAGGGCACTCCCTTGCCATATGTCCCAGTTGGTTACAGTTATAGCACTTCGGGCATTCAGAATTCGGCTTTGGCTGAGGTTGAGTCCCTGGAGTAGTCATGGTTGCAGCATTAAAATTCTGAGGGCGGAAAGGCTTATATGTCTTGTTATTGCCTCCATTAAAAGAATTTTCAGCTGGCCTTTTGATACCCCGGTTCTGTGTGAAATAACTCTCCTTCTGGCTCGATTCAATAACTCGAACTATTTGGACAGCTTCATTATAATTCTTCTTTTCTAAGCCCAGAACATGCTCTCTGATCCTTCCTCTCAGTCCCGTGAAGAACCTACGGGTTTTGGTTTCTTCTTCCTACATACTCAGTGGTGCGAAGAAAAACAGCTCTTCATATCGCTGTTGGTACGCATCCACTGACATCTGCCCCTGATATAGACTCAGAAACTCCTTCTCCATAGAATCTCTGAAGCTTCGTGGAAAATATTTCTCGAAGAAAGCTTCTTTATAAACAGTCCAAGTCAGTTGGGCGTGCTTTGTCAATAGATAGTCCCGGGTAGATTTCCACCAGTGATGTGCATCGCCTTTGAGCATGAAGGTGGCACATAATACTTTTTCATCCTCTGTAATAATCATCATGAGAAAATTTCTCTCCATCTCGTCTATCCAGTGTGCCAACCATAATGGATCAGACGGCTTGCCATTAAATTCCCTAGGCTTCATCTTCAAAAATCTCTCCACCAATCGATAGTGATCCAACTGATTTTGGGGATGTGCCCCAAACATATGGGGTGGATACTGGTAAGTAACCTGAGCTGCTTTCGGATCCTGTACTGGGATCTGTGCAGCAGGTTGTGGAGGTGTCCGAGGTGCTGGGTGGTTACCCACCAGTGCTGCACTAGCCTGTCCTGTCTGCATAGGTGCAGCTTGAGTAGCTTGGAACATAATACCCATCGCAACTTGCATCTGGGCCTGTGCGTGTTGCATCTGTTGCAGCTGCTGAGCCAGATTCATCACCACGGTTGTTAGCTCTGGTGGTAGAGGTGGCAAATTTGTAGGGTTTGCCTGTTCTAGATTACCCGATGCATAGTTATTTTCCTGATTGGTTTCCTCCACGGGTGGTGGTGGTGGAACTGCATTTCGGTTCTGTCGGCTTATCCTACGTCCAGACATAATTCCTTCTGTGATTGGTGGTGCCTGAAAATCATCAAAATAGGTGAGAAGTCATTTATATTTCATGTAGGCACGCTAACCGATATAAAATTCCAATTCCAGCTCATTTTTAAAGAAAAATACTGTCTTTTCTATGCAGGGTCGATGGTGAGGGTCGATGGTATGTCCGACCCTGGGAATGACATGTTCTTCCCGAGAGCTGAGGGTCGATGTGAGGGTCGATGGGTGTCCGACCCTCAGTTTCGACCCTTGGTTTTCTGTCAGATTCCCGAGAGCCGAGGGTCGATGGGAGGGTCGATTCGAGGGTCGATGGGTCTAGTCGAATTATCCGACCCTCAGACTAAAAATCAGATTTTTAAGATCCAATTTTGGGTCATTTCTTATCATTTCCCTCCAGTTTCGACTCGTCTCTCCCTTCTGAGTTGCTACAGTGCTACTCCACTATTTTTGCTCGGCTTGAGTCTAGGTTTCGACGTCCACGTCATCCATACAGGTATGTTCTCCCATTTTTACCATTTTTTAGGTTTTCTTTTCTAGGTTTATGTTCATTTAACTTGTATTTTTCAAATTAAACTTTTTCCAACCGTAAAAATTCAATTTTTATTGGGGGCTTTTGTTATTGGTATCTCGAGGAACAAAAGCCCTCAAAATTTTTTGAATTCCATCGGTTGGTTGCCGATAAATTTGAATTTTTGCTCGTTTGCCCTAATTTGTCGAAATTTTTTTGATTTCTTGAAATTTCTTCAAATTGGTCTTCTTGGTTTCCATCTCCTACTGCGTAAGTGTCGTAGGGTGTGTTGAAACCTAAGTAAGTCCTCCCGCCCACGTGTAATGTGAAAAGTGAGGCTTTTGGATAACTTACATCGTTAAAATGCTAACTTTTTAGATTTTTATCCTACTAACCCCCTGTCTCCCTTTCTCTTTCTTATCTGTAGGTATCATGGCTCGTACTAAGATACCCCGAGTTCGTGATCCGCTTCGCTTTCTCTCTAATGAAGCCGAGGCACAGTATGCCGACTATGCCCGTAAGAAAGTGGAGGGTGGTCGTATGGTGAACTTGGATGAGCTAGCCTTGTTCAACGTAGTGAGAGCATTTGGTGATATGGGGTGGCTCCCTGTCATCACCTACGACGCGTGCACATGTCTGGATTTGGTGCGCCAGTTTTATTGTAATCTCCAGGTGGTGGGGAATTACAATGACGTTGAGCATGGTCAGGAGTTACGCATCACCAGTTACGTTAAAGGGGTGCACATTTCCTTTGATTATCGACAGCTGGCTGATCTATTGGGCATACCCTACGATGGCCCCATGGTGTACTGTGCGCCTGGAGAGCCCCAGTTCGTTTCCATGGAGATGAGGGCAGAGATCGACAATCAGCTACTACGCTCTGATCGCTGGCAGATGAGAGCTTGTTACTTGCGTCTAGCTCCATGGGTCTTCTGTAAGATTATCCAGCATAATCTGATTCCACAGAGTGGGCACTATGAGAGGGTTTCTCAGCTGACCCAGTTTTTGATCTATAGCATGTGTACCAGACAGCCGGTCTGCCTTCCCCACATCATTATGCGGACCATGATTAGTGCTATATTGTCCGGGCATAGGGGTAATCTACCCTATGGACGCATGATTACAGTTCTTCTGACCCGTCTAGGGGTTGACCTGGTAGATGAGAAGATCCAGGAGAAGACCTTCTCGTCGCCTCTAGATTGGGAGGCTATCTGCAAGATGGGTATGTGGGATGCCCAGGTTAGTGATGATGAGAGGAATGCGATGGTGCGCCCTCACACTCGCATTGAGATGGCGGACGCTGAGGCCGCTGCTGCCGCTGCTCGGGCTCATGTGGATCCTATCGATGATGACGATCGTAGGTATATGGATGTCGACTCGATACCACCGCCTTCCCCTACACATGCAGCTGGAGTTGGTACTTCTTCTACGGCGGCTCCTGCACCTGAGGTTGGTCCTTCTTATGCGGCTGGTCCTTCACTCCCACCTTCTGACATGATGGAGATGTTGCAGGAGATCAGGGAGGCTCAGCACAGATCTGATCTGAGGATGGAGGAGTTGTTAGACGCTCAGCGTATGAGGGTGGATGAGCTCATAGCGATCCAGCGGGCGACTGATCGGAGGATAGCCGACCTTACAGCTAGTTTCCAGATGACCCAGACTCTGGTAGCCTGGTTGACTAGAGTCTACGCTGAGGATTACGAGAGAGATCGCGAGGCACCGCCTCCTCCTTCACCTCCAGCTTCATGATTATATTTATTTTCTTGTACTACATAGTAACTGTCCGGGTTGTGGACTGTACTCTGCTTTAGTTATGTATATACATTTTGTTTCTCTCTCTCATTGTATGTAACTTGTTTCCACTTCAATAGATGCATTATTCTCTTTTTAATTTTGGTCTCAACCATCACCGGTGCTTATAGTGTGTTAATATTACGGTTTTTACTTTTATCCTATCTCAGTTCATAATTGTCTCGAATGTATGTTAGTTCAGCGGACAAGGCCTGAGATGCTCTGATACCAAGTTGTCACACCCCAATTCTGCACTGTTCAGAATGGTGTGATGAACCGCTAGCAAACCAACGGTTTAACCAGGATCTCAAGTAGACTATCCCCGCGTTATCTAAACTTACACACATCCGTAATCATAATCAGAGTAAATACATAATAGCGGAAATCTTATAAATAAATGAACTGAGGATCTACTGTGATATAAATATTAAATAGAAAATTATTCTGTATCAACTGGGACATAAATAATTATCAAATACATGTCTTTCTTAAATTCAAAATAAAGAAACCTAAGAAAAATCTTGTCGAATACACATGAGTTGCACTCGCAAGAGGAGTCAAGTGTATCTACTTCAGCTTCAGCTTCCATCGCCGCCACGTTCCCATACGCTGGAGCATTCATGTAGTCTTCAAGTGTATAACCTGCATCATCAACTAAAAATATTCGACGTCGAGGGGGTGAGCACACATCACGGCTCAGTAAGTAGACAAAACAATGCAACAATACATATGCATGCAATCAATTCATATCTTTGGTCTGGTTTATAGTTTGCAATGCGCAATAGAAAGGTTGGGTGGTCAAAGGTTAACGTTTATTGACCCCGCCTCTATACACAGGGTGTGGAAGTCTGCCCGAAGGTTAACGTTTATCGTCGTCCCCATCCACCCTAATCATGACATTATACAACAAAGGTTAACGTTTATTGCTATATAATACCATACCAACACGTAAGCCCCTGTTAGCGAGGGCTTGCAAACAGGGCTCGCACTAACCAATCCTAATGCCAAACAGTGTATCCAAGGCCTCACCCCAGCATCCCTCAGAATTTCCATAGAGATAGAGCTAAGGCCCCCCGGTAGAGTCAGAGACTACAAGGACCGAGACCACCTCCCCTGATACTCTACGACATAATAGTTCTGCTAAAGTAATGGCGATACAAAGATGCTAATGCACAAGACTTGAGTTGGAGATAGAGCTAAAGTGCTGAGCCCACCAAAGGTTAACGTTTATTGACGTTCTCATCACACCTCCCCTGATACTCGCTCGCATCAAGTACACCAACCACACACATACAATCACATGCCTATTCCTATCATCATCATCATCATGTCATAAACAACAAAGTAAATATGCATGAACAAATAATAGAAATATTGGATGACATGTTGTATGCACATTACAAACATATTCGTATAGAATCAAGCATGACAATGGACCCAAGAAATAGAAAACAGTTGTTTATTAACCAGTTAGTTTAGAGTTCTATTTCCTCACCTTAGCTTGCTAATAGATAATTTTCCAAGCTTTAGAATCACCTTTATAATGTTATTATATTTCTAGAAGACCTAACAAAGTCGATAGAATTTAATTAGAATTAATTCAGAATTTAAAACCATTCTGTTAACTGAGGGTCGGAGGTAGGGTCGGAGTCCTGATCGACCATGGGTGCGACCCTCCCCAAACTTTGAACTTCCCGAACACTGAGGGTCGATGGTCAGGATCACCTAGGGTCGGATGGTCATCGACCCTCGGTGCGACCCTCGGTGCACTTTGGTCCAATTCCCTCTTTTAGTCCATTCTTCGTGCTTGGGATCCTATGGCTTGCTCCTACATTCCATTCTACATTCATTCCATGGTCTGAAACCATGTATAATCCACCTAGATAGCTTTCATGCATTCTCCTATGGTTTTCCATGAAAACCTAACCATGTGTTGATGGTTTGGGTTTCTCCGAGATCACACTCTCATCAATATCTAACCTAAGGTCTGTAAAATCTCATGGAATTAGTATCCATACTTGAGAAGAATACTCCTTCTCTGCAACTCTTCTCTTTTGGCTAATTTCTCTTCCTTGTTTCTCTTCTTCCTTTTTTCCTTCTCTTCTCTTTCTCTCAATTCAATTAGGGTTGTGAAAGGAGTGAAAGAGGCTTAGGGACGTACTTTAATTAGAGTAGGAACATCCTAAATAAGTCCCATTGAGATTAGGAAAGAATCCAAATCGAAAATTAGGAAAATTTTCTAATTTCAGTTTCGGAGACAACCGAGGGTCGATGGGAGGGTCGATGATCCCGTTGACCCTAGGGCTCAAGATGTCCGACCCTCCCTTCAAAATTGAGGGTCTGACTTTATGCTTTGGGATGTCCGACCCTGCTTAGCTGGGTATGCGACCCTCCCTTCCAATTAAGTGTTTTTGGGTTGATTTAATAGCTGTGATCTCGATCTCCTTCACGCCCTTGGTCCATTTGACTCGACCATGTTGGGTAAACCTGGTTCAAGGTGGTAAGATCGGGTTAGATTGACACGGGTCTTACAGTTACGATCCCAGTTTGTAAGCCTCGCCAGTAGGGGCATACATGCTGGCATGGGTAAGGCATCAGGGGAAGTGTTAGCAGTGTGTAATTTAGACACTTTAGCTCTATCTCCATTCCTTGGTGGGTGCATGTGGGACTGCAATGGAGATTGATCCATTGGGCGGATTCACATACTCATGTATAGAGGTGCGGTGGTCACCAACCCTTTCTATAGCACAGTTGCAAACTCAAACTAGACCAAAGATATTAATTGAATACATGCATATGTTTGTGTATTGTTTTGTTTGCTTACTGAGCCATGACATATGCTCACCCCTCGACGTTGAATATTTTTAGTTAATGATGCAGGTCCTACATGTAAGACCTGTATCGTACTAACTGGTCTTACCACCTTGTATCAGGTCTTCCTATCATGGTCGGCCCAAGTGGACCAAGTTCGTGAAGAAACCACAAGGCTAGGTATAAAATTGAATCCAAAATCATCTAATTAGGAGTGTATGGTCGCATACCTAAACAGGTGGGGTCGACCACACCTCAGAATAATGAGACCACCGGAGTGTGGGACATGTGGTCACAGTTTTTGGACGTGTAGTCGATGGGTTCTGCTACCCCACGTGCGACCACACGATGTCAAATTTACTCCATGATTAGGAAACCTTCCTAATCTGAAGGGGGTTCATTCCTAATTTAAGTAGGACTCTATATGGAGGGTTTTCCTCTATATATAGGATGTCCCTTAGCCTCTTTCATTCTTTTAAAATTCAAACCAAAAGAGAGAGAAAGAGAGGAGGAGGAAGAGAAGGAGAATTGAAGAGGAAGACTAAGAGAAGGAATTTTAGAGAGAACTCTAATTCTTCAACAAGTTTAAGGTAAGAAAACATTCCCCACATCAGTTGAATGTCTAGAATAGATCATGAAGGAGATACTGATTTAAAGTGAGATCCCAATTATAAAACCATGGATAAATTCTAAGAGATCCATGGAGAGAATCTATTAGGATGATAAATTATGTAGAAATATGAATTTTAAGCCATAAAACAATCATAGGAAGGATCATGATGATAAGCTAAAGAATCAAAATACGGGATTAAGTTTAGAGTGGAAAAGTCGACCATCACTCGTGTGGTCGCAGTTTGATCGACCACTGTGAGGACAAAGATGGAAATCTTGGAAGTCGCCACCTAGATTTAGGTCTAGGACCTTGGAAATGTGAAATCTCACCCTAAGGTAAGACTTCGATTGACTCATGACCCTTAGATTGGAATTCTGGTCCATCAGAGATTGGGTAAGCGTCAGGTTATGGTTATGGGAAGGGGTTAGGCACCCAAACCGTCCGATCGAAATTGGTCTCCTATACCTTTCCTATGCTAGACTCTATTTGTTAAACCAAACCAAATCAAGTGGTTTGATATCATTGAATTGAATCTGTATCCATCAGATTGCCTACGTATCACGGAATTATTCCAAAAATCAGGTTCACCATCGTAGTTCAAGTGTGATTAAAGTTTATGGCTGTGATTTATGCTTGTGCATGATTAATTTCTATGTTCAAGTTAAAGTTTATGCTTGAAAGGTTGAGAAATCCTATGGGTTAGGATCTGGATAGTCCATGTGGACTGATAGATAGTCCTAATGGATCTAAGAATAACCCTATTTGGGTTGGAATGTGGATAATAACCTTATGTGGGTCAAAATGTGGATAAATATCCTTGTGGATCTATGGATAGTCTAAGTGGACTATGGTTTGGATCCAAATTTAGGATTCTCCCAAATGGCCTACGTATCCTAAAGTTTGACCTAGGAATCAGAATCTACGTAGTTCGAAATGGATGACCCTATTTGGGTCAAAATGTGGGTAAGTATCCTAGTGGATCTATGGATAGTCCTAGTGGACTAAGGTTTGGATAACCCTTTTTGGGTTAGAATATGGATAGATATCCTAGTAGATCTATGGATAGCCCGATTGGACTAAGGTGTGGATCCGAATTTGGGATTCTCCCAAATGGCCTACATATCCTAGGGTTTGCCCTAGGAATCAGAATCCACGTAGTTTGAAGTTGGGTTGAAATGGATGGATATCTTAGTGGATCTATGGATAGTCCGAGTGGACTAAGGTATGGATCCGAATTTGGGATTCTCCCAAATGGCCTACGTATCCTAGGATTTTCCCTAGGAATCAGAATCCACGTAGTTCGAAGTGGATAACCCTATTTGGGTCAAAATGGGGCTTGGATTGAAATGGTTGAATATCCTAATGGATCTATGGATAGTCTAAGTGGACTGAGGTTTGGATTAAAATGGTTGAATGTCCTAGTGGATCTATGGATAGTCCAAGTGGACTGAGGTTTGGATCCGAATTTGGGATTGTCCCAAATGGCCTACGTATCCTAGGGTTTGCCCTAGGAATCAGAATCTGCGTAGTTCGAAATTCATAACTCATTCTAGGTTTAGGGTTGAGAACCTATTCTAGGTTTAGGGTTAAGAACCTATTCTAGGTTTAGGGTTGAAAACCTATTCTAGGTTTAGGGTTTACCGAGGGGCAAAATCATCTTAAATTACCCTTTTCATCCTGAATTCTAATTTTGGAAGGTTTGGCAAAGTATTTTTCTTTTTTTATTAAGGTTTTTATTATTTCCATTATGCCCTTCCCAAGAATTTGGGTGCCTAAATGCACGTTCCCACACCTAATATATTTGCTAGGTGTACAGATATGGCAGTTCGACTAAGGTGTTCCATAAATTAAATTATTGCCAAAATAAATTATTTATCTAAATATGACATATAAAACATTTATGGCAAGAAATTCACTTATAGTAAGATTAAGAAAATCTCTTAAATATGGCATGTAATGCAAATAAGGCAAGAGCCTATATGGTAAGATCTAAGCATGGCAAGACCTAATATGGCCATTTTTAGGGTTTTCTATCCTAATTGCTATTTTCTTTCCATTTTAGGGTTTTTTACCCTAATTGCTATTTTCTTTCCATTTTAGGGTTTTCTACCCTAATTGTTATTTTCTTTCCATTTTAGGGTTTTCTACCCTAATTGCTATTTTCCTTCCATTTTTAGGGTTTTCTACCCTAATTGCTATTTTTTCAATTTTTAGGGTTTCCTTACCCTAATTGCTATTTTCTTTCCATTTTAGGGTTTTTTTTACCCTAATTGTTATTTTTTCAATTTATCTCTTTCCAAGACAAATATGGCGAATGAAAACATTCCAACTATAGTAGTGGTAGTAATCCAAACATAGCAGTATGCATCCAAACATCACAGTAAGCATCTAAATATGGCAGTGCATCTAAAAACACTCATGATGAAAAATTCAATGGTATAAATCATTATTGATGGTAATCTAACCGTTCAGATTCATTTAAAACATTCCCAAATATAATCCAACGGTTCAAATCACTCAAGATGAAAATCCAACCGTTCAGATGCATTGAAATCAACCATGATGATAATCTAATGGTTTAGATGCATTTAAAACATTCATAGTGAAGATCCAACGGTTCAGATTCATTTAAGACAATCATAATGAAGATCCAATGGTTTGGATTAAGCATCAACATATCTAAAATCAATGGTCCAGATTTGATCATTCAAACATCCAAGATCAATGGCCCGATTTTATCATTAAAGCATCCAAGATCGATGGCCAAATTTTATCTCATAAAAATTCATAATCAGAGGCCATGATCAAACACTTAAAGAAAATTTAAATCAAAGGCTAGATCAATCACCTTAAAATTTCGAATCATATGGCTCACAATTAATCAAATTAAAATTCATTCAATATCAATGGCTCAAATTAAATTTAACATCACATCATTATCAAATTAACATAACTGGCTCAATTTCATGGCATTAAATGATCAAACAAAATTAATCATCCAATAGATCAATTTCTTGGCATTACATGATCAAATAAAATTAATCATCCAACGGCTCAATTTCATGGCATAACATGATCAAACAAAATTAATCATCTAACGGTTCAATGTCATGGGAGAGAGGATTAGGTGATAAAATTTATGGATCAAGGGGGGTTGCAATGGATATGGAGTATAGTATGTAGTGGCGGTTAATGGCTGCTGGTGTATAGATTTTTAATGGTAGCTGTAGGGAATAACAGGGGAAAGGGATAATGGAGATGTGTGAGAGAGATGAGGGCATGTGCAGCTGTTAAAAGGAGATGAAGGCATGTGCAGAAGAGATTGCTATGGGTGTAGGGCAGCAAGTGCACAGAAGTGGTCGATGGAGATGGAGTTGGGCTCTTGGTGGAGTTGCAACAAATGTTACGATGAGGTGGAGGCTGGAGGTGGAGTGAGGTGTTGGCTGGTTCAGTAGGAGGTGGCAATGAAGATGCTGCAACAATGAAATAAATAGACATATGTTCGATGCGGCTTACCTCATGCAACCTTCCTCTTTCCCGCAGCTCTCCCTCCTCACGTCTCTTCTCTCCAGCTCCTCTTCTTCCTTTTTCCCTCTCTCAATTCTCATATCTCTCTCCATCTTCTCAGATCTTCTCCTCCTCTCCACGCTCTCTTTTTTTCATTTTTTTTATTTTCCTTTCTCCAGCTCCTTCTTCCCTTCTTTATTTTTTCTTTTTTTCTCGGTTTTCTTCTCTTTTTTTTTCTTCTCCTCTCCACCTCCTCCTTCTCGGTCTTCCCTCCCTTCTTCCCCATTTTTTTTCTCTTTCTTTTATTCTCCCACTCCCTCTCTCTCTATTTTCTCGTTTCTCCCAACCTCTTCCTTTTTTTTTCTATTTTTATTCTCCACTCACCGCTCTCTCTCCCTTTCTCCCACTCTCCCTTCTTTCGGTTTTCTCCCCATTTTTCCTTTTTTTTTCTCAGATTCTCACCGCTCTCTCTCTCCCCCCGATCTTCTCCTCTTTGATTTTGTTTTATTTTTATCCTTTCTCTCCACCGCCCTCCTCTCATTCTCTTTTCTCATCTCGGTTCCCCTCCTTTCCATTTTTATATTTTTTTATTCTTTCTTTCTTCATTCTCCTCTTCGGTCTCTCCCTCTTCTCGGATCTGCTTGATTTCTTTCCTTTTTTTTATTCTTTTTGATTTTCCTTCCTTCTTTTCCTTTACGACAATCTCTCCTTATTTCCCCTTCTAGATCTCGTCTCCCGATTCTCTCTTTTAGATCTTCCCTCTCGAGTTTCCTTTTCAGTTGAACCGAATCTTCCACTCATAAATATATATATATATATATATATATATATATATATATATATATATATATAACCTTGATATATATTAATATATATATATATATATATATGCAATATCATAAAATTCTTGCACATGGGTTAAACGAACTTGGCCAAGACTGGTCTGACTTGAGTTGACTGGGCTGGACTGACTTAAACTGAGCTGTGTTGGACTAAGAATGACTTGAATTAACTGGGTTGGGCCAAGACTGGCTTGGGTTGAGCTGAGTTGACTGAATTGACTGGAATGTATTGGGTTTTATCTCTCTATCATTTCATGGACCATTTCCACTGTCATCCCGCACGAAATTTTTTGGTAGCCTTTATTCCAAATTTTTTATGTTCACTTTGTAGAACACTAAAAATGAGGAATATTGGAGCTTGAATCACCTCATTTGGAAATAAAATGGCCAACTTATGAATTTCTGAAGTTTAAGCAGGCCCATTATCGATAATTTGGCTGACCATTCTGCATGGGATCCTTCGGGGACTTCTACCGAAAATCCTTGACGTCCACTTTGTCGTGTACTAAAAATGGAACATAATGAAACTGAAATCACCTGATTTGGATATGGAGTGACCAAAATATGAATTTTCGAAGATTAAACGACTATTTCCATATGTAATTTTGCATGGGACCCTCCGGAGACTTATACCCGAGATTTTCCACGTCCACTTTGTAGGACATCACAAATGAAGAATAATGGCCTTGGAATCATCTGAATCCGACGTAGAATGGAAAAGATATGAAGCTTTGAAGTTCTAACGATAGGTTTGCATGCAAGCTTGCATGGGGCCCACTGGTGACCTCTACCGGAAATCCTTTACGTCCACTTTGAAGAGGACTAAAAATAAGGAATAATGGTACTTAAACCATATGATTCCAGATGTCGGATGATCAAGATATGATGATTTGTAATTCAAACAATCCAACTTACGATAATTTGCATGAAAGCCCCTGGGATTATTTATGATAATTTCATAAACATCCCTTGTACATATCATCTGACAAAAATGACCATATCTTCTTCATTTGATATCAGAATTGGGCAATTCTGGTATCATTTCGAAGATAATTCCATGACCTACGCAACCATACGAATTACAGCCCGTGACCTTGCTGTGGGACCCATTGAAAACTTCCTCAAATTCACAGACCCATTGAAAATTTCCTTAAATTCACAGTCAAAAATCCAAACTTTCGATTATCTTTCTTCCTTTTGTTGTCCACACACCAACATGACTTTGTTTAGTTGGAAATGGCAAAAATGGGGTGCTTACAGATGCCCCTCTTTAGTCGAGATTGTTACCAATTGAAGGCTGAAGATAAAAGAACCACATTTTTGGGATATGAGTGAGATAGCTTATTGGGCTGCACTTAGGGATATTTGTCCTAAACTGCCTACGTATTCTAAGGGTGTCCTAGAAATTAAGCCTAGAACGTAGTTCGACTGGCAAAAAGGTTTGCTCTTCTTGGAAAATTGATGATTGTTCTTCTTGTATGAAGCTAGGCTGTGAATACAAGGCTCATTTGTAGGCTGGGAACCTCTTCTTGCTGAGGTGGAACTCATGATTCAAGCTACGTGCGGGCTCGAACCCGGAATGATCCATTTGTAGGCTGATAAATCTCTTCTTGTATGAAGCTAGGCTATGAATACAAGGCTCATTTGTAGGCTGGGAACCTCTTCTTGCTGAGGTGACTCATTATGCAAGGTATGTGTGAGGACAATGGAAAACCGATGATCCTCCTCGGGATGAATGTAGATCCATAATTGATGAAGTTCGATTGTTCTGTTGGAGTCGCCACCTATATTAAGGTCTAGGACCTCTAAAAATGTAGCCTCACCCAAAGGTAAGACTTCTATTGACTCATGACCCAATGTATCAGTTCTTTGGTCTGCAAGAGATCGGGTAAGTATTCAGGGTACGGTTATGGGATGGTGTTAGGCACCCAAACCGCCCGATCAATATCGGCCTCCAAAACTTTCCTTAAATTCTAATTTTGACTATGCTTGGTCAACTGGATGACTAGGGTTCAATGGGGGATGTCCTAAACCAAGTTGCTAAGTTATTCTAACATAGGGTTCAGCCAATCATGTTTTACAGAAAATAAACAAGTAAATGTAATGTACAATATTATACAGTGAACTGAACCAAAGATGGTTTGGTCTTGGACTGAATCTGAGATGTGTAAGACATCTCAAACTGCCTACGTATTCCAATCCTGGAAATCAAGTCCAAAAATGTAGTTCGAAATGGTTTGTGTGATTAATGATTATGAAAGTGATTTATGCATTTGCTTCAATTAGATTCTTTGTTGTTCAGGTTGAAGTTTATGCTGGATGTATGGTTGATGGGTGGCTTTGTACCGTATTTGGGAGTCCCAAATTGCTTACGTATTCTAGGGTGTGCCCTAGAAATTAGGTACAACGTAGTTCGAAAGGGTTTTGAGAGTCGGATTTGGAATGTGTACCAAAATCCTTCCAATTTTGTCAATAGGATCTAGGGATGAAACCTAAATTCCTACCATTTTTATTTGGGATGTGTATCAAATTCTTTCTATTTTTATTAATAGGATATAGGGATGAGACCTAAATTCCTATCATTTTTATTTGGGATGTATACCAAATTCTTTCTATTTTTGTCAATAGGATCTAGGGATGAGACCTAAATTCCTACCATTTTTATTTGGGATGTGTACCAAATTCTTTCTATTTTTGTCAATAGGATCTAGAAGTGAGACCTAAATTCCTACCATTTTTATTGTTTCCATTCTTAGGTTTTTAGGGTTTTCTATCCCTTTTCATTGTGATTTTCATTTTTTAGGGTTTCATACCCTAATTATTCTCTTTATTCTAGGGTTTATTTTGCCCTAAATGTTTTTTCCATTTTTAGGGTTTCACTACCCTAATTGTTCAATTCTTTCCATTTTAGGGTGTATCTTGCCTAGTTGTTGTACAATGTAAACAATCTAACATAGCAATGTGAGCTTAAATATAGCAGTGTAAGCATCCAAATATAGCATGTTGGAAATACATTCAAATTTAGCAACAAATCAGTCAAAGATGGCAAGTGAGCATGTGAATCAATACAAACATGGTAAGTGTGCATCCAAACATGGCAGTAGTCATCCAATATGGCATGTGAGCATGTGTAATAGACAAATATGGCAATAAGCATGTGTAGCATTCCAAAACAACAAGAATCATGTAAGCACCCAAAGATAACATGTGAAAGCATTCCAAGTATGGCATGTGAGAAATGTGAGCATCAAATATGGCAATTATGTGGCATCATATGTATCAAAGCAACTTGTATGCATGATAATCAGATTCGTTTTAATTAATCATAATGAAGATGATGAAGGTAATTCGGGAGCAGCTGTATAGATTGGTTATTGGAAAATCAAAAATGGAGATGGTAGATGTTAATGGTTGCAATCTGATTTGTATGGTTGTGGACAGATCGTGAGGAGTGGTGCATTGCTGTTGGGATTTGGTGATTGGATGGATGTATATTGGGTGATGAGTGATATGGTGTTGAGCAGGTGTAAGGTGAGAGATTTGATGAGGTGTTGCAGGATGAAATTGGTACTGCAGATGATAGCAAACTGCCTGGCCATGGCTGGGTTTTGATTAATGATGCAAGCTAGACAAGAGTGAAGAGATGGGATTGTGAGTGTAGCTGGACAGGTGTTTAGATGATTATGTAAGTGAAAGCTTGGGTTTGGTGCTTGGTGGGGCTAAAGCAGCAATGGGTATGACACAGTGGGGAATCACGGAGATGGAGTTACGATGATGATGATTTTTCCATGGCCAGGTAGCCTGGTGCATGAGGATTATAGGTTGCAAGCTAGGGTGGCTGAGAAGGCACGGGAGTGTGTCGGTTGGAGTAGATTAGGTGTTGCTGGGTTTATAGGGGAATGGTGGATGGTCAGGTGGCTTGGTTTTGGTCAGGATGGCTGGGTAATTGAAGATATGGGCAGCAAGTGGAATCAACAACATATGTATATAAAAAAAACTTAATAGAAAGAGAGAAACAAACCGACTTACCTCCTTCTCTCTCTATGTTCTTCACTACTTCTTCTTCTTTTTTGCTCTTCCCCGTTCATTCTTCTCTTTCCCGCAGCTCTCCATTTTCTTCTCCTTTTTTCCCCAAAACCATGAGCCTCTCCCCCTCTTCATGAGTTTTTCTTTTTTTTTTATTTCTCCCTCTTTTTTCTCTCTTCTTCCCTTCTTTTTCTCCCAATACCGTGAGCCTCCCCCCTCTTCAAGTTTTTTTTCTCTTTTTATTTCTCCCACTTTTTTCTCTCTTGTTCCATTCTTTTTCTCCCAAAACCTAGCCCCAAAAGCTTTTTACGTTTTTTCTCTTTCCCTGTTTTTTTCTCTTTTGGAAATCCTCTCAAAAAACCCCTCTTTTTTCTCTCTCTCACGTCTCTTTTATCTCCCCCCTTTTTCTCTTTTGGAAAAAATCTAAAAACCCTAAATCTTCTCCCTTTTCACTTCCTCTCTCTCCCCCTTTTTTTTTCTCTTTTGAAAATCATCTAGAAACCCTAAATCTTCTCCCTTTTCACGTCCTCTCTCTCCCCTTTTTTTTTCCTTTTTTTTCTCCCAAACCTAGCTCTCCTAAAACCCCCACGTTTTTTCTCTTTCTTCTTTCCTTTTTTTTTCTTCCCCCCTTTTTCTCCCAAAACCTAGCCCCTTAGAAAAGCCATGTTTTTTTTCTTTCTTTTCCTCTTCTTTCTTTTTTTTTTCTCCAACAAAATCTTTTTGATTCCCTTAAAAAAGCTCACGTTTTTCCTCTTTTTATTTTTCCTTCTTTTTCTTCAAAATCTTTTGAATTTTGTCATTTATATATGATAATATATATTATATACATATATACACATATATTTAATAACATACATATATATATATATAGCATACATTATATATAATATATAAATACTATGCACATGGATGAACTGGATCGAAATGGTTTGAGACTGGCTTAGGTTGACTGAGTTAAACTGATATGGGTTGAGCTAGGTTGGACCAGAACTGGCTTGAACTGAGTTGACTGGATTGATTAGAATTAATTGGATTTTCTCTCTCTATTATTTCATGGGCTATTTCCGCTGTCATCCCGTACGGAATTTTTCGATGACCTTTATTCCAAATTTTCTACGTTCACTTTGTAGAACAATAAAAATGAGGAATATTGAAACTTGAATCACCTCTTTTGGAAATAAAATGGCCAACTTATGACTTTCTGAAGTTTAAGCAAGCCAATTATCGATAATTTGGTTGACCATTCAGCATGAAATGCTTCGGAGGCTTCTACCGGAAATATTTTACGTCCACTTTGTAGAGCATCATAAATGAAGAATAGTGGCATTGGAATCATCTGAATCTGACGTAGAACGGAAAAGATATGAAGCTTTGAAGTTCTAACGATAATTTTGCATGAAAGCTTGCATGGGACCCACTGGTGACTTCTACCCAGGATTTTTTATGCCCACTTTGTAGAACATCATGAATGAAGAATAATGGCCTTGGAATCATCTGAATCCGATGTAGAACGGAAATGATATGAAGCTTTGAAGTTCTAACGATAATTTTGCATGAAAGCTTGTATGGGACCCACTGGTGACTTCTACCCGGGATTTTTTACGTCCACTTTGTAGAACATCATGAATGAAGAATAATGACCTTGGAATCATCAGAATCCGATGTCGGATGATGAAGATATGATGATTTGAAATTCAAACAATCCGACTTACGATAATTTGCATGAAGGCCCCTGGGATTATTTATAATAATTTCAGAAACTTCCCTTATATGTATCATCCGACTAAAATGGTCATATCTTTTTCATTTGATATCAGAATTGAGCAATTCTGATCTCATTTCGAAGATAATTCTATGACCTATGCATCCATGCAAAATTATAACCCATGACCTTGCTGTGGACCCATTGAAAACTTCTTCAAATTCAGAGACCCATTGAAAACTTCCTCAAATTCACAGTCAAAAATCCAAACTTTCGATCATCTTTCTCCTTTTGTTGTCCACATGCCAGCAGGAATTTGTTTAGCTGGGATGGCAAAAATGGGGTGCTTACAGATGCCCCTCTTCGGTCGAGATTGTGGGCAATTGAGGCCGAAGACAAAAGTGGCCCATTTTTGCATTATTCTACACTTGATCTGGATTCTACCATTGCTCTCTTGAACTGATGCTGTAACTACTCTCCTTTTTCTTTTGGGTAAAAGACAGTTACCTCCCCTGTAACTTAGCATATTGACAGTTGACGCCCAAACGTTTCAAAAAATATAGTTACCTCCCCTAACTAATTATTAAAATCCAAATAAGTCCACCTGTTAGGAATATTCCATTATATAGTAACGGTTGGAGTTGAATAGTTTTTTAAATCCCAAATTACCCTTTTAGAGTTCCGAACTACCCATTTTACCTTTACTTAAGAAGGTTACTATTTGGCAGAGGAACGATTCCCCCGATTCCTTGCTTGCTCACCACTCACTGTCATTCCATTTTCGAAACCCTAGAATCGTTGTAGAATCGCCGTCGTCTAACACATTCTCCACCGCTACAAATCCATGAACATTGAAGCGGCTCATGATTCGAAATGGCTGAAATGTTTCCGCTGAAGGAGTCATCGAAATTTTTCTTGCTGAGATGTTGAAGCAGTTTCATCCTGTCGCTGCAAGGGGCTTGAAGTTTTCATGTTCCTTCGAAATATTGAAGCACAAACTGCTGCAAATCATTGGGAGATTTGACCTCTTCAAATCTTGAAGCACAAACCGGTTCGAAGCATGAGGCACTGAAACCGAAACCATACCTGCTACTGCAAACATTGAAGCACTGATATTGTAAGGATTGTATTTTAATTATCGTTTAGGGTAGCTTAAATCTCTACAGAGCTTGTGAGAAACCAGTATATTGCATACCCGATTACCTAAAAAAAATAGACATTGTTCGTATAAAGCAAAATCTGACATTGTTGATATGAAGATCGAAGTAGGTCAGCATCCAGTCATTTGCATACTCGAATATCTTCTTCTTTCAGTTTTTGTATTGCAGTTACAAGAGCAAAATCCGACATTGTTCGTATAAAGAGGAACCACTGAATAAACCCTAAAAATAATTTACCTTTCTATTCCTCAAGACTGAAGTAGGTCAACGATGGAAGAGAAGGAAAATGAGAGGAAAACGAGTGCTTAATCGAAGACTTCTCCCTCTGAGCTTCGTCCTTTTCGATCAAAACCAGTGCTTCAAATACCACTTAAGGAAACGTGGTGAGTGAGGTAGAATGAGAAGAAGATGAGATTTGGGTTTATTTTAGTTGGATATAAGAGGGTTATATTCATCTTTTAACAGTAATAAGATTTAAAATATGGATAAAAAGTTGAGGGTAGAGTTGTCCATAAAAAATCTAACTTTAACGCCGTTAAAAATTGGACCTATTTGGATTTTAATAATTAGTTATGGGAGGTAACTGTATTTTTTGAAACGTTTGGGGGTCAACTGTCAATATGCTAAGTTACAGGGGAGGTAATTGTCTTTTACCCTTTTCTTTTTCTTTTTCTTTTTTTTTTATACACTGTACAATAAAAAACTGTAGATGTCAAGCTCCTTGAGTAGCGACCTCATCAGGTCTGTGACTTTGGCTCAAGACCGCTCATGATGTAACTGTAACTGTCAAGCTTCTTGAGTAGCGACCTCATCAGGTCTGTGACTTTGGCTCAAGACTGCTAATGATGTAACTCGGAATCGTCAAGCTTCTTGAGTAGCGACCTTATCAGGTCTGTGACTTTGGCTCAAGACCGCTCATGATGTAACTGTAACTGTCAAGCTTCTTGAGTAGCGACCTCATCAGGTCTATGACTTTGGCTCAAGACCACTCATGATGTAACTATAACTGTCAAGCTTCTTGAGTAGCGACCTCGTCAGGTCTGTGACTTTGGCTCAAGACCGCTCATGATGTAACTGTAACTGTGTTTTGTGCTCTGGATTTGTAACCTCTGGATGTGTATCCTTTGGATGTGTATCCTTTGGGTGTGTATCCTTTGATGAATGGCCTCTGGACCGAATTTGGGGTGTCCCAAATTGCCTACGTATCCTTTGGGATTTCTGTCCCTCCAGAATCAGGTTCCGCGTAGTTCGGGCATTCTTCTTCTTTTTTTCTTTTTTTTTAATTCTTCTTCCTTCTCTTTGTTCTTTGATCGTCACCTTCTCTTTGTGCTTTCATCTTTCTTTCCTTGATCTTTCATTCTTTTCTTTGCTTGTATATTGTTCTCTTTTCCATTCTTATTCTTTCTCTTTTGGGTTCTTTGATCATCATACTCTCTTTGTGGTTTCATCTTTCTTTTCTTGATCTTTCTTTTTTTTCTTTGCTTGCATCTTATTCACTTTTCCATTCTTATTCTGCTTTCATTCAGTCTTCTTTCTTCTCTGTACTTTCACCTTTCTTTCATTTTCTTTTCTTTTTTTTTCATTTCTCTTTTTCTTTTTCTTGTTCTTTTCAATTCCTTTCTTCATCTTTCTTCACTCCCAAAATGGGTTGAACTTTCCATAAATATTGAGGTAGCCACAATGGGGCTCAGCATCTGCACTTTGTCCACTAACATTGCTCGAAATCCAAGAGGAACTAGAGATCATGATTTGATCCAATTTCCTTGACTTGACTTAATCTAGACTGAGAGAAACATGTTTCTTTTCTTTAAAAGACAATCTTGATATGTTCTTCATTCCTGCCAAATTTATATGGGTTTCACTTTGATCAAAGGGCAATCATGTCTTTTTAATGAGGGGCAAATGATGACAATGACTCAAATTTGTATGAGTCATCTTTTTCTTACATTTAAGTAAACTCAGCTAGGGTTTCAAACAGGGGCTCAATTAGACTCATGATGTTTGGATAAATGGGTGATTTTGCCCCAGTGTCTAAGTTCAAGTCTGCACACATTGATAAGCAGGCGACTTTTAAGTCATAAATAGAAATAACCTTAAGGAGATGCAATCCTACACTAATCTTTAGGAGAAACGTCAAAGAATGCTTTCTCTTTTTGGTATCATTCAGATATAAAACGAATTTCAACAAGCTATGCTCAGATGTTGAATCGGTTATAACAACGTTTGGGCCCAAATCCTTTAAGTCCGTATACAAGTATGACGATGAAGGTCCAGATGGACAGATAAGAAACTATCCAATGGGTCTGCCATTGGGAGAGTGTTTGGTTGTTTATGTAGAATGACTTGATCTCCACTAGGCGATGCCATTTTATTGGTTAGCAACAAAAGACTATGGAATTCTTGGACGCCGTCGAAATTATGAAAGACAGATAGATATTCTAGTCTGATTTATTGAACAATATTTATGCATAACAAGACGACATGTTCACAAGAAATGATACCATAAAATTTTGTGACATTTGAAGTAAGGGCATGTAATGTCAACTCTATGGAAGATCGTCAGATTGATGGACGGGAGAGAGAGTCTTTTGCCAAAAATAAAAATCCTCTGATGACAACAAAGTGATGAGACCACCCCCTGTATGGGCGGGATGTAGTGATCAATATCAAAAATCCAGCTCAACACACAACGTGAATCATAACAAACGATCGGGTCTCCAATCAGGTTTTAAGAAATGGTGTCTATATGTCATTGTACGAGAACCAATTGTCTTATTGCTTTATAACTGAACTCGTCCATCAGCAGGGCTCCAAAGGAGTTGCCCCATGTACATGCCTTGTAATCAAACTCACTCATCATTAATGTTTCAAAATAGTTGCCCCATATCTATGCATCGTAGTTGGATTTGTCCACCATCACTGCTCTAATGTAGTATGCTAACCAACCTCATTATTTTGTATAGCTCTTTTTTTTTCTCTTTTTTTTTTTTTTTTTTTTTTTTTATTTTTTTTGAGCTCATCTTTGACTTTGAGGTTGATCTGTAACATACTTCATGTTTGTAGATGTCATGCACTTGTAGAAGACTTAATCACTTGGATTGATGTAAACTTGATAATGCCTTGTATGTAGACCCATTCTTGTAAAACTAAATGAACCACTTGTATGAGTCTGTAAATGTTCTTTACTTTCAAGGAATATCCCAAAAAAAATTCTTTCTATAAATTGACCAAATGGGATGATATTTTGATGTACCAACTTGTGTCTTTGAGAATTCTTGCATGACTTCAACTTAATCATTTGTAACTTTCACATGTATGTTGAACTTTCATTTCTCTAAAGGCCGGTGGAGTAGAAGTTCAGGTTGTGGCTCATCATCCGAATTATCATCAGAGTCAGAATTGGCCGTAAACATCGAAAGAGGAAGAAGTATCAAACTGGGAATGAATGGATTGGAAGTAGTAAAAGCACTGCAGTTGATGTCTCAAATGAGATGATTATTGTTCATTTTTTTCAAAACATTTTGGACTGGATTTGTCTACAAACATATCGGACTCGAGCCCAAACATAGATGACCTATCAGATACCAATGGTAGCCGTTTAGACAAGTAATTCACCGAGTTACCCCAATTGGATACGACATCATTGACGCCAACTTATGATTGGTTGTAGAACCGAATATCCGTTCAGACTTTCGCTAGTAAGGCTCATTACGCCTATTTATCGACATGTGTTTGACCCTTTCCATCTTGAGCTAAACCCCTCTTGAGTCTATTACCATTTTGATTTATGCCCTAGTTCGGGTTTGACATTCACTTGGCCAATGCCTCAATCTGGTTAAATGTATTCCAATCATGTCCCAGTTTGGATGTCATGAAACTCTGACCTATACCCCAGTTGGTCCATCACCTTTTTGGTTTGCCCCACTTTGAATCCATTAACATTTTAATTATGCCCCAGTTTATGGTGCATTGATATTTTTGTTGTGCCCCAATTTAGGGTACACTGACATTTTGTTGTGCTCTAGTTTAGGGTGCACATGAAGTTCATTTTCAGGCTACCTTAATTTTGGGATACAATCGACCACATGGTCTTCTTTTTCATCCTGGATTTTGGGAGGTGGGTGGGACATTCTTGAAGGTTCAAGGGCTACTCCTTTGAGTTTGGGTCACCTTGGGTGATGAAAGTAATTTGGGAGTCAGCACTCCGTCGGTCAAAGTGGCTCAGTCGCCAAGGGTGAATGAAATGCTTTCCAATTTCAGTTTTTTCCATTTAAATTTGGCAGGTATGCTAGTATGGGAAAGAAACATATAATCTCTCAGAATCTATGATTCAGATTTCTACCCTCTTGGTACCTCAACTCTGATCTTGAAATTTCAATTCCATTCTGAAATATTTGGGCTCTCAATATACTATCTTCAAACCATTCCAACATTTTGAGGTACAAAAGTCCTCCTTATGACCATGAACCGAGACATGAACCGGTGATGATGAGACATTCCTATGAGTGGATGTAATAAGAGTGGATGCTTTGTCTACTCACTCAGGTGTTCTCTTAAGTCTAGACAATCCTATCCTCCCTAGTTCAACCTTTTTTTTTCTTTTTTCTTTTTTGGTTTTTTTTTTTGGTTTTTTTTTCTTTCTTTCTATAAACAATGAATGAAGGTTAAGACTCAGAAGTGACTAGACACGAAAAGAATACACATACACATACAAGCTGACTCGACCAAACAAAGTTAGCTCCTTCATGAAAACCGACCATTAGACATCATCTGTAACAATTTATTTGTATTTGAATAACCCCATGATTGGTCTTGGGGCCTCAAGTTTTCGAATGGATCATTGTAGCACCAAGGTTCGACCATGTGGTTCATCAAATTTCAAGAAATTGAAACGGGTATGCTTATTTGTAGTTTTCATGAAGGATGACAAAAGTGATTCATGATTGAAAAAACCAGTAAATTTCTACTTGATCATAGTATCTATGCCGTGACGAAGATTTTTCGATCGTTTTTAAGATTGATGTATCAATATTGAACGGTCAACAGAATGAGCTTTGTACGATGGAGGGCGTGTATAGACCGCCCATACTAATGTGTATGCGGGTATACGTAACCCTCACGCTCCTAACAAAAGAGAGACAAGACTACTCAAGTGTGGATCCAAACATGTTGACAAGTCAAGGACAAAAAGGGGAGAACTTCGACGTCTTGGATGTAAATATTATGATCGAGTAGATTTTACCATGTTGGTTCAAAAATGGATAAAAAATAACATACATGTGGCTCAAACTGGTTTAGGACAGAAAAGGCCACCTTGACGAGGATGGGGTAACCTATCACCGAATACTCGATGAATAATGGGCCCCCAATCCCTTTATATACTAGGTTGTAAGGATCCAAGCGACGTGGAGTAGCATAACGCATTCCCGGGCGGACCCAAGAAACGCTCGTTAGAGGCTGCTCGCCAATCGTGGTCTCACAAAGTACAGGCCAAGGTTGTGTGTTTCGCCTAGCGGGCTGCCCCATATGCATGGGACCCGGTTCGGCTACTCGCACGAATGTGTGACTGAACCCATTCCCCCCAAAGCAATATTATACAAGCAATAAATATAGTACCCTAGATCTAATAGCAAATGTTAAGCAAATCAATATAAGGAAAGTATCCTAGGAGTCTGAATATTATTCCCCAGCGGAGTCGCCACTGTGAGGACAATGGAAAATCGATGATCCTCCTCGGGATGAATGTAGATCCGTAATCGATGAAGATCGATTGGTCTGTTGGAGTCGCCACCTAGATCAAGGTCTAGGACCTCTAAAAATGTAGCCTCACCCTAAGGTAAGACTTCTATTGACTCATGACCCAATGTATCAGTTCTTTGGCCTGCAAGAGATCAGGTAAGTATTCAGGGTACGGTTATGGGAAGGTGTTAGGCACCCAAACCGCCCGATCAATATTGGCCTCCTAAACTTTCCTTAAATTCTAATTTTGACTGTGCTTGGTCAACTGGATTACTAGGGTTCAATGGGGGATGTCCTAAACCAAGTTGCTAAGTTATTCTAACCTAGGGTTCAGCCAATCATGTTTTAAAGCAAATAAATAAGTAAATGTAATGTACAATATTATACAGTGAACCGAATCAAAGATGGTTCGGTTTTGGACTGAATCTGAGATGTGTAAGACATCTCAAACTGCCTACGTATTCCAATCCTGGAAATCAAGTCCAAAAACATAGTTTGAAATGGTTTGTGTGATTAATGATTATGAAAGTGATTTATGCATTTGCTTCAATTAGATTCTTTGTTGTTTAAGTTGAAGTTTATGCTGGATGTATGTTTGATGGGTGGCATACCGTATTTGGGATTCCCAAATTGCCTACATATTCAAGGGTGTGCCCTAGAAATCAGGTACAACGTAGTTCGAAAGGGTTTTGAGTGTCGGATTTGGAATGTGTACCAAAATCCATCCAATTTTGTCAATAGGATCTAGGGATGAAACCTAAATTCCTACCATTTTTATTTGGGATGTGTACCAAATTCTTTCTATTTTTGTTAATAGGATCTAGGGATGAGACCTAAATTCCTACCATTTTTGTTTGGGATGTATACGAAATTCTTTCTATTTTTGTCAATAGGATCTAGGGATGAGACCTAAATTCCTACCATTTTTATTTGGGATGTGTACCAAATTCTTTCTATTTTTGTCAATAGGATCTAGGGATGAGACCTAAATTCCTACCATTTTTATTTGGGATGTGTACCAAATTCTTTCTATTTTTGTTAATAGGATCTAGGGATGAGACCTAAATTCCTACCATTTTTATTGTTTCCATTCTTAGGTTTTTAGGGTTTCCTATCCCTTTTCATTGTGATTTTCATTTTTTAGGGTTTCATACCCTAATTATTCTCTTTATTCTAGGGTTTATTTTGCCCTAATTATTCTTTCCATTTTTAGGGTTTCACGACCCTAATTTTTCAATTCTTTTCATTTTAGGGTGTATCTTGCCCTAGTTGTTGTACAATGTAAACAATCTAACATAGCAATGTGAGCTTAAATATAGCAGTGTAAGCATCCAAATATAGCATGTTGGAAATATATTCAAATTTAGCAACAAATCAGTCAAAGATGGCAAGTGAGCATGTGAATTAATACAAACTTGGTAAGTGTGCATCCAAACATGGCAGTAATCAACCAATATGGCTTGTGAGCATGTGTAACAGATAAATATGGCAATAAGCATGTGTAGCATTCCAAAACAACAAGAATCATGTAAGCACCCAAAGATAACATGTGAAAGCATTCCAAGTATGACATGTGAGCAATGTGAGCATCAAATATGGCAATTATGTGGCATCATATGTATCAAAAGTACTTGTATGCATGATATTCAGATTTGCTTAAATTAATCATAATGAAGATGATGAAGGTAATTCGGGAGCAGCTGTATAGATTGGTTATTGGAAAATCAGAAATGGAGATGGTAGATGTTAATGGTTGCAATCTGATTTGTATGGCTGTGGACAGATCGTGAGGAGTGGTGCATTGCTGTTGGGATTTGGTGATTGGATGGATGTATATTGGGTGATGAGTGATATGGTGGTGAGCAGGTGTAAGGTGAGAGATTTGATGAGGTGTTGCAGGATGAAATTGGTACTGCAGATGATAGTAAACTGCCTGGCCGTGGCTGGGTTTTGATTAATGATGCAGGCTAGACAAGAGTGAAGAGATGGGATTGTGAGTGTAGCTGGACAGGTGTTTAGATGATTATGTGAGTGGAAGCTTGGGTTTGGTGCTTGGTGGGGCTAAAGCAGCAATGGGTATGACACGGTGGGGAATCACTGAGATGGAGTTGCGGTGATGATGATTTTTCCATGGCCAGGTAGCCGGGTGCATGAGGATTATAGGTTGCAAGCTTAGGTGGCTGAGAAGGCACGGGAGTGTGTCAGTTGGAGTAGATTAGGTGTTGCTGGGTTTATATGGGATTGGTGGATGGTCAGGTGGCTTGGTTTTGGTCAGGATGGCTGGGTAATTGAAGATATGGGCAGCAAGTGGAATCAACAACATATGTATATAAAAAAAACTTAATAAAAAGACAGAAACAAACCGACTTACCTCCTTCTCTCTCTATGTTCTTCTCTACTTCTTCTTCTTTTCTGCTTTTTCCCGTTCATTCTTCTCTTTCCCGCAACTCTCCATTTTCTTCTCCTTTTTTCCCCAAAATCGTGAGCCTCTCCCCCTCTTCACGTTTTTTTTTTATTTCTCCCTCTTTTTTCTCTCTTCTTCCCTTCTTTTTCTCCCAAAACCGTGAGCCTCCCCCCTCTTCACGTTTTTTTTCTTTCTTTATTTTTCCCTCTTTTTTCTCTCTTATTCCCTTCTTTTTCTCCCAAAACCTAGCCCCAAAAGCTTTTCATGTTTTTTCTCTTTCTCTCTTTTTTCTCTTTTGGAAATCCTCTCAAAAACCCCTCTTTTTTCTCTCTCTCTCACGTCTCTTTTATCTCCCCCATTTTTCTCTTTTGGAAAAAATCTAAAAACCCTAAATCTTCTCCCTTTTCACGTCCTCTCTCTCCTCCTTTTTTTATCTTTTGGAAATCATCTAGAAACCCTAAATCTCCTCCCTTTTCACGTCCTCTCTCTCCCCTTTTTTTTTCCTTTTTTTCTCCCAAAACCTAGCTCTCCTAAAACCCCCACGTTTTTCTTCTTTCTTCTTTCCTTTTTTTTCTCCAACAAAATCTTTTGGATTCCCTTAGAAAAGCTTACCTTTTTTTCTCTTTCTTATTTCTTTTTTTTTCTCCAACAAAATCTTTTGGATTCCTTTAGAAAAGCTCTTTCTTCTTTCCTTTTTTTTCTCCAACAAAATCTTTTGGATTCCCTTAGAAAAGCTCACTTTTTTCTCTTTCTTCTTTCCTTTTTTTTTTCTTCCCCCCTTTTTCTCCCAAAACCTAACCCCTTAGAAAAGCCACGTTTTTTTTCTTTCTTTTCCTCTTCTTTCCTTTTTTTTCTCCAACAAAATCTTTTTGATTCCCTTAGAAAAGCTCACGTTTTTCCTCTTTTTCTTTTTCTTTTTTTTTCCTCAAAATCTTTTGAATTTTGTCATTTATATATAATCATATATATTATATACATATATACACATATATTTAATAACATACATATATATATATATATATAGATATATATATATATATATATATAAATACTATGCACATGGATGAACTGGTTCGAAATGGGTTGAGACTGGCTTAGGTTGACTGAGTTAAACTGATATGGGTTGAGCTAGGTTGGACCAGAACTGGCTTGAACTGAGTTGACTGGATTATTTAGAATTAATTGGATTTTCTCTCTATTATTTCATGGGCCATTTCCTCTGTCATCCCGTACAGAATTTTTCGATGACCTTTATTCCAAATTTTCTACGTTCACTTTGTAGAACAGTAAAAATAAGGAATATTGAAACTTGAATCACCTCATTTGGAAATAAAATGGCCAACTTATGACTTTCTGAAGTTTAACAAGCCAATTATCGATAATTTGGCTGACCATTCAGCATGAGATCCTTCGGAGGCTTCTACTGGAAATATTTTACGTCCACTTTGTAGAGCATCATGAATGAAGAATAGTGGCATTGGAATCATTTGAATCTGACGTAGAACAGAAAAGATATGAAGCTTTGAAGTTCTAACGATAATTTTGTATGAAAGCTTGCATGGGACCCACTGGTGACTTCTACCCATGATTTTTTACGTCCACTTTGTAGAACATCATGAATGAAGAATAATGACCTTGGAATCATCTGAATCCGATGTCGGATGATGAAGATATGATGATTTGAAATTCAAACAATCCGACTTACGATAATTTGCACGAAGGCCCCTGGGATTATTTATAATAATTTTAGAAACCTCCCTTATATGTATCATCCGACTAAAATGGTCATATCTTCTTCAATTGAGCAATTCTGATCTCATTTCGAAGATAATTCTATGACCTATGCATCCATGCAAAATTATAACCCATGACCTTGCTGTGGACCCATTGAAAACTTCCTCAAATTCAGAGACCCATTGAAATCTTCCTCAAATTCACAGTGAAAAATCCAAACTTTCGATCATCTTTCTCCTTTTGTTGTCCACATGCTAGCAGGACTTTGTTTAGATGGGATGGCAAAAATGGGGTGCTTACATTATGTGCGGGCTTGGACCCGGCTTGATCCATTTGTAGGCTGATAAACCTCTTCTTGTACGAAGCTAGGCTGTGAGTACAAGGCTCATTTGTAGGCTGGGAACCTCTTCTTGCTGAGGTGTCTCATGATGCAAGGTATGTGCGGGCTTGGACCCTGCTTGATCCATTTGTAGGCTGATAAACCTCTTCTTGTATGAAGCTAGGCTGTGAGTACAAGGCTCATGTATAGGCTGGGAACCTCTTCTTGTTGAGGTGGAACTCATGATGCAAGGTATGTGCGGGCTCGGACCCGGCTTGATCCATTTGTAGGCTGATAAACCTCTTCTTATATGGAGCTATGCTGTGAATACAAGGCTGATTGGTATGCTGGAACCTCTTCTTGTATGAAGCTAGGCTGTGAATACAAGGTTCATTTGTATGAGCTTGGGCTCGACATTGATTTATTTGGATGGAGGACTTGTTGTCTTTTCTTTGATTGAACTGAGGCTCTTTTGATTGAGATTTTGAGGTTGATTTTCTGAATAAGCTAGGGCTCTGAATTTGATTCACTTATAGGCTGAGATTGACTTGATCTTTGGATGAGCTTGAAATCTACATTTGATTCACTAATAGGCTGAGATTGATTTGAACTTTGGATGAGCTAGGGCTCTACATTTGATTCACTTATAGGCTGAGGTTGACTTGATCTTTGAATGAGCTAGGGCTCTGCATTTGGTTTACTAATAGGCTGAGAGTGATTTGAACTTTGGATGAGCTAGGGCTCTGGATTCACTTATAGGCTGAGATTGACTTGATCTTTGAATGATCTAGGGCCCTACATTTGATTCACTAATATTATGAGATTGATTTGATCTTTGGATGAGCTAGGGCTCTGCATTCACTTATAGGCTGAGATTGACTTGATCTTTAGATGAGCTAGGGCTCTACATCTGATTTCCTTATAGACTGAGATTGATTTGAAATTTGGATGAGCTAGGGCTCTGCATTTGATTCACTAATAGACTGAGATTGATTTGAACTTTGGATGAGCTGGGGCTCTGCATTTGATTCTGAAATGAGTAAGAACTCAGAAGGTCACTTTTAGGGTGAGGAATTTGCTATTGATTTTGAAATGAGCAAGAACTCAGAAGGTCATTTATAGGGTGAGGAATTTTCTATTGATTCAGAAATGAGCTAGAACTCAAAAGGTCACTTATAGGGTGATACTGAATGACTCATCTTTGCAGTTCCTACCAGCTTTGGACCTTTGGGATTGAAAATAGGAATATCCTTCTTGGAAGCTCTATGGCTATGAACCTTTAGGATGCTTGAAAGTGACCCATACAGGAAGGCTTTGTTGACTTTGAACCTTTAGGGTTGAAATCTGACCCATCTTGGAAGTCTCTTGACTTTGAACCTATAGAGTGCTAGACATATTTGAAATGATGGTGAATTCCTTGGCAGTTTTCCAAGTTTTTTTTTTTTGCTTCTGCTTTATTGGTGAAGGCACAAAACATGACATCAATGGAAATGGTATCATGGACTTCGCTAGCATGATACCAAGATTTGAAATTTGCCCATTTATGACCTGGTACTGAAAGTTTGACTAAATTTCAGCACGGTAGGGATGACTTGGTTACTCCCTTTGAAGGGTTCCATGTAATTTGAAGGCGATGATGTTCTTCAGCTAACATTGGTGTTGTTGGATTTTGGATTGAAAGAAACTCTAGCGAGGATTTTGGACAAGAATGAGGGGAGCTTGACAGTCTCTAACCAAAGTGATTGTATTGATTGACCTTGGTGTTAGACTGTCGAGGGGCATCTGATCAACTAAGTTCTTTCACTGTGCATTATGGTAGACCAAATTGGTAGAATAGCCAAGCGGCGATGAAATGTGACATGGGTTTGGCCCTTGATCTAGGCTCATGAAAAGCTCAGGGCTTTGCAACATTGTTGTGCCAATTTTGAAAGATGAATGAACCATGGCCCCAAAGTAGGCACGAGGAGCAAAGGATTCGAAGTGGTCCTTCAGAGAATTTGGTGACCAAATCCTAACAGGTGAGCGACCACATTGGATTTTCTTAATCAACATGATTGGGAGAACTGAGAAATTGGCAAAAACCAACTTGGACGGATCTACTTCTATTGACTAGGAAAGTCAGTGACTTCAGACTAGACAATAGATCCTAGATGTAATGCTCCTGATCAAGTTCAATTCCTCTACATAGGGTATATCTATGCCCCACTGTCTGCATGTTGTGACAGACCACTACTGTAGTGTGCTAGGGCAAGATAGAAGGAAATAGGCAATCTAACAGAGTTAGAACTAGGTTGAACCTGAATTGCATCTATAATTTGACCATGCTTCCAAGGTCAAGGGAAGATTGTACAAAGTGACTTCTTTGATAAACCCTTCTTGAATCTTGAAAAATGAAGGAACTGATGATTTCAATGAATTTGGCTACATCCATAACCAGGCCATGAGAATTTTCTCTCTTCCAAACATGACCAATAGGATTTGAAGATAGAATTATGTTGAAAGGTAATGCTATGGAGCCCGACAGATGATGGTTTGTTCAACTCCTCCGAGTATGATTCACTGGAGAGCAAAAGAGTGGTTCCTTTCCTTATAAAGGGTAGACTGGGTATGACACTTGTCTACATGAACCACTGAATTTTTCTATGAAGGGCCAAAGAGGGCAATGCTTTAAGGTTGCATCAGGTTGCCTATCCCCACTGAGATATTATGCATTGCCCATTGAAGTTTCTTGGGTTGCTTTTTCCCTACTGAGGTTTCTTTTCTTTTCTTTATTTTTTTATTTTTTCTTTTTGCAAAACCCATCTTGGGTTGAATAAAGAGTCCTGATATGGTGAGGATATTGCCAAAATTATGGTCTTATCTCTAAAGAAGTACGTTAGAAATCCATCACATGTATTGATTGTAGATCCACCAGATTTGATAGGAGACTTAAGTTTTGAAGTTGTACTAGTTTAAATCACCAGTCAGAAGGTACAACACCTCTGGAACTGAGATACTTTTTTTATGGTAAGGTAACCTGGCAAAGCAAAGACGTGGAAAAGATAACATGGGAAGAGAAAAATGCCATGCGGAAACAGTATTCCCATCCATTCGACTTCTAAGTACATTCAAATTTTCAGGACAAAATTTCTTTTAAGGGTGGTGGAATTGTAAGACCCGCATGCCCCAAACCCAGTCTAACCTTAAATTCTAGTGTCGTGATAGGTCTTCCCATCATAACCAACATAAGTAAACCAATTGTATAAAGAAATCACAAGAGCAGGTAAGCAACAAGTCAAATTTAGTTTGTGTAGATGACTGTTTTAGTTTGTGTGGAAGCAACTAATCAAAATAGTCAAACCAATAAAATTTAGTTATGTGGTCGACTGTATGATCAATTTTGGGGTCGATCGATCAAATTTGGATTTGTGGTCGACGGATTATGCGACCGCAGAGTCGATCGGTCAAGTCCAAAATTGACTCCGTGTTTAGGAAACTTTCCTAATTTGAGGAGACCTCTTTCCTAATTGAAGAGGGACTTTATATGGAGAGTGTCTCTCTATATAGAGGACATCCCTCTACCTTCTCTCACTCTTTTGGATCAATATCAAGCCCTAAACCTAAAAGAGAAAGAGAGAGGAAGAGAAGGATAAGGAGAACTTGGGGAGAAAGGCTAGGAGAAGGGCTTTGCAGAGAAGGTTTCTAACTTTCTATAGCAAGCTTAAGCTATGGAACTTGTCTTTGTAGGAGTAGATCATAGAGTGGAGTTTCCCATGGTCAAGTTGAGGTATTGAACAAATGTAGGGTTTTGGCCATGAGATTCTCTAAGTAAATCTCAAAGAATAATCATAAAAGTTAGATTAGGGTTAACTGTCATGGGAAACCATGATTTAATGTCATAAAATGACCATAGGATGAACCCCATTGTTGAGCCCAGGGATCGACTCAAGAAAAACTCGGATTGAAAGAGAAAAATTGAACAAACATTGTATGGTCGCATCACTGGTCAACCATACTGCGACAAGTGAGTCAACCATAGCTATTCGGGATGTTTTTCAGAGATTGTGTGGTTGCATTAGTGGCAGCATGTTACACGACCATAGAGTTGATTGCACAATGTATGGTTCCTGTATATGTGTGACTGCAGAGTCAATCACTCAACCAGAAGGACACTGTTTTGTTTTCCAATTACTATAACTTGCGATAAGGAACCCCTAAATTAAATCCATCAATTCCTTAGGTTCCCAAGTAGTTCAAAGTAGTTTCCAAAGCTTGAAAGAAGATCAAACATCGTTTATAGGTGAGGGAACAAAACCTAAACTAAAAGGCTAATAAAAAGCTACCATTTTATTTTATTTCTGATATCGAATATGATACCATGCCTTGTGTGATTGTTTGTGCATCTCACATGTCATCCAATAATTATTATATATGTGCTCATGCATATTTATTTCTATTTACTTATAACATGATGTTGATGCTTAGAATAGGCATGTGTTTGTGTTTATGGTTGATGTGTTGGACGGGAGTGGAGCATCAGGGGGAGGATGTGGTATTGTGATTTTTGCCCTATCTACTAGACTATAGCTCTATCTCTACTTTTTCCTATACACTGACATTGTAGTATCGCCGTTACCTTAGCGGAACAAGTATTAGGAGGAGGACGCGGTGTCGTGCTCTTCGGCCTGACTGCCAGGCTCTAGCTCTATCTCTATGCGCATTTGAGGGATACTAGGGTAAGGCCATGGCTATAACTTTTGACGAGATCTAGGATTGGTTAGTTACGAGTCCAATTTGCGAGTCCTCGCTAGTAGGGGTATACTTGCTGGTATGGGTAGGGAATCAGGGGGTTTTGGCGGTTTGTGATCTAGGAAATCTAGCTCTATTTTTATGAGTGATGTAGGGTGACAACTATGTGTGATCCGTTGGGTGTGATCGTACTCTCATTCATGGAGGTGCAATGGTCACCTATCCTTACCATAGCACATTTATAAACTTATACCAAACCAAAGATATGAATTTAACTGCATGCATATGTTTGCACATTATTTTATTTATTCACTGAGCTCATGTAGGAGAGCTGACCCTCTCGTACGCTATTCTTTTAGTTTCTGATGATGCAGGTGTTACTACTAAGATTATATCAATAAGCCAACATATGGACACATGGTGGCTATGGACATGCAAGCTGTGGAGGATGAGCATGATCCATCATACGAGTGTTTCACCTTGTTATGCTTAGTGTTCTATTTTTCGTACTTGGCTTATGGGATTTGTAATAGTTTGTTATATTTATATTTTGGTTACTTGGAGATAACCGATTTAGTATTTAATTATCACATTAGATGCTCAGTTCATTATTAATAAAGACTTTTACTATTATTTATTATCTCTGATTGTGATGTGGATGTGTTTGGTTTAGATTGTTTGTACGACCTTACAAGATCCTAATGTGAACCGTTGGTTTATATGACAGTTCATTCATACTTCTGGTTCATCCAAAATTGGGGTGTAACACCTTGGATACATATGGATGGCATTAAGTTGGTTAGTTGAGAGCCCAGTTTACAAGCCCTCGCTAGTAGGGGAGTACGTGTTGGTATGGGTAGGGCATCAGGTGAAGTGTTGACAATGTGTAATCTGGACACTTTAGCTCTATCTCTATTCCATGGTGGTTGCATGTGGGACTGCAATGGTGTTTGATCCATTGAGCAGATTCACACACTAGTGTACATAGGTGCGGTAGGCCCCAATCCTTTATATAACGTAGTTGTAAACTTAATCCAGACCAAAGATAATGAATTGAATGCATGCATATGATTGCTTATTGTTTTATTTACTCACTAAGCTGTGAAGTGTGCTCACCCTTCGATGTCAAATATTTTTAGTTGATGATGCAGGTCTCACAGTAGAAGACTATATGAAGGCATCTTCATACAGACACATGGCAGCAATGGATACTTAAGCTAAGGAGGACTAGAATGACTCTGCTTGCAAGTGTTTTCAGTGTCTGTATTCTTAGTTATTTTCGATCTGAGAGTTATGAAAACTTGTAATAGATTATTAGCTTATGTTTTGAGTTATTTGGAGATAATTGGTTTAATTATTTACTTTATCATTTTAGGCACTCAGTTCAGTATTCAATAAGACTTCTGTTATTTATTTTATTATCTCTGATTGGGTCATTGTATGTGTATTTGGTTTAGATGGTAGCACGGTCGTTATGAGATCTTGGCTTGAACCATTGGTTCTTATGATGGTTCATCACACTTCTGATTTGTCCAAAATTAGGATGTGACAACTTGGTATCAGCGTTCTATAGCTCTGCCAATCGAACATGAATATGGCCACCTGTATATGGGTATTATGTATTGAATTAGCTTGACCACTCTAGGCTGATAGAGCGTTTCCTAAAGATGAAACCGAAGGAGTTCACGGGAAAGCCTTCAGTCCCATTATGGCTGGCCCACTGGATTGATGAAATGGAAAGGAATTTCATAATGATGACTATTACAGAAGAAGATAAGATTCTATGTGCAACCTTTATGTTGAAAGGTGATGCATAACATTAGTGGAAGTCTACTTGTGGTTATCTCCAGACCAAGCACACCCATCTGACATGGGCTATATTCAAAGAAGCTTTCTTTGAGAAGTACTTCCCTAGAAGCTTAAGAAATTAGATGAAGAAGGAATTTTTAAGTCTGTATCAAGGTCAGATGACTATTGACACTTATCAGTAGCAATATGAAGAACTGTTCTTCTTTGCGTCCTCTATTATGCAAGAAGAAGATACCAAAACCCAAAGAAGATACCAAAACTCAAAGGTTCATCATGGAACTTAGGGGAAGCATTCAAGAGCATGTATTGGGACTGGAAAAGAAGATCTATAATGAAGCAGTACAAATTGCTCGAGTTCTGGAGTCAAGTAAGAGAGAGAGCTGTTTTGCTCAAAAAAGGTGTATTAAGAGGCCTAACGGAAACTCATTCAATGGAGGGAATTCAAAGACCTTTAAACCATTCCAGACACAAGGCTTCAGTGCTGTAGGCAAGATTACTCAACCGGCTCAACCTCAATAAAAGCAAGGGAATGCTAGAGTTAAATGCTTTAACTATGAACAAGTAGGGCATAATTCAATGGACCACCCTAAACCAAGAAAACAGTTGCAGCAAGGGAAGGTTTTTGCGGTGACTTCTGAAGATGGTGCCGCATCACCAGATGTGGTCAGTGGTATGACCCGACCTTTTGTTTTGTAATACCTTGTGTGAGCATATGGACTAAAATTTAGGTAAAATCATAGATATTGTACCTATAGCTGGCATATCAGCCAGAGTACTTTTCTACTTTGGAGCCATACAATCTTTTATATCTGTGTCCTTTGAAAAGAAGCTAAATGTGCCCCTCAGACCTTTAGAGTCCAAGATATTAATACGGTCACCTATGGGACTAGAAGTAGAATTAGACAAAGGTTATAGACCATGCCTAGTCCTGATTGGTGGATAAACTGTGGATGCATCCTTAATTCAACTTGAGATGCTAGACTTTGATGTTATCTTAGGAATGGATTGGTTAGGTCGGCACTCTTCAAGTTTACTGTGTATAGAGAAGAAATTGACCTTCTAAAGCCAGGATGGTGCATAATTTAATTTTTTGGGAACTCAACTTCCCTCTAAACAGAATCTTATCCTCTCTGCACTGAAGGCAAAGAGATGCCTTGAGAAGGATGAAGTTGGATGCCTTGAATATGTGGTGGACATTACCAAAGAAGTATCACAAATGGAAGATATCGAGGTTATGCATGAATTTCTAGATTTATTTCATGGAGATTTACCAGGATTACCTCTTGACCAGGCGATGGAGTTCATATAGATCTACTACCTGGAGCCGCACCTGTGTCAAAGGCACCATATTGGATGGCTCTTACCGAACTAAATGAATTGAAAGTTCAACTGCAAGAGTTATTGGACAAAGGCTTTATCCGGCCAAGTATATCTCCATGGGGAGCCCCCATGTTATTCATGAAGAAGAAGGATGGTAGTGTTCAACTATATATAAACTACTGGGAGTTGAACAAGTTAACGATAAAATCGATACCGACTACCTCGTATTGATGACTAATTTCATCAGTTGCAAGGTGTGAAGTTGTTTTCCAAAATTGATCTATGGTCTGGATATCATCAATTGAAGATTAAGAATAGAGATATTCCAAAGATGGCATTTGGAACCAGGTATAGACATTATGAGTTCCTGGTCATGTCCTTCGGACTAATCATTGCATCAGTGTCTTTTATGGAACTCATGAATCGAGTGTTCCATGACATGTTGGACACTTCAATCATAGTTTTCATAGACGACATATTCATCTATTCCAAGGATGAAGCAACTCATGCAACAGATCTTAAAGCAGCCTTACAACCACTAAGGAGGGAGAACCTTTATGCCAAATTTAAGAAATGTGAGTTTTGGCTAAACGAAGTGTAATTCTTAGGTCACGTATTATCATCTGAAGGAATTAAAGTGGACCCCAGTAAAATAGAAGCAAATGTAAAGTAGAAAGTGTCTAAGAAAGTTTCCAAGATCAAAAGTTTCCTGGGGTTAGCAGATTATTACAAATGATTCGTGAAAGATTACTCAAGAATTGTTGTACTTCTAACTAAGCTGACCATAAAAGGGGAGAAGTTCATTTGGTCTGATCAATGTGAAAAGTGCTTCCAAACCTTGAAGTCGAAGTCGATATTGGTGCCCATCTTGACCATTTTGGCACCAGGACAGCTATTTACCTTGTATACAGATGCCTCTAAATTGGATCTAGGGTGCGTGCTGATGCAAGGTGAATAAGTAATTGCTTATGCTTCAAGACAATTGAAGGAACACTAGAAGAATTACTCTACTCATGATTTAGAATTAGCAGCGATGATTCATGCAATAAAAACTTGGAGACATTACTTGTATGGAGAAAAGTTCTAGATTAAGTCAGACCATAAGAGTCCTACTCATTTCTTTAACTATAAGGAGTTGAACATGAGATAGAGAAGATGGTTAGAGTTGTTAAAGGATTATGATTGTGATATTCAATATCATCTCAGAAAGGCTAATGTAGTAGCGGATGCGTTGAGCAGAAAAGGAGTATTGATACCGGACGAAGGACCTAGCAGCAATGCTGCATTAAGTCTTTCAACCACAACATCCAATTGAGATGAAGAGTAATACAAATTAAAGCTCTTAACGGTCCAATAGAGCAAGGTCTTGTCCATAAGTTCACACCCCAATTCTCCACATTGAGAATTCTACTTGAACTGATGGAGGAGGTGAAAACAACAATCCTGCAAGATCCTTACCTAAGGACTATGCAAGAAGTCCTAAAAAAGGGCAAGCTGAACCCTGATTTTATCCTAGATATGAAAGGGATACTGAGATACAAAGGAAGATTGTGTATACCTGAAAGTGAAGACTCAGACATTAGAGGTAGGATAATGACAGAGGCACATTCTGCTCCCTATTCAATACATCCTACAAATACAAAAATGTACCATGATCTGAAGAAATTATACTGGTGGCGTGGAATAAAAGTAGATGTAGATAAGTACCTGTTCCAGCGTTTGAATTGTTAACAAGTAAAGGCTGAAAGACAAAGACTAGCAGGCTTATTACAACCACTACCTGAACAAGTCTGGAAATGGGATTGCATTACTATGGATTTTGTCATCAGATTGCCATTGACCCCAAGGTCTGTTGATGCAGTTGACAAAGACAGCTCGTTTCATTGCTATACGACCTCAGTATAGTTAGGAGCGGTTAGCCAAGCTGTATGTGGATAATATTGTCTAATTACGTGGTATACCTGAGAGAATTATGTCGGACTGAGTTCCACGCTTTACTTCAGAGTTTTGGGAAGGATTATAGAAGGCTATGGGAACAATGTTGAAGATCAGTACCAAGTTTCACCCTCAGACTGATAGACAATCGGAGAGAACCATTCAAATTTTCGAAGACATGCTCCATGCTTGTGCTATTGAGTTTAAAGGGGCTTGGGATGAAAAGTTTTCATTAATTGGGTTCGCTTATAACAATAAGGACCAGGCTACTATACAAATGTTACCGTATCAAGCATTGTATGATAGGAAGTGTCGTATACCTCTGTTCTGGAATGAAGTTGGAGAACGAAGAATCGTAGGACCTAAGTTTATGGAAGAAACTTGTCGAGTAGTTGACATAATCAAAGAAAGAGTTAAGACAGCTCAAAATCATCAGAAATAGTATGCAGATAACTGACGCTGAGACCTTGAATTTATGGCAGGTGACAAGGTATTTCTGAAGATATCACCTATGCAAGGTTTAAAGTAGTTCGATAAGAAGGGAAAGCTGTGTCCCAGATATATGGACCATACGAGATCTTGGCAAGACATTGAATGGTTCCGTATCAGCTTGTGCTACCACCCTCTATGTCTAATATACACATGATGTATTCCATATTTCACTACTGAAGATGTACATTAGAGATCGAATGCATGTTTTGACTATGGATCTACTAGATTTGATAGAGGACCTGACATTTGAAGTAGTACCATTTGAGATCAGCGGTTAGAAAGATCAACATCTTCACAAATGAGACATCAATTATGTCGGAGTCACCTGGAGAAGTCAGGATGTAGAAGAGATAACATGGGAAGAAGAGAATGTCATGCAAAACAATAACCTCACTTGTTCGACTCGAAAGGTATGTACAAATTTTGAGGATGAAATTTATTTAAGGGGAGAGTTGTAGGACCCGCACTCCACTAATCCTGTTTAACCCTGTCGTGCCAGGTCTTCCCATTATAGCTGGTTTGAGAGGACCAACCATGTAAAGAGACCACAAGACTAGGTGAGTGAATAAACCCAAAAATGGTGTATTTTGGTTGTATGGCCTACTGATTATGTGGTCAACCACTCAAATAAAATGTGAGGACATTCAATTTTAATTAAGTGAAAGCACAAACTGTCTTGTGTGGTCGATGGATTCTGCTACCATATAATTGACCACACAAACCCAAAACCAACTCTATGATTTGGAAACATTTCAACTTCAAGGGATTTCTTTCTTAGTTGAGAGAGGACTTTATGTGGAGGTTTTTCCTATATATAAAGGATGTCCCTTAGCCTCTCTCACTCTTTTTGAACCAATTCCAAAGCTTTAAACCTAAGAGAGAAAGAGAAGGAGAAAGAAAATAAAGGAAAAAAGAGACTTGGAGTAAAGAGTTAGAGAGGAGGCTACTATCCGTCTCTGTAGAAGGGGCAAGGTAAGGAATCTACTCCTATAGATGTAAGGTGGTTAGGATTGATCTTCCAACAATGAGTTGATGACCTAAACCTAATGTGTGATTGAGATCATGTGATTCACAAATTGAATCTTAAGAGAAACCATGGAAATAGGTTAGGGAATGAATTGTTGATAAAAACCCATGAATCAGGCCATTGAACAACCCTAGGAGGTGTACCAATAATGAGCTAAGTGTTAGACTGAAAAAGACCATCAAACACAACCAATAAGTTATGTGGTCACATCAGTGGTCGACCAAAAAGTGACCAGTGAGGGACCACATACTTTCGGGAAGAATTACATAAGGTTGTGTGGTCGATCAGTGAAAGCATGATGTGTGACCACACAGTCGACCACATACTTTTAAAAAGACTATTTTGAGGCCAAGCTCGATGTTAAACTATTGTAACCTAATATCATCAAACCCTAATCTAAATTCATGAATTTTTAGGTTGCCAACTAGTACAAGTTAACTTCTAAAGCTTGGAAGAGATCAAAACTATGATTAAAGGTGAGGAAACAAGACCTAAACTAACTGGATAGTAACAAGATTTCTTTCTTCTTATTTTTGTAATAATATAAATGATATAAATGATATCATGCTTGTGTGATTGTAATGTGCATCTCACTTGTCATCCAATATTACTACTATCCCTGTTCATGCAGATTTACTTTATTATTTTACTTTATTATTGATGATGATAGGAATAGGCATGTGATTGTGAGTGTAGTTGGTATGCTATATGGGGAGGGTTGTGTGATCCCTAAACCATGCGTTACATTGACATCATCGTATCACTGTTATCTTAGTACAACTAGTACATCGTAGGGAATCAGGAGGGGTGTTCACGGCAGACTGTGTGGCCTTTGACTCTATCGAGGAGCTTTATCTCTATCTCGAAGGACGTATTGTGGGATGATGGGGTAAGGCCTTGGATACATATGGATGGTATTAGGATTGGTTAGTTGCGAGCCCAATTTACCAGCCCTCGCCAGTAGGGGCATAAGTATTGGTATGGGTAGGGCATCAGGGGAAGTATTAGTAGTATGTGATCTGGACACTTTAGCTCTATCTCTATTCCATGGTAAGTGCATCTGGGACGACAATGAAGTTTGATCTATTGGGCGGGTTCACGCACTCATGTATAAAGGTGCGGTGACTGTCAATCATTTCTATAGCATAGTTGCAAACTTAAACCAGACCAAAGATAATGAATTGAATGCATATATATGTTTGCACATTATTTTGTTGATGATGCTAGTCCTACAGTGGAAGACTATATGGAGGCATTGTCATATAGACACGTGGTGACAATGGACACTCAAGCTAAGGAGGACGAGCATGACTCTGCATGCGAATGTTTTCATTGTCTTTTTTTTTAGTTATTTTCTATTTGAGAGTTATGAGAACATGTAATAGATTATTAGCTTATGTTTTGAGTTTTTTGGAGATGATTGGTTTTGGAGATGATTGGTTTAATTATTTACATTGTCTTGTTAGACACTCAGTTCAGTATTCAATAAGACTATTGCTATTTATTTTATTATCTCTGATTGTGTCGTGGAATGTGTATTTGGTTTGGATGGTTAGCACAGTCGTTATGAGATCCTGGCTTGAACATTGGTTCTTATGATGGTTCATCACACTTTTGGTTTGTCTAGAATAAGGGTGTGACATAATATCATCAAGCCCTAATCTGAATTCATCAATTTTCTAGGTTGTCTACTAGTGTAAGTTAATTTCCAAAGCTTGGAAGAGAGTTAATACTACAATCTAAGTTGAGGAAACAAGACCTAAACTCACTGCATAATAACAAGCTATCTTTCTTTTTAGTTGTCCAATGCTTTGAATGATATCATGCTTGTATGATTGTAATGTGCATCTCACATGTCATCCAATAATACTGCTATTTATGTTCATACATATTTACGTTATTGTTTTACTTTATTATGATGATAGGAATAAGCATGTGTTTGTGATTGTGGTTGGTGTGCTGTGTGGGGAAGGGTGTGTGATCCCTAAACCATGCATGACATTGACAATGTCGTATCACTGTTACCTTAGCAAAACTAGTATGTCATAAGGCATCAAGGGGGTGTTCACGGACTGTGTGGTGTTTGACTGCTGAGGAACCCTAGCTCTATCGTTATGGACGTATTGAGAGATGCTAGGGTAAGGTCTTGCATACGTATGGATGATATTAGGATTGGTTAGTTGCAAGCCTAGTTTGCAAGCCCACGCCAGTAGGGGCATAAGAGCTGGTATTGGAAGGGCATCAGGGGAAGTATTAGTAGTGTCTAATCTGAACACTTTAGCTCTATCTCTATTCCATGTGGGTGCATGTGGGATGACAGTAGTGCTTAATCCATTGGACAGAGTCACATACTCGTGTATAGAGGTGCGGTGGCCACCAATCCTTTCTATAGCATAATTGCAAACTCAAAGATATTAATAGAATACATGCATATGTTTACATATTATTTTGTTTGCTCAATGAGCCGTGATGTGTGCTCACCCCTCGATGTCGAATAATTTTAGTTGAGGATGCAGGTCCTACAGTGGAAGACTACATGAAGGCACCGTCGTACGGATACGTGGAGGTGATGAATACTAAAACTAAGGAAAACGAGCATGACTCTTCGTGCGAGTGTTTTCAATGTCTTTATCCTTAGTTATTTTCTATTTGAAAGTTATGAGAACTTGTAATAGATTATTAAATTATATTTTGAGTTTATTTGGAGATAATTGGTTTATTTACTTTATCATGTTAGACCTCAGTTCATTATTAATAAGACTTCCGCTACTTATTTATTTATTTTTCTTTGATCATGTTGTAGAATGTGTATTTGGTTTGTATAGTTGGCATGGTTATTATGAGATCCTGGCTTGAACCATTGGTTCCTATGATGTTTCATCACACTTCTGGTTTATCCCGAATCAGGGTGTGACACTTTATCTTGAGCCAATCGCTTCGTTTTAAAATGCTTGCATCATCATATGAGCAGAAGCATGGTCTGAACACTTGCAAACTTATACATACAAGACACTCCCATTAGATTTTATAAGTACTCTGGATCTAATATGGCAAGTGTTTTTTACAATGAATGGTCTACATGATTAAGGAAATGTCAATTTTTGCTCCCCTTAACAAGTACCAAGCAATTCTAAGAATCAATGGCTCCAAGAACATGTAAAAGAGCCCGAGTACCCCGGGCTATTGAGGGTTGCCTTCCTCCAGAACCAACAACAAATGATTAGGATGTAGCTTTGGTGCACACACCTAGTGCCTAGGACAAGGCTGACCCTACTGTACCACCACCTCTTACGATGCTTATTGTAGCAGACATGATTTCAATCATGGGTAACTTCACCCAAGCGATAATTTTCTAGCAATAGCAATTTATGGAACCGTTGATTGCTGCCATATAGTGGGGACCAGTTGCACCGGCTGCCATGGCATATGCACAAGCACCTATACCGCCGACGGATGCATATATACCAGCTCCAGCTATCACACCCATTACTGTAGTTAATTCACCTAAACTAGTACCGCCTGCGGCCATGTTTGTACCAACTCCATTACCAGCAGTGGTTATACCCAAAGCCACTGTAGCACCTCCTCCCATTGCAACATCAGTGGCAAGGATAGTAGAGGCATTTCAAAAGATGAAGCCACCAAAGTTTACAAGTGTAAAGAATGATCCATTATGCCCTACTATCTGGATCCATTTGATAGAGAAGACTCTACGCATGATGCCATGTTCTGATGATCTGAAAATCCTCTAATTGGTGGGAATCCACACGACCTATATTAGAGGCACAGAATGGTATGATCACATAGGCAATATTCAAGGAGGCATTCTTTGGCAACTACTTTTTGCAAAGTTGTAGAGATCAGAAGGGAGCTGAATATCTGACCTTCAGTCAAGTTCAGAAATCAATCGCCAAGTATAAGTTGGACTTTGAATGACTATACTATTCTACAAGAACTAGCATGCATACTGATGCATAGAAAGCCAAGAGATTTTTAGATGGACTGAGAGGTAGCATTAGGGCTACTATGAAGGCTCAGGGTCATATTACTTATGCCAGTATCGTATAGACATCCAAGGTAGTAGTAGATAGTCAAAGGGATGGTTACCTAGCTAGTCTGAATGATAGGCAAGTAATCAATAGAGTCAAGTGAGCCAGTCTGGTCTCTAACAATTGTGTGGTAAAAAAGCCATACTAGACTATACCCGACCAAAAGGCATCCTCCAATGTACTTGTCAAGGGTAGTTCCCCTCCGAAACCCATTTGAAATGGCACCACCACTAATAATATGTTACAATTGTAGCAGAGAGGGTTACACGGCTAGAAGCTGTCAAAAACTAGCGAAACAAGGATCACAAAATGGAAAGGTTTATGTTACAATGGCTAAAGAAGCCGAAAAGACCACTGAATTGGTGCCAGGTACATTCCCTTTGCTATTTTTAATTGTGTGCATTTGAAATTATGAACACCCCCAAAACCATTGGAATCTCAACTTGTAGTAGCATATAATTGGGATATAAAGTTGAATTGTGCCATTTCCATGGCCCTACCATATACAAGTTGGAGATAAGTAGTTGGATGCATATTTGATCCTAGTGGACATGACTGATTTCGACTTAATATTAGAAATGGATTGGCAAGCCACCTATAAAGCTAGGGTCCTCTGTGCATTGAGAAAAATCTCATTCAAGATAGATGATGGGAACATCAATTAATTTCTCTGGAGACAAGCCAAGGATACGAAATAAATATATTCATTTCAGCCTTGTCTGCAAGTAAGATATTAGCACAGGGTTATACTGGATGCAATACATCTGTAGGAGACACTAACCTAAATGTCTCGAAACTCAATGAGATCAGAGTAGTAAATGAGTTCCAGATGTGTCTCTATATGATTTACCAGGTTTGCCACCCAATAGGACAACTGAGTTTGCAATTGACCTACTCCCAAGGTCAACACTTGTGTCCAAAGCACCATATCAAATGGCGCTGGTAGAACCCAAAGAACTCAAGGTTCAATTACAAGAAATACTAAACAAGGGCTCGTCAGACTAAGTATTTCGCCATTCGAGAGAACCTGTCTTGTTCATAAAGAAGAAGGATGGAAGTATAAGGCTGTGTGTTGAATATTAAGAATTAAATAAGCTCACTCTCCAGAATCGGTACCCATTGCCCAAGATCAACGATCTCTTTAACCAACTGCAAGGGGCTGCAGTGTTCTCAAATTCTCAAAGATTAATCTGTGGTCTGGCTACCATTAATTAAATATCAATGATAATGACGTCTACAAAAAAGTCTTCCAAACCCATTATGGTCATTGTAAATTTTTGGTCATGACGTTTGAGTTTACCAATGCTCCTGCCTCATTAATGGAGTTAATGAATAGGGTATTGTAGGCATCCCATTTTTGCCACCCTCAACATAAGTAAACCAATATGGCAGGTTTTCGTCCTTTAACCCAATGATTGGTGATTCTCTACTGAACCCCACAGCAAGGTCATGGGCTATTATCTACTTGGATGAATAGGTTGTGAAATAATCATCGAAATGAGACCGGAATCATCAAATTCTGACTTCAAACAAGGAAGATATCACAGTTTGAAAGTGCAAGCGCATTTACGTAATTATCGTATGATGCGTGCCTTATCATTCAAACTTCAAGACATCATATCTTGGTCATCTGATATCTGAATCAGATGAATCAAAGGCCAATATTCCTTTTCTTCATTCCTCTTCAAAGTGGACATGAAAAATCCCGGGTAAAAGTCACCAGTGGGCCCCATGCAAGCTTTTACGCAAAATTATCGTTAGAACTTCAAAGCTTCATATCTTTGTCATTCTTCGTCGGATTCAGATGATTACAAGGCCATTATTCTTCATTTGTGATTTTCTACAAAGTGGACATAAAAAAATCTCAGGTAGAAATCTCTGAAAGGTCCCATGCAAAATTACACATAGAAATGGTCGTTCAATCTTTGAAAATTCATATTTTTGATCATCCCATATCCAAATCAGGTAATTTCAGTTTCATTATGTTCCAATTTTAGTACTCTACAAAGTGGACATAAAGAATTTCCAGTAGAAGTCTACGAAGAGTCCCATGCAGAATGGTCAGTCAAATTATCGATAATTGACCTGCTTAAACTTCAGAAATTCATAAGTTGGCCATTTTATTTCCATATGAGGTGATTCAAGTTCCAATATTCCTCATTTTTAATGTTCTACAAAGTGAACGTAAAAAAATTGGAATAGATGTTATCGAAAAATTCCATATGGAAGGGTGACAGAAATGGACTATAAAATGTCAACCTTTGTCCAAACCAGCTTAATCCAGCTTAGTCTAACTTAGCCCGGCCCAGCAAACCAATCAAGATCAAGTTATGTCAGTTCATATGCATGCATTCCTTTTATATGTGTATAATATATATATATATATATATATATATATATATATATATATATATATATATATATATTATTGATATATTATATGTATTAATACATTTATAAATATATGTATACATATATATTATAGGAAAGAGAGAGGAAAGTGAGGCCGTAGAAAGAGAGAGGAAAGAGAGGCCATAGGAAAGAGAATGGGAGAAAGAAAAAAGGAAAGAGAGAGAAATAAAAGAAAAAAGAAAAAGAAAAAAAAGAAAAGATCCCCTTCACGCTTTCTAGAAAGAAAACGCAAAAGAGAGAAGGAGAATGAAAAAAAAAAGAAAAGGAAGGAAAGAAAAAAAGAAAAAAAGAAAAAAGAAGAAAAAGAAAAAAAAAAGGAAACATTTTCTAAGAAAGAAAACGTGAAAAGAGAGGGAGAAAGAAAAAAAAGGAAGGAAAAGAAGGGAGAAGAAAAGGAAAGAAGAAAGAAAGGAAAGAGAGAATGAATTTTCTAGAATAAGGAAAGAAAGAAAGGAAAGAGAGAAGGGATTTTCTAGAAGAAGAAGGAGAAAAAGGAAAGAAAGGAAGAAGAAAAAATGTGGGAAGGAAGAGAAGAAATGAAAGAAGAAAAATGGAAAGATAGGATATTCAAGAAGAAAAAGAAGAAAAGGAAGGAAGGAAGAGAGAAGAAGGAAAGAAGATGAGAGGATCTTCTAGAAGAGGGAATAGAAGAAAATGTGTGGAATAGAGAGGGAGAAGATAAAAGGGAAGGAAGAGAAGAAAGACAAGAAGAAAAAAAGAAGAAAAAATTTTTTTCTAGAAAAAGAAGAAAGGAAAGAAGGATCTTCTAGAAGAGGAGAGAAAAAGTATAAATAGGACAAGAGAAGAGAGAGGAAAGCCTTTTTCCAGACCATAGAGAGAGAGGAGAACGTGCTAGAGAGAGGAGGACGTGAGTGAGAGAGAGAAAACGTGAGAGAGGGAGAAAGAAAGAGAGAAGGAAAGAGAAAAGAAAGAAAAGAGAAGAAAAAAAAAAGAGAATGAGAAGAGAGAGAGAGAAATAGAAGAGAAGAGAAGGAGGATTCACATTCAAAGGGGTTCATACAACCTCCAATCATCCTTCATCGACGGTTTCACTTGATTTAAGCACAAGGTTAGTACTCTAAAAAATTTAGAGGTCGTTAGAATGCTCGAATGTCAATTTTGCTTGAAAAAGGTTAATTTCCATGAAATCTCAATCATGAATGCTCTATTACATGCTTGTTAATGTTGGGATGCCTATGTCTAACATTTTTCATGAATGATAATTTGGCTAAGCTATTCAATGATAAATTTTTGAATGTTATACAATGATGTTTGATGTTTTTTGCAAATATCATAAAGTGGTTTTCTAATCTGAAAATTCTAGATTTAGGGTTCAAAATTAGGACGTACATCATATGTACTTTTTCAAAGATTTTGAATCCAAAAAGTTTATGGGAGTCTCTCTGATATGTTAGAAGACTATCCTAAAAATTTTGGTCCATTTGGATTTGGGAAAATATATCAAAAAATTTGTCTTTGACATTGCTATTTTTCTCGGATATAATACAATCTTCCATCAGAAAGTCTCTAGACAAAGGTCTTATGGCCATAATCAGAAAATCCACTTAATATAAAATTTTTAGACATGAAAGTCTTCAAAAAAAATAGCACTGATTTTGTATTTTTTTTAATTTTTTATTGAATTGATATCAATTTTTAAGTGCATAGTACTCTGATTTTGAATCTGTCATGATGTACTGATTTGCATGATTGAAAAGAATCATTTTTCACAAAGAAAATATACTCTTTTAACTTGTTTTTCTTGATGAAATTTTATATCAGACAGTTATCTATATAAGCATATGTCTGTATTTAATTTTTATTAAGAATAGAATTTTATTTGGAATTTATGGTGCAACTGGTCAAAAATCTGGAATAGATTTGACCAGTGCACATGTTCGGTCTTAGGGCATATCTTTGACCTATTTTTGCTCTCTGTTGGAATTCAACTCCTTCATATGAAATATAATATATTAAGTCATCTTTCTATGAAAAAAAGCTGAGCTTGATTTGAGTTTTGAAAGACCTACTTATGGTCATTCTTGTGTAATGTGACAAAATCTGAATACAGTTCATAGTTTTGTCCATTATCTGAAACCTTGTGTCACAATTTTGACAATTTTGAGTCTTTAATCTTCCCAAATTTCTTCATAAAAATTACAATTTTTTTCAAAGAACATTGAACATATGTTTTTTTTGATAATTTTGCACTTTTCAAAAAAAGGTTTCATTGATGTCGCATTCATTATAACATCAATGATTGTTTAAGTGAATTCTGTCATATTTGGATAAATGGCTATATTTGGAGCATTCATATGCTTTGTTTGGATTGTGCATACCATGTTTGCCACATTCTATGTGTTGCTATTTTTGGTAGAATAGATAAATTTTTATCATATTTTAGTAAAATCTTAACAATTACTATTTTTAAGTCTTACTATGCTTAGAACATAACATATAAGATCTTTCCTTTTTTTGAATTATTCATGTCATATAGGCATTCTATGATTGGTACTTACCATATTGATATATAGTTGCATATTAGATCTTGTCATGCTTAGATCTTGCCATAATAGATCTTGCCATGCTTAGATCTTACCATATTACGTTCTTGCCTTATTTGCAATACATGCCATATTAGGAAGATTTTCATAATCTTACTATATGTTGTGATAGTTACCATAAATATCATACATGCCATGCTTAAAATATTCCTTTTTTGATAATAATTTAATTTATGCTGCACCCTAGTCGAACTGCCATATCTGTACACCTACCAAACATATTAGGTGTGGGGACGTGCATTTAGGCACCCACATTCTTGCGAAGGGCATAACGGAAATAATAAAAATCATAATAAAGAAAGAGAATACTTTGCCAAACTTTCCAAAATTAGAGCTTAGGTTGAAAAGGGTAATTCAGGATGATTTTTCCCCTCGGTAAACCCTAAACCTAGAGTAGGTTCTCAACCCTAAACCTATAATAGGCTCTCAATCCTAAACCTAGAATAGGTTATAAACCCTAATCCTAGAATAGGTTCTCACATTCTAACCTATAACAGATTATCATTAGCCCGAACTACACGGATTCTGATTCCTAGGGCAAACCCTAGGATACGTAGGCTATTTCAGTGAATCCCAAATTTGGATCCACACCTTAGTCCACTCGGACTATCCATAGATCCACTAGGATATTTACCCCATTATGACCCAGAGCCCGTGCGGATTCTGATTTTTAGGGCAAACCCTAAGATACGTAGGCCATTTGGGCGAATCCTAAATTTAGATCCACATCTTAGTCCACTTGGACTATCCATAGATACACTAGGATATTTACCCATATTTTAACCCACATAGGGTTATCCACATTTCAACCCAGATAGGGTTATCCACATTCCAACCCAGAATGGGTTATCCATATTTTGACCCAAATAGGGTTACCCATAGATCCACTAAGACTATCTATCAGTTCGCATGGACTATCCAGATCCTAACTCATAGGGTTTCTCATCCTTTCAAGCATAAACTTCAACTTGAACAATGAACTTAATCATGCACAAGCATAAATCACAACCATAAACTTTAATCACACCTGAACTACGATGGTGAACTTGATTTTCGAAATAATTCAGTGATACGTAAGCAATCTGATGGATACAGATTCGGTTCAATGATATCAAACCTGTAAGACCCACACACTACGAACCCGGTCAAACCTTACATTTCGTGTCCTGACCCGTCTACATATCATGGTCGAGCCAAGTGGACCAAGTGTGTGAAGAAACCCAAGACCCAATATGAAATTTTACTCAAAAATAGTCAAAATGAGGGTAGGGTCGCATGCCTAAACAGGCAGGTCTGACCCCCCTATCGACCCCCACCATCGACCCGTGACCAGGGTCACAGGGGTCTCGGATTGTCTGACCCCCCCCCATCGACCCCCGATAATCGATAAAAACAGCACGAACCGAAAATTAGGAAACTTTCCTAATTTCAATTGGAACCTTTTCTAAACTCAATGAGACTTATTTTGGGAGGTTTTAATCTATAAATAGGACGTCCCTAAGCCTCTTTCACTCCTTTTACAACCCTAATTCGATTGAGAGAAAGAGAAGAGAAAGAAGAGAAGGAGAAGAGAAGGAAAGTGAAGAAGAAGACCAAAGAGAAGGGATTCAGAGGAAGAAGCATACTTCTCAGTTATGGATACTATTTCCATGAATTTCTAAAGACCTTAGTGTAAATAATGAAGAGGGTATGATATAAGAGAAACCCAAATCATCCATCCATGGTTAGGTTTCAATGGAAACCATGGAGGAGAACATTGAAACCATGTAGGTGAATAAAGAATAGTTCTAAACCATAGAACATGTATGGAATGGACTATAGAAGGAAGCCATAGGACCCAAACATGAAAGAATGGACGAAATTTGTTATTTTCCACTCAAACCATGGGGGGTCGCACCTAGGGTCGATGGAACATCCAACCCTAGCATCGACACCTAGCGTTCGGGAAACCCATGGAAAGGGGTGGTCGCACCCAGGGTCGATGGAACCTCCGACCCTGGCATCGACCCCCAGTTAACAGCAAGCTGTAAAAATTAAAATAAATTCTAATTAAATTTTATCGACTTTATTAGGTCTTCTAGCGATATAATATTGATATAAAGGTGATTCTTAATGCTTAAAAGATGACCTATAAATAAGCAAAGGTGAGGGAACAAGACCTAAACTAATTGGTTAATAACAAACTATTTTTATTTCTTGAGTCCAATACCATCATTGTGATATGCGTGTATGCTTGTAATTTACATTCAACATGTCATCCAATATTTTTATTATTACTGTTCATGCATATTTAAATTTATTGATTATAACATGATGATGTTGATGATGGTATGAATAGGCATGTGAATGTTTGTGTTTGGCTGGTGTACATGGTGCGGGTAGGGATGGTATCAACCGGTACTTCGATGCTGTTCTCATCGGGGTATATTGTGCAATGGTCTATTCAAGTCATGTCCACTAAGCAAGTGTTAGTGTGCTTGATGCGAGTGGAGCATCAGGGGGAGGACGTGACATTGTGGTTCATCCTAGTCACCAGACTCTAGCTCTATCTCTACTCAAGTCTTGTCCACTAACATCGTCGTATTGCCATTACCTTAGTGGAACTAATATGTTGTAGGGCATCAGGGGGGGAGATGTGGCATTGTGGTTTAGCCTGGTCACCAGACCCTAGCTCTATCTCTATGGATGTATTGAGGGATGCTGGGGTGAGGCCTTGGATACATTGTTTGACATTAGGGTTGGTTAGTTGCGAGCCCAGTTTGCAAGCCCTCGCCAACAGGGGCTTACGTGTTGGTATGGACAACCGGTACAGCAATGCCATTTTCATTGGTTGTATATTGTCCATGGTGGGTGCATGTGGGGCGACAGTGCCGTTTTCATTGTGCCTTTCCACACACTCGTGTATAGAGGTGTGGCGGCCACCTATCCTTTCTATAGCACATTGTAAACTTATATACCAAACCAAAAATATGAATTGATCGCATGCATATGATTGTTGCATTGTTTTGTTTACTCACTGAGCTCAAGTTGGAGAGTTGACCCTCGTGCGTGCAATTCTTTTTAGTTTCTGATGTTGCAGGTACCATGATTGAAGATTATGTCTACACGCCAACATATGAACTAGTGGAGGCTATGATGAGCAAGCTGTGGAGGACGAACATGGTTCGTTAAGTGAGCGTTTCAACGGTGGATACATTTAGTGTTTAGTTTTTGTATTTGGATATTGTAATATGTATTAAGTTATGTTTTGGTTACTTGGAAATAAATGGATTATTAATTATTTATCATGATTAGACCTTAGTTCATTATCTGTAAGACTTTCGCTATTTATTTTATTACCTCTGATTAATGTGGAATGTGTTTTGGTTTATCATATGTGGGATAGCCTATTGTGAGATCCTGGTTGAACCGTTGGTTTATTGACGGTTCATCACACCATTCTGGTTGGTGCAGAATTGGGGTGTGACAACTTGGAATCAGAGCTCTCATAGGCCTTACCCATTAAACCTGAATACTACCACTGGGTCCATGAACTGATTTAGGATAATTAAAAGTTTTAATGCAAACAAACCATAAGAACCTGTGTTGGTTGAGACAGAACATAAGCAAGACAATAATATACATATAAAAGGTGGAACCATATATATACACTCAAACTGAAAGAGAAGACCAAAATTTTTTTCTGATAAACAAAAATTATAGGGTATTATCTATAAGTTGGGTAGTTATCCAAGTATATACAAGGATATAGTACAGCAGCAAGAAGGGAGCTTCTGTAAAGCAGAAAATTTGAATACCGAGTTGGTACTCACAAGATGGAAAACTCGATATAGGATAGAGGAAGAAAGAAAAATGGCTAGTAATGCCAAAATCCCTGTAGAAATAAAGGAAAATATCTCGGGCTAAATCCAACAGAGATAAGAGAATAATGGCTATACATTAAGAATAAGAGTAACTATACTCCTGGGTGACATGGAGACTCGGGGTGAGATCCACCACAAAGCTGATCCATTACCCATTGAGCATTAAGTAGAAGTTTAAACTTGACCCCACCACTATCAGGGTCGAGAATGGGTAATGAAAACTCATCTGAGCAGATGCTAGATAATGATAATCAGATTAGAGCGAATCAAAGGAGGTAAACAACCAGACCACTCCAGCTAACCACCTAGACTATCAAGTACCTTGGTTATGGTTGTCATAAACTTGACCCAATAAAATACAAGAGCAACACCTCCGGGTCAAACGAAGTATGGTACCAATTGGTAGCATCACTGTACCCCAACACCTGTTAGCTATAACACAGTACCTATCACACCATAAGTCCCAGTAATACACACCCCAATGCAGAAATTTGGTGTACAACAAGCAGTATATCAAGGTGGTTAACCTTATCCACCACCGATGTATGGGATAATTACATCATGACAGAATGATCCGACAAGGATTAAAGAATGTCTTCTGAAGATGATACCTTGGTCATTTTCAGCAAAGGATCAAATCTATTATGGCCATATATCTAGATAGGTTTATATAGGATGCGGTGCATTATTGATTTACTCTTATGATTATAGAGGATGCACATACCAAATTTTAATTTCTCGTGCCTTGATAAGATACCTTCTTGATTTAACCTATCAATTGGAGTTATAGATATTTTTTCTTTAGTATTAGTCCTGATTATACCAAACTAAGCCACTCTCATGATCGACAACATGAACAGAGATATGAACTGAATGAATAGTTAAATGTTTAATCGTGTTGAGCGTACATCTTTTGATTTATACCTGATTTACTGATGTACGAAATCCTTCTCCAGATTTACTCCTGTAGTGCCTTGACCAATGACATTATATATTCGATAGAACCTATAACCATGAGGTTAAGAATTGTAAAACCTCTATTTTTCATGTATTTGGACCCCCGTGCAACTGAACGATCTTTTGATGTCGGTTGGATTACCATAGATTTACTCCTGATCCCTTAAACCTAGGTTCACTAGATAAAACAAGTGTCCTTTATCATACTAAATTTGAAAGGAGGAGGTGAATCGTGTTTGGATAAACATTCTGATTCTTACATTTCTTGACATCCATTGAAAATATGTTTAGTGAGAATGGAATTATTGGAAGAAAGATGATTGGATTCAGATTAAGATTCTATAGCCAAGAGACCTCAGATAAAGTAATGGAGAATCTATTTTGAGATTGCTGAATGGATGGATATGAGATATGTCTATAAAAGAGTGCATGAGCAAAAGTGAGAATTATCAAGGGTACTAGTAAAGAAATAGATAGCACTCAAGTAAAGTTAAAGATGGCTATATCGGTATGAATTTTGACAAAACAGATGATTTCTAAAAGCATAACTAAGAGTGGATACAAGGATAAAGTCAAAAACCGTGGCATTGATAGTATTCGGATTAGTATAAGTAATACTGAGTTATGCCCAATGTCAACTGAGATGATTAAGTAAAGACCAAAAGAGTTGGCTGAATTAATAAAATTATAAGCATATACCCTAATGCTTATAGATAGACTTGGGATATGAAGTAACAATCACAAGATATTTTTTGACGTATATAAAAGAGAGATCAGGATAGAACAGAAGTGATAAAGGAAATACAAGCTAATGAGTGCAATATGAGATTTTGGTGATAGTTTTCGAAAAATCATAAGAGATGAATGAACTAGACAATCTCTTAAGACCTTTACACCAGATTTTGCTAGTTCAAGCCCTTTTGGATTAGATGTGTATTAGAAGAGTGTTATTGACAATGTCTGAATAGTATGGATGGACAAAAGTAGGATGCAACCTAATTCGACTTGAGATGGTAGACTTTGACATCATCTTGGGGATAGACCGGTTGTCTCAACACTTTACAAAGTTGTATGTGCATAGAAGAGGTTATCATTCAAGAATAAAGATGAGATATAATTTAGTTTTATCGGAAGCATATTGCCTAAGAAGTGAAAGCTGATCCTCTCTATGATAAGGGCGAAGAGATGCTTTAAAGAGAAATGAGTTAGAGATATAGTATCTGTGGTATACGTTACCAAAGAAGCACCACAGATGGAAGATACTGATGTGATGCATAAATTTTCTGATGTGTTTCCAGGAGACTTACTTGGGTTACCATCTGATCATGCGACCGAGTTCGTCATCGACTTGTTACCAAGGACGATACTTGTGTCAAAGGCACCTATAGAGTAGCTCCTACGGAGTTGAAGGAACTGAGACTCAACTACAAGAGTTAGTAGACAAGGGTTCCAATCGGCTAAGTATTGCATTGCGGGAAGCGCCAATGCAATTTGAGAAGAGGAGGGACAGTAGTGTCCGATTATGTACAGACTACCGAGAATTTAACAAGCTCACGATCAAGAATCAATATCTACAACCTCAGATCAATGACTTGTTTAAATAGTTGCAAGGAGCAAAGGTATTTTCTAAGGTTGATCTTCGATCAAGATATCATTAGCTGAAGAATTTGGACAGCGATATCTCGAAGATAGCTTTTAGAATCGAGATTGGCCAATTATGAGATCTCGATTATGACATTTGGATTAACCAATGCCCTTACATATTTTATGGAACTGATGAACTGGGTGTTTCATGACATGTTGGACACGTCGGTCATAGTTTTTATAGATGATATTTTGGTTTCTTCCAAGAATGAAGCAACTCATACAATAGATCTTAGAACAGCTTCACAACAGCTGAAAAGTGAAAAGCTTTATGCCAAGTCCAAGAAATATGAGACCAGATTAAACAAAGTGATCTACTTGGATCACGTAGCATCATATAAAGAGATTAAAGAGGACCCCTTTAAGATAAAAGTAATCATATGGTAAGAAACACTTGAAGAGTATTGCGAAGATCAAAAGTTCTTGGGTTTAGCTGATTATTATAGACGATTTTTGGAGGACCACTCTAAGATCGCAAAACCTCTTACCAAGCTAACCAGGAAGGGAGATGAGTTTAATTGGACTGACAAGTGTGAAGAAGGGTTGATATCAACTCTCACCTTGATAATTCGGATACCAGGGAAACCTTTTTACCCTATACATCGAGGCTTTCATATTGGATCTAGGATGCGGGTTGATGCATGGTAAATAAGTGATTGCATATGCTTTTATAAAACTGAAGGAGCATGAGACGAGTTATCCTACTCATGACTTGGAATTAACGGTGATAAATTATGCAATCAAGACTTGGAGACATTATCTAAACGGAGAAGAATTTTAGATTAAGTGTCTATTTATCTCTTCATCAGAAAGAGTTAAACATAAAGTAGAAAAGATGGTTAGAACATTAAAGGATTAAGACTGCGGTATTCAGTGTCACTCGAGCAAGACTAATGCAGTAGCTAAGCCTTAAGCAAAAAGGGAATTATGTAGCCAAAAGGAGGACCCAGTATAAATGTTGCCCTATGTTCCGCAGCAACAGATTCAGATTCAGAAGAAGAGTAACATATAATAGAAGCTAGTGATGATCCAATTGAGCGAGAACTTATGGATGAACTTTTGGAGCAATAGTTCCTCGCTTGCATTCATTACATTAAAGATCTTCTCTGAATTAATGGATGAAGTAAAAGTAGCAATTTTATTAGATCAGTATATAAGAATAATGTTAGGAGATTTAGAGAAAGAAAAACCTAACCCTAACTTACTTTGGATGCGGAGACGGTACTCAGATACAGAGGTAGATTCTGAATACCTGAAGATAAAGATTTGGATGTCATGAAGAGCATAATGACAAGAGCCCATTGTACTCAATATTCAGTACATCCTGGAGTACCAATATGTATCATCACCTGAAGAGATGGTACTGGTAAAGAGGAATGATAACAAATGTGGTTTAGATGCATGTTTTAGTAATTGAATTATCAGTAAGTAAAGGCTGAAAGACAAAGACCAACATGGCTACAACAATAACTATCAAAGCCAGTCTGGAAGTGAAACTGCATTACAATGAACTATGCCACTGATTTGCCATTGACTTCCAGAGCGGTTGATGTAGTTTGGGGGATTATTGATCGCCTTATGAATATAGCTCATTCCATTTCTATATGACCTCGGTATGCTTTGGAGTGGCTAAATAATCTATATGTGGATAATATTGCCAGATTGAATGGTATGCATGAGAGCTTAGTGTCGGTTAGAGGCTCATGCCTTATCCCGAAGTTTTGGGAGAATCTACAGAAAACAATGGGAACAAAGTTGAAGTTTAGTACCGCATTTTACCTTAAACCGACGGATAGTCGGAGCCAACTATAAAGATCCTAAGAGATATGCCCGAGTTTGTGAAATTGATTTCAAGGAGCTTGAGTTGAGAAGTTAACCGTGAATTGAAGTTGCTACCAAGATACTACGTAAATGTCACCTATAAAGCATGGTAAGGTAGAAATGTCAAATTCTTTTTTTTGGAATGGAGTTAGTGAATGAAGAGTTTTAAGACCTGAGTCTATTGAAGAAAACTATCGATTGGAAGACATGATCAAAGAAAGGGGGCAGGATAGCTCAAGATGTCAGAAGAGACACCAAGACCTTGAGTTCACCATAAGTGACAAAGTGTTCTTGAAGATATCACTTATGTAGAGTGTGAAACGATTAAACAAGAAGGAAAAGTCATATTCTATATATGTGTTGGATCTTATAAACTTTGGAGAGACGTATAAAAGTTACAAATCAATTAGCGTTACCGCTATCCATGTCTAGTGTGCATGATGTATTTCGTGTGTCTCTATAAAATGTTTAACTCCTAAAGTGGAACCAGCCTAGTTCACTGGTTGGAAGGTACAACATCTCCAAAGCTGGGATAATTAGTATATGAAGCGAAGACGATACGCGGAGGAGATTGCATGGGAAGAAGAAGATGCAACGCCGAAATAGAATTCCCACCTAAATTCAAATTTTGAGGACAAAATTTATTTTAAGGATGGGGGAGTTGTAAGATCTGTACTTTCAAATTTCGAGGACGAAATTTCTTTTAAGGGTGGTGGAGTTGTAAGACCCGCACACCACGAACCTGGTCAAACCTTACATTTCGGGTCGTGACCCGTCTACATATCATGGTCGAGCCAAGTGGACCAAGTGTGTGAAGAAACCCAAGACCCAATATGAAATTTTACCCAAAAATAGTCAAAATGAGGGTAGGGTCGCATGCCTAAACAGGCAGGTCCGACCCCCCTATCGACCCCCACCATCGACCCGTGACTAGGGGTCGCAGGGGTCTCGGATTGTCTGACCCCCCATCCACCCCCCCATCGACCCCCGGTAATCGGTAAAAACAGCACGAACCGAAAATTAGGAAACTTTCCTAATTTCAATTGGAACCTTCCCTAAACTCAAAGGGACTTATTTTGGGAGATTTTACTCTATAAATAGGACATCCATAAGCCTCTTTCACTCCTTTTACAATCCTATTTAGATTGAGAGAAAGAGAAGAGAAGGAAGAGAAGGAGAAGAGAAGGAAAGTGGAGAAGAAGACCAAAGAGAAGGGATTCAGAGGAAGAAGCATACTTCTCAGGTATGGATACTATTTCCATGAATTTCTAAAGACCTTAGTGTAAATAATGAAGAGGGTATGATCTAAGAGAAACCCAAATCATCCATCCATGGTTAGGTTTAAATGGAAACCATGTAGGTGAATAAAGAATAGTTTTAAACCGTAAAACATGTATGGAATGGACTATAAAAGGAAGCCATAGGACCCAAAAATGAATGAATGGACGAAATTTGATATTTTCGACTCAAACCATGGGGGGTCACACCTAGGGTCGATGGAACATCCGACCTTAGCATCGACCCCCAGCGTTCGCGAAACCCTGGGAAAGGGGTGGTCGCACCCATGGTCGATGGAACCTCTGACCGTGGCATCGACCCCCGGTTAACAGCAAGCTGTAAAAATTAGAATAAATTCTAATTAAATTCTATCGACTTTGTTAGGTCTTCTAGAGATATAATATTGATATAAAGGTGATTCTTAAGGCTTGAAAGAGGACCTATAAATAAGCAACGGTGAGGGAACAAGACCTGAACTAATTGGTTAATAACAAACTATTTTTATTTCTTGAGTCCAATACCATGATTGTGATATGCGTGTATGCTTGTAATGTGCATTCAACATGTCATCCAATATTTCTATTATTACTGTTCATGCATATTTAAATTTATTGATTATAACATGATGATGTTGATGATGTTAGGAATAGGCATGTGAATGTTTATGTTTGGCTGGTGTACATGGTGCGGGTAGGGATGGTATCAACTGGTACTTTGATGCCGTTTTCATCGGGGTATATTGTGCCATGGTCTATTCAAGTCATGTCCACTAAGCAAGTGTTAGTGTGCTTGATGCGAGTGGAGCATCAGGCGGAGGACGTGACATTGTGGTTCAGCCTGGTCACTAGACTCTAGCTCTATCTCTACTCAATTCTTGTCCACTAACATCGTCGTATCACCATTATCTTAGCGGAACTAATATGTCGTAGGGCTTCAGGGGGGGACGTGGCATTGTGGTTCAGCCTGGTCACCAGTCCCTAGCTCTATCTCTATGGATGTATTGAGGGATGCTGGGGTGAGGCCTTGGATATATTGTTTGACATTAGGGTTGGTTAGTGGGGAGCCCAGTTTGCAAGTCCTCGCCAACAGGGGCTTACGTGTTGGTATGGGCAACCGGTACAGCAATGCCATTTTCATTGGGTGTATATTGTCCATGGTGGGTGCATGTTGGGCGACAGTGCCATTTTCATTGGGCATTTCCACACACTCGTGTATAGAGGTGCCGCGGCCACCTATCCTTTCTATAGCACATTGCAAACTTATATACCAGACCAAAGATATGAATTGATCGCATGCATATGATTGTTGCATTGTTTTGTGTACACACTGAGCTCAAGTTAGAGAGCTGACCCTCGTGGGCACAATTCTTTTTAGTTTCTGATGTTGCTGGTACCATGATTGAAGATTATGTCTGCACGCCAACATATGAACTAGTGGAGGCTATGATGAGCAAGCTGTGGAGGATGAACATGGTTCATTAAGCGAGCATTTCAACGGTGGATACATTTAGTGTTTAGTTTTTGTATTTGGATATTGTAATAAGTATTAAGTTATGTTTTGCTTACTTGGAAATAAATGAAATATTAATTATTTATCATGATTAGACCTCAGTTCATTATCTGTAAGACTTCCGCTATTTATTTTATTACCTCCGATTAATGTGGAATGTATTTTGGTTTATCATATGTGGGATAGCCTATTGTGAGATCCTGGTGAACCATTGATTTATTGATGGTTCATCACACCATTCTGGTTGGTGCAGAATTGGGGTGTGACAAAACCACTTGGTTTGGTTTGGTTTAATAGATAGAGGCTAGCATAGGAAAGGTATAGGAGACTGATTTTGATCGAGCGGTTTGGGTGCCTAACCCCTTTCCATAACCATTACTTGACGCTTACCCAATCTCTGATGGACCAGAAATCCAATCTAAGGGTCATAAGTCAATCGAAGTCTTACGTTGGGGTGAGATTTCACATTTTCCAAGGTCCTAGACCTTAATCTAGGTGGCGACTTCTAAGATTTTCCATCATTGTCCTCACAGGTATACCATGACTTCCTTGTTTATTGACGATATCCTGGTATACTCTATCTACTCAAATCATTAGATGCACTCAAGGGAAGTGCTGCAACGAATAAAGGATGAAAAGTTGCTATTATAAATTGTGATATGAAAATTTTAATCGGAGATAATTGCTTACCTTTGACGTATAGTCTCAAGTGAAGGAATCTCTGTGGACCCCAGAAAAGCCCAAGCAATATTGGAATGGGAAATGCGAAAGATTGTCACAAAAGTTAGAAGCACTCTTAGTTTAGCGGGATACTATGGATGATTTACCAAGGATTGTGTCCTTTCCGCTACTCCCTAGCGCAACTAACCAAGAAAGGCCAAGAAAATTAGATGAACTAACAAGTAGAAAGAAAGTCACCAGATGTTGATTTACCGATTGAAACGCCTGGTTACATAATGTACACTGATGTATCCAACGAAGAGTTGGGATGCGTACTCATGCAATATGGCCCGGTTATTGCATATGCTTCTCAAAAATTGAAAGAGCACAAGGAAAACTACCCCACTCACTACATTGAGTTAACAATGGTGGTGTTACACCCCAATTCTGCACTACTTAGAATGGTGTGATGAACCGTCAATAAACCAACGGTTCAATCAGGATCTCGAATAGGTTGTGTCCATTTTCTTAAACCATACACATCCACAACCATAATCAGAGTAAAAAAACAATAGTGGAAGACATTATACTAATGAACTGAGAGTCTAACAATTTTAACATAAATAAATTATCCATTTATCCTCCATTGACTAAGACATTAAATAAAATGAAATAATCAATTACATTTCCTTAATAATTCAAATAAAAATCTAATCGAACACACATGAGTTGCACTCGCATGATGCATCATACGACTCCATCATGACTTCTGCATCCATTGCCGCCGCATGTCCATACATCGGAGCATTCATATAGTCTTCTATGGTGGTACCTGCATCATCAACTAAAAATATTCGACGTCGAAAGGGTGAGCACACCACGGCTCAGTGAGCAAACTAAACAATGCAATAAACATATGCATGCATTCAATTCATATCTTTGGTCTGGTTCATAAGTTTCCAATGTGTAATCGAAAGGTTTTGTGGCCGCCTCACCTCTATACACAGGGTGTGTAAGCCCAGCCAATGGATCAAACACCATTATCGTCCACGTCCACCCCACCATGGAATAGAGATAGAGTTAAAGTGCTTAGGACTGCACCGTATCATACTTCCCCTTATGCTCTACCCATACCAACACGTAAGCCCCTATTGGCGAGGGCTTGCAAACTAGGCTCGCAACTAACCAATCCTAATGTCAAATAGTGTTTCCAAGGCCACACCCCAGCATCCCTCAATACATCCATAGAGATAGAGCTAAGGCCTCCCAACAGAGTCAGAGACTGCATGGTCCGAGACCACCTCCCCTGATGCCCTATGACGTAATAGTTCTGCTAAAGTAATGGCGATACAATGATGTTAGTAGACAAGACTTGAGTAGGGATAGGGCTAGAGTCTGGTGACCAGGATGTACTATAGTGTCACGTCCTCCCCCTGATGCCCCACTCGCATCAAGTACACTAACCACACACAAACATTCACATGCCTATTCCTAGCATCATCATCATCATCATGTTATAAATAAACTGAATTAGATATGCATGAACATTAATAGCAAGAATATTGGATGACATGTGAAATGCACAATACACACATACAAGCATAGAATCATTCATGGCATTGGACTCAATGAATAAAAACAGTTTATTATTAGCCAATTAGTTTAGGTCTTGTTCCCTCACCTTTGATTGCTAGTAGATCCTCATTCAAGCTTTATAATTCACTTTTAAATCACGGGAAATACCTAACAAGTCGATAGATTTTAATTAGAATTAATGCCAATATGTTTAGGCTAACAGAAGCTGAGGAGTCACAGGTGGGGTAGCACCTGGGGTCTCAGTTTCTACAACCACAGGGGTAGGGTCGCAAGGTAGGGTAGCACGTAGGGTTGTAGTTTCTACGACCCCAGGGTGTAGGGCCACAGGTGGGGTCAGACATAATTCGACCCTACGTGCGACCACACCCTCCCTGGGACTTCCCGAGGAAATTTGGTCGATCATGTGGTCTCATAGGGTCGGATATCATTCGATCCTACGTTCGACCACACGTGTTCTTTGTCGACCTTTCACTCTTAAGTCCATTCTTTCATGTTTGGATCCTTTGGCTTGCTATCATGGTCCAACCTATTATTAATCTATGGCTCAAAACTATAATTTATACACCATTCGTTGTCCATAATGATTTTTTCCATGGAATCTCTTGGAATTTGTCCATGAATGGATGATTTGAGTTTCTCCTAATCCTCTGTTCTTCATAAACTATTCTAGGATCTTAATTCATGCAGAGATTTAGGTTCATACCTTGGGTTTATTGAGATTCAAAGGTTTCTCTGAACTTCCTCTCTTTCTTGGCCTTCTTCTTCAATTCTCCTTCTCTTCCTTCACTTCTCTTTATCTCACATTCAATTAGGGTTCTAAAGGAGTGAAAGAGGTTAAGGGACATCCTATTTATAGAGGAAAACCCTCCATAATATGCCCCAATGAGTTTAGGAAAGCCCCCCTTCGAATTAGGAAGGTTTCTTAATTTTTGGTTTCTGGCAGTATTCGTAGGGTGGGATGTAGGGTCACGGAATCCGTCGACCATACATTTTTTAAGACATGCGACCCCAGGACCAAAAAGTCATGGGTTGGACTCTTTTGAGGTGGGGTCGGTCATACTTGTTTAGGCATGCGACCCTACCCTCATATTTGACTGTTTTTGAGTTAAACTTTATACCTGGTCTTGTGGTTTCTTCACGTACTTGGTCCACTTGGCTTGACCATGATAAGTAGACCAGGTACAAGGTGGTAAGACCGGTTAGTTTGATACAAGTCTTACAACTCCCCCCTCTTATTAAAAATTTTGTCCTAGAAATTTACACATACCTTTCGAGTCGAAAAGGTGAGGATATTGATTTCGCATAGCATTCTCTTCTACCTATGTGATCTCTTCTATATCTCGGCTCCTCCAAGTGACCTTAACATAATAGATGTCACGGTTGTGTAGAAGTTGAACCTTTCGGCTAGTGATTACAGTTGATGCTACTTCGAATGTCAAATCATCAGTTAGATCTGGTGGATCCGCTGTTAAAATGTGTATTGGATCTCTGACATACTTCTTCAATAAAGAGATATGAAATACATCATGCACACTTGACATAGATGGTGGTAGTGCTAACTGATACACAACTTTTCCACATTTAGCTAGAATCTCATATGGCCCAACATATCTTGGACTTAGCTTCCCTTTCTATCCGAATCGTTTCAAGCTTCGCATAGGTGATACCTTCAAGAATACCTTATCACCTACAACAAATTCAAGGTCTCGTTGTCAAGTATATGCATAATGTTTCTGACAATTCTGAGTTGTTCTAACTCTTTCCTTCATAATGTCGACTACACGACAAGTCTCTTTAACAAATTCTGGTCTAATGATACTCCGTTCACCAACTTCATTCCTAAACAAAGGAGTTCGACACTTCCTACCATATAGTGCCTCATAGGGTAACATCTGTATAGTAGCCTGATAGCTGTTGTTATAGGCGATCTCGATTAATGGTAGTTTCTCATCCCATGAGCCTTTGAAATCAATAACATAGGCTCGAAGCATGTCTTCTAAGATCTGAATAGTTTACTCCGACTATCCATCTATCTGAGGATGGAATGCAGTACTAAACTTCAATGTTGTACCCATAGCCTTCTGTATCCTTCTCAAAACTTTGAGGTAAGCATGGGTCTCTATCGGACACAATGCTTTCAGGTACACCATGTAATCTGATAATATTATCCACATATAGTTTGGCTAACCTGTAAGACCTCCCAAAATAACCCGGTCTTACCACCTTGAACCAGGTCTACCCATCATGGATGAGCCAAATGGATGAAGTGCGTAAAGGAGATCACGATCCCAGGTATTAAACTGACCCAAAAACACTTAAATTAAGGGGAGGGTCGCATACCCAGCAAGGGAGGGTCGGACCCCCCAAGACAGAAGTCAGACCCCCAGTTTCACATGGGGGGTCGGACACTTTAGGAACCAGCGGTCGACGGGAACTCCGACCCCCTATCGACCCCCGGTACTCGATAAATCTGAAAATTAGGAAAGTTTCCTAATTTCGATGGGATTTTTCCAAATCTCAATGGGACTTATTTTAGGAGTTTCTACTCTATAAATAGGACGTCCCTAAGCCTCTTTTACTCCTTTTACAACCCTAATTGAATTGAGAGAAAGAGAAGAGAAGGAAGAGAAGGAATAGAGAAGGAAAAGAGAAGGAAAGAAGAGAAGAAGGCCAAGGGAGAAGAGTTGCAGAGAAGGAGTATTCTTCTGAGGAATGGATACTAATTCCATGAATTGCTAAAGACCTTAGGATAGATAATGCAGAGAGTATGATCTCAGAGAAACCCAAACCATCAACCCATGGTTAGGTTTTCATGGAAAACCATGGGAGAAATCATGAAAGCCATATAGGTGGTAGAATCATGGTTCTAGACCATAGAACATGTGTAGAATGGATTATAGGAGCAAGCCATAGGACCCCAAACATGAGGAATGGACTGAAGGAAGAAAATCAACCAAAACCCACAGGGGGTTGCATGGGGGTCGATGGCCAATCGACCCTACCAGACCCTGAGCATCGATCCCCAGTGTTCGGGAAGTCCAGAATAGGGGTGGTCGCACCCAGGGTCAATCATTACCCCGACTCTACCTCCGACCCCCAGTTAAAAACATGGTTTTAAAAATCAGAATTAATTCTAATTAAATTCTATCGACTTTGTTAGGTCTTCTAGCAATATAATATCAGTATAAAGGTGATTTTAAAGCTTGAAAGAGGATTATTAGCAAGCTAAGGTGAGGAAACAGGACTCTAAACTAATTAATTAATAACAAACTATTTTTATTTTCTTGAGTCCAATGCTATGCCTAATTCTATGCTAATATGTTTGTAATGTGCATACAACATGTTATCCAATATTTCTATTATTTGTTCATGCATATTTACTTTATTGTTTATAACATGATGATGGTGATAGGAATAGGCATGTGAATGTATGCGTGTGGTTGGTGTACTTGATGCGAGCGAGTATCAGGGGAGGTGTGATGGGAACGTCAATAAACGTTAACCTTTGGCGGGTCTCAGCACTTTAGCTCTATCTCTAACTCAAGTCTTGTGCATTAGCATCGTCGTATCGCCATTACATTAGCAGAACTATTACATCGTAGAGTATCAGGGGAGGTGGTCTCGGTCCTTGTAGTCTCTGACTCTACCGGGGGGCCTTAGCTCTATCTCTATGGATGTTCTGAGGGATGCTAGGGTGAGGCCTTGGATACACTGTTTGGCATTAGGACTGGTTAATTGCGAGCCCAGTTTGCAATCCCTCGCCAGTAGGGGCTTACGTGTTGGTATGGCACTGGGCAGCAATAAACGTTAACCTTTGTTGTACAATGTTATGGTAGGGTGTATGGGGACGACAATAAACGTTAACCTTTGGGTGGACTTCCACACCGTGTGTATAGAGGCGGGGTCAATAAACGTTAACCTTTGACCACCCAACCTTTCTATTGTGCATTGCAATCTTTAAACCAGACCAAAGATATGAATTGACTGCATGCATATGTATTGTTGCATTATTTTGTTTGCTCACTGAGCCACGATGTGTGCTCACCCCCTCGACGTCGAATTTTTTAGTTGATTATGCAGGTATTACAGTTGAAGATTATGTCAATGCTCCAGTGTATGGGCACGTAGCGGCAATGGAAGATGAAGATGAAGTGGATACACATGACCCCTCTTGCGAGTGCAACTCATGTGTGCTCGATTAGATTTTTATTTTTCTTTATTTGGATTTAGTAAAGATATGTATTTAATATTTATTTATGTCCTAGTTGATACTGAATAATTTGCTATTTAAATATTAATATCACAGTAGATTCTCAGTTCATTTTACTATAAGACTTCCGCTATGGTGTATTTACTCTGATTATGAATATGGATGTAAGAGGTTTAGATAAAACGGATTCCGCTTGTCCGAGATCCTGGTTGAACCATTGGTTGTTAGTGGTTCATCACACCATTCTGAAGTGTGTGGAATTGGGGTGTGACAACTTGGTATCAGAGCATCTCAGGCCATGTCCGCTAAACTGGCATACATTCACGATAAATTGTGAACTGAGATAGGATAAAAGTAAAAACTGTAATATTAACACACTATAAGCACAAGTGATGTTTGAGACCAAATTTAAAAAGAAAATAATGCATCTATTAAAGGAGAAACAATTTTAAATACAATGAGAGGGAAACAAATGTACATACATAGCAAAAGTAGAGTACAGTCCACAGCCCGAACAATTACTCTGTAGCACAATGAAAGAAAATAGATACAATCATGAAGCCGGAGGTGAAGGAGGAGGTGGTGCCTCACGATCTTTGTCATAATCCGCAGCATAAACTCTAGTCAACCAGGCTATCTGAGTCAGGGTTGTTTGAAGACTAACTGTAAGATCAGCTACCCATTGATCAGTCCCGCGCTGAGCACCCAAAAGCTCCTCCATCCGCATATCTGACCGGCGCTGAGCCTCTATGAACTCTCCCATCCTCATGTCTGATGTACGCTGGGCGTCTAGTAGCTCATCCACTCTCACCCGCTGAGCGTCTAGTAACTCCCCCATCCTCAGATCAGATCTGCGCTGAGCCTCTCTGATCTCATGCAATATCTCCATCATATCAGGAGGTGGGTGAGAAGGACCAGCCGCATGTGAAGGACCAGCCGCATGTGAAGGACCAGCCGCATATGAAGTACTAGCTCCAGCCGCATGTGTAGGTGAAGGAGGTGGTATAGAGTCTACATCCATGTACATACGGTCATCATCATCAGCAGGATCCGTATGAACCCCAGCGACGGCGGCAGCTGCCTCAGCATCAGCTATCTCTACGCCAGTGCGAGGGCGAACCATCACATTCCTCTCCTCATCACTGACCTGAGCATCCTGCATGCCCATCTTGCAAATAGCCTCTGAATCTAGAGGCGATGAGAAGGACTTATCCAGAATCTTCTCATCCACTAAATCAACCCCCAGGCGGGTAAGCAAGATAGTGATCATACGTCCGTAACGGAGGTTACCAGTGTGACTGGGCAACGTAGCAGTGATCACAATACGCATGATGATGTACGAAAGGCAGATGAGCTGCCTAGTGCAAATACTGTATAGAAGATACTGGGTCAGCTGGGAAACCCTCTCGTAATGACCACTCTGCGGGATCAGGTTATGCTGAATGATTTTGCAATATACCCATGGAGCTGGACGCATATAACATGCCCTCATCTACCAGCGATCAGGTCATAGGAGCTGATTATCGATCTCGTCCCTCATCTGTAGAGAGAAGAACTGGGGCTCTCCAGGAGCACAGAAAACCATGGGGCCATCATAGGAAATGCCAGTAGGTCGGCCAGCTGCCGATAATCAAACGAGATGTTCACCCCTTTGACGTAGCTCATGATGCGCAGCTCATTACCCCTCTTAACATCATTGTAATCCCCCACCACCTGGAGGTTACAATAAAACTGGCGTACCAAATCCGGACGGGTGCACGCGTCGTAAGTAATGATTGGGAGCCAACCCATATCACCAGATGCCCTCTCCACATTGAACAGGGCCAACTCAGCCAAGTTCACCATACGACCACCCTCCACTTTCTTGCTAGCGAAGTGGGCATACTGTGCCTCGACTTCGTTGGAGCGGAAACGAAGAGGATCGCGGACTCTGGGTACTTTGGTACGGGCCATGATATCTGCAAATAAGAAAGAAAGACAGATAGTATGTTAGTAGGGTAGGAAAATTCAAAAGTTTGACATTATAACGACGTAAGTTGGCCAAGACCCTCAATTGTCACCCACACACGGGGGCAGGAGGACTTACGTGGGTTCTAACATATCCTAAAACACCCACACAGTAGGAAATTCTAACTAATGGTGTAAGACCCGCACTCTGTAAACCCGGTCTAAACCTTGGTTTTATGTCGTAGCAGGTCTTCCGATCATCACCGAGCCAGACGAGACGAGCGGATGACAAACATGTACGAAATCGGATCAAAGATAGTCAAATAATCATTATTTTATGTTGATCGGTCGATGATTCCGGTCTTGGTACCAGTCGACCGGTCAGCACTGCGCAGCTGACTATGGCGATCAGGAATTGGATCTCTATGGGTCCCACTTTCCTAAACCTTAATGCCTGAACCTTCCTAATCCTAATAGGGCTACTAAACCCTAATTCTAGCCTATATAAACATCCTTAAACCTCCTCAAATCCTTTCATTATCTCTCACAAACCCTAAAGAGGAGAAGGATGTCGGAAAGGAGAAGGAGCTAGGAGGAAGAAGGAAGTACCGCCATTACCATTCGACGACGGTCACGTTACGCCAATCAATGGTAAGTCTTTTAACCACTCTTCTTACCCTATGACTCTGGGTTAGTTATAAGGGTGGATCAATACCATGCAAAGTAGGTATTGATCTAAAACCCTAATTGGACCTTAAAACCCTAAATTTGTCGTTAAACCCTAGATTCAAGTTATGAGATGATATTCATCGAAACTAGACTAGAATGAGTTGGAGATAACTCTAACTCAAAGTTCAGACTTAGAATGGATAGGAGAAACCCTGGAAATCCATAGAGTTTTATCGACGGCAGTCGAAAAACCCAAGTACGGTCTTCTAGAGACATACCGATCGACTATACCGGTTGAACACTGTACAGCCGGTATGTTGCCATCGGTACCCTCCGGGGGGCTGGTCTGTGGGGACCGGCTGACCATAGCGGTCGCCAGTCTTCCCCACAGAGATGCGACTGATACATGCCACCGGTCAGCTCTGTGATGGTATTTTTGTAATCTCGTTGGTTTTCCAACTAACGTAAAACCCTAAGAAACTATTCTAATGAAACCCTAATATTATGTTGGACTTTGTGATAGCACGTTTGGATCTTGCGACGTGGAGCAAGCTATCAAACGAGCGTCAGGTAAGGGAATCTGACATAAACCTAATAATTAATGGACAGTAAATTTTTGCTAATCACCTGAATATAAACGATGTGATGTTTGTGCATATTCACATGCCATCCTTTACTTTCAGTTATTATTATTGTTCATGCATGATAGGATGTGATTATTAGGCATGTGATTGTTTTCGTTGGTGTGTGGAGTGGGGCATGAGCCTGGGATCATTCCTCACACTGGCACCTTTTGTAGTATTCTATTTCAACATGCTTGGTATGGGTAGGGCATCAGGGGAAGGTCGTGGTACGGTGGTCTCCGATGTTGATGCTGGCCTGGCCATGGTGATGTGGCACTGTGGTCTCCGAGGTCAACGCTGGCTTTTCCACGATGCTTTAGCTCTATCTCTATGCCATAGGGAGTCATGTTGGGATAGGGTCTACCGGCGTACTGTTCTATCCTAGTGGGTTAGTTGTGGATAGGGTATCAGGGGAGGTACAGGGATGCCTTTGCTCTATCTCTATGCCGTAGACAGTTGTGCTGGGACAGAGCATACATTGATGACATATAGGATTGGTTAGTTGCGAGCCCAGTTTGCAAGCCCTGGCCGGTAGTTAGGTACTAGTATGGGTAGAGCATCAGGGGAGGTACGGGGATATCTTAGCTCTATCTCTATTTCATGATGGGTTCATGTGGGCCAATGGGGGTGTGATCCATGTGGTGCCATACACACGTGTATAGAGGTGCGGGGGCCACCGAACCTTTCTATAGCACATTGCAAACTTAAATCAGACCACAGCATAAAATGATTGTTACTCATGCATAATATTGTGAAATTGTCTGATTGTCTTACTGAGCTAAGTTGTGAGCTCACCCTTTGTATATACATTGCTTTTAGATGTTGATGCAGGTTATACGGTAGATGACTATATGAACGCTCTGACGTATGGTGATGTTGCTGCTCTGGGTGTACAGGCAGGAGAGGACGAGCATGACGCTTCATGCAACTGCCCTTTCTACGTGTTCCTTTGATTTGATTTTTATTTATTTTCAGTTATTTTTAGTTGGATTAAGTAGATGGAAGGATATTATATTTTATGTTTGAATTTGAATAGTTGGATATTTTATTTAAATTTATCAATAGATTCTCAGTTCATTTTATTTAAAGACTTCCGCTGTACTATTTATATTCTGATTGTGGTTAAGTGCAAAGGTTTGTATGAGTGGATACGGTCTATTCGAGATCCTGGTGTGAACCGTTGGTTCAATGACGGTTCACTCACACCATTCTGGTTAGATCAGAATTGGGGTGTGACAACTTGGTATCAGAGCTCTCGGGCTCTGTCCAACAGACCATATTGCACTTAACTAAGTCGATGAACTGAGTTAGGAAAATTTAAAAATCTTAATACAAACACACCCTAAGCATTGTTTGATATCTGAGACAGACTAAGAAAGAGCATAATGTACTATATTAAATATGGAACTTAACATTTGCACATACACTAGCTTGGGTGAACCATAAAAACTTTCATTAAATAGAAAGAAAATGAGTATCAAATGAAATAGTGCTACAGGGTACAGTCCACAAATCGAACAGTTACCCTGTTATATAAATAGTCAAAAGAGAAGAAAATAAAAGGGACAATCATGGGATAGGGGGCCTAGGAAGAATAGGGTCCACTATGTCATAATCTCGCTCGTAAGCGACCCTAAGCCAGTGTACCTGGTCCTGTGTCACCCGTAGGCTATGAGCCAGACGTCCCAACTCCTGACCCATCTCTCGCTGAGACTCTAAAATGACCCTCTGGGTGTCCCTGATCTCTGTGAACATGCTCAACACCGGGTCTGAGGGGGGATGAGACGGTCCTGTTGTAGATGTAGACGGTGGTGCTGCAGGTGTAGGCTGTGGAGCTGGCACTGGTACACCCTCTTCCCTATCATCGTCATCATCACTCTCAGCCTCTGTTTCATATACCGCATTGGCTGCTGCTGCTGCTATTGCTGCGGCTGCTACCCTCCTGAGTGGGCAAGGGCGAGCCTCCAACTTGTCATCGCTAATAGGAAAATTATCCATTTGCATCCTTAGAATGGCATCCCAGTCGATGTCGGAGGTCATGGTGTCCTCAACAGCCACCTCGCCTCTCATGCTCACTCCTAGGCGGCGCAGAAGGGATGTGATGGGACGACCGTATGGAAGGTTACTGGCCTGATCGGCCAGGGTCGCCTGATGCATGGTGCGGATGATGAGGTAAGGGAGAAGGACCCGCTCCCCTATGCAGACACAGTAAGTGATGTACTGAGTGAGCTAAGATAACTCACTATAGTGGCCGCTTTGAGGCACAATGTTGTGCTGGATGATGTGACTATAAACCCGAGCCAAGGGCTTCAGACTAGCAACCTTCATAGGAGCCCCAGGGTTCAGTATCTGCTCCGCTATCTCTCGGCGTAAATCCTCACTAAGATAGCCCTTCACTTTTGGAGGGCAATACACTAGATCTCTATCATTTGGAACCCCTAGCAGGTCGGCCAACTGATGAGTGTTGAAGGAAATATGGACGCCCTTGACAAAACTGGAGATGCGCAAGTCCCTACTCGTCGATATTCCCATGCAGCTCCAGGTTAGCATAGAAATGCTTAACCAGGTTGGGACGAGTGGTCTCTGTGTAGGAGATGACAGGCACCCACCCAAGCCTGTCAAAAGCTGCTCGCACATCGAACCTGTCCAACTGTTCCAAGTTAACTCGTCGTCCAGATTCAATGTTCTTGCTATCAAACCATGGGAAACGGGCTTGTGCCGCCTCAGAACGAAACCACAGTTCATCGAGCTATGGAGCTGGTGGCGGAGGAGCGTGCACGCTCGAGCCATGAGGATGCTTGCCAAGAGCACGTCGTGGAGCCATTTAAACTGCAAAACAAAAGAAAACGAGAAGAAAAAGGTTAGAAATTGTCAAAATTTCAGCAGCATAATGATAGTAAATTGGGAAAAACCCTCGAACTCACCCAAAAACTTGGGGAGGAGGACTTACGTAACCCCCACACTCTTCAACAAACCAATCCCATGAAATTTCAACAAGAAATTTTAGAAAATTAAGAAAAATCAAGAAAATTCAAAATTTTTGAAAACCTAGGTTAAAAAGTGTAAAAATTCGATTTTTATGAAAACCGTTCGGTGGAACCTGAAATTGCTTGAGGGCTTTTGCTCTTAGGGGTCCCTAAACCCTTTCTAAGCTGAAGGAAAAGAGTTCCTACGATTAGAATCTCTCAATCAAAGAAAAATAAAAAATTCTATGTATAGACGATATGAAAAATTTGTACAAACTTGAGAGAGAGAGGAGAGACTTACCTGGAGACGGTATGCTGAGTTCGAATCGCAAGAAAACCACTCCTAGGGTGACTGGTCGGACTGTAGAAGCTCAAAAACCAGAGGAGAATCGCCACCGGAGAGGAGAAGGAAAGGAAAAGTGAGAAAATTTCTCATTTTTCACGATTTTTAAGCCTCTCTGGGCATACCGGTCGACCAGTATCCCATAGGGGCTGCGACCGCTATGTCTCGGTCAAAATGAAAATTCTGACCTGTCCACTATACCGGTCGCACCACTTTCTACAGAGTATCGACCAGTATGTTGCGACCGGTCAGCTATAAAATAGCCAGAAAAATCATGAAAATTTTGAAAATTTTTGTAGATTTAAATTCTACTTTTCGACTGTTTCGCCTTACATTGTTCAAGACTAACACCACTACTATTGTTCTCATTCTCATGTGTTATGTCTTCTTCTCATATCCAAACAGAATAGTCTGAGATGGTGGGCGGAAACGGTCGTAGGGGCCGAAAGCGTCACCAGGCTAGGGTGCGCCTCGAGGAAGAAGAACAGGTTGAACCAGGCTATGTTAGAGAGCCAAGCCCAAAAGTTGAGGAAGAACAGGGTCCAAGGGTACCGACAAATTTTCCTGGCCCACCTCATAGGAATTCTGAGACCATTGTTACAAATCTGGTCAATCAGCTGCAAGCTCAGCATAAAGCATTCCTGAGAGAGATGTTGAAGATGTTCAGGCCACCGGGTCCTGTTCCAACTGATGGTCGCCTAAGTCTGGAGGGAATAATACTACACAGCCAATGTATGGTAGTACAGGGCCGATGGGCCAAGCCCAAAATGTACCACCACCGGACTAGTTCCCGTCGTCTTCTGCTTATCAGGGAGCCTACCCGTATCCACCACCATGGTACGGAATGAATACACAGGGACAGCACGATCTGAGTCGAGCGTTGGACAGATTCCTAAAGTTGAAGCCTTCTTCATTCACAGATAAAACCGGAAAACCATTATGGCCAGCACATTGGGTTGCAGAAATGGAGAAGAATTTCCGACTGATGACTTGTACAGAGGATGAAAAGGTCATGTTTGCCACACATATGTTGAAGGAAGATGCGAATGCTTGGTGGAATTCTACACGGGCATATCTGGAGGCAAAGCATACACAGGTGGATTGGGAAGCGTTCAAGGTTGTCGGGATCAGATAGAGAGGGAGTTCCTTAATCTACAGCAGTCTCAGTCGACTGTGGATGCTTACCAGTAGAGGTACGAGGAGCTATTTTTCTTCACATCGGCAAGTATGCAAGAGGAAGAGACCAAGACACGTAGGTTCACCATGGGACTGCGTGGAGGCATCAGAGAGCATATATTGGGTCTGGACAAGAAAATTTATAATGAGGCCGTACAGGTTGCAAGAGTGATAGAATCCAGTCAGAGGGACAGCTTCTTTGCACAGAACAGAGGAGTGAAGAGACCCGCAATTGAGAGTTCGGGTGGCGGTAACAATAGACCTTTCCGCCCATACAGGGCTCAGACCGCTACAGTGCCTATAAGGAACAATACAGCACCACCGATGGCCTAGTTCGCCGGACGCAACCCAAACATTAAATGTTTCAACTGTCAGCAAGTGGGTCATATTGCAAGGACCTGCACTTTACCGAGGAAGCAACCTCCCCAGCATGGAAAAGTATTTGCGGTCACTACCAAAGTGGCAGCCGCATCACCTGATGTGGGCACTGGTACGACTCTATCCCTTACTATTTATCTTACTATTTCATTATGTGTGTGAGCATGTAGAACTAAGGGACAATAAAAATTTTAGGAATTGTAAATGTAGCTGTTATACCTGCCAGAGTACTCTTTGACTCTGGAGCCACGCACTCCTTTGTTTCTATTTCCTTTGGAAAGCGAATGGAGTTACCAATCAAGCACTTGAACCCAAGCTTGATAGTTCGCTCTCCGCTAGGAGTCGAAGTGGCTTTGACTGAATATTATGGACCATGTACAGTTTGTATTGAGGGCCGAGACTTAGAAGCAAGTCTGGTACTACTCGAGATGGCAGACTTGGATGTCATCTTGGGAACGGATTGGCTAGGCCATCATTCAGCTATCCTATTATGTGGTGAAAGGAAGCTTGTGCTTACAGACAAAAAGGGAAAGGAGTATAGCTTCACTGGGATTAAGTTACCTAGGAAGCGGAAGCTGATCCTCTCCACCCTAAAAGCTAAGCGATGCTTAGAGAAAGGGGGAGTGGGGTATCTAGTATCTGTAGTCGACATCACGGCGGAGTCACACAAGATGGAAGATATAGATGTGGTTCGAGAGTTCCCAGATGTGTTTCCGGAGGTGCTCCCAGGTATACCATCGGACAGGGCTACAGAGTTTGTGATAGACCTTATGCCAGGTTCGGCGCCGATGTCTAAAGCACCATACAGGATGTCCCCTACCGAGTTAAAGGAGTTGAAGACCCAGTTACAAGAATTGTTGGATAAGGGTTTCATACGACCTAGCATATCACCTTGGGGAGCACCTGTACTATTTGTGACGAAGAAGGACGGAAGTGTAAGGCTATGCATTGACTACCGTGAACTAAACAAATTGACTATCAAGAACCGGTATCTTTGCCTAGGATCGATGATTTGTTCGATCAGTTACAAGGTGCAAAGGTCTTCTCGAAGATTAATCTCCGATCGGGGTATCACCAACTGAAGATCAAGGCCGGAGATATTCCGAAGACTGCTTTCAGGACAAGATATGGGCATTACGAGCTTCTTGTTATGTCGTTCGGGTTGACCAATGCCCCAGTGTCATTCATGGAACTAATGAACCGAGTGTTTCATGATATGTTGGACACTTCGGTCATCGTATTCATCGATGACATATTGGTCTACTAAAAGGACATGGAGACTCATACAACACATTTGAGGGCAGCCCTACAATGGCTGAGATAGGAGAAGCTTTATGCTAAGTTCAAGAAGTGCGAGTTTTGGCTGAAGGAAGTGGCTTTCTTGGGCCATGTAGTATCCAATGACGGTATCAAGGTTGATCCAAGTAAGATAGCTGCTATAGTAGGATGGAAAGCACCAAAATCTGTTGCAGAGATTCCTAGTTTCCTTGGGTTGGCTGGTTATTATAGAAGATTCGTGGATGATTACTCCAGGATCGCTGTTCCACTCACCAGATTGACCAAGAAGGGGGAGAAATTCATATGGACAGATGAATGCGAGAAGTTTTTTCAGACTTTGAAGTCAAGACTAGTCTCTGCACCTATCTTGACCATCCCAAAACCAAGCGTACTGTTTACCTTATATACGGATGCTTCAGGGTTGGGTATTGGCTGTGTATTGATGCAAGGAGAACAGGTGATTGCTTACGCATCAAGCCAGTTAAAAGAGCATGAGAAGAACTATCCTACACATGATTTGGAGCTAGTAGCAGTTATACATGCCATCAAGACTTTGAGGCACTACTTGTACGGTGAGAAGTTTTAGATTAAGTCAGATCACAAGAGCATAACCTATCATTTCACTTAGAAGGATCTGAATATGAGACAGAGGAGATGGCTGGAATTGTTAAAAGATTATGATTGTGACATCCAGAACCATCCGGGCAAAGCAAATGTTGTGGCTGACGCCTTAAGCAGAAAATGGGCATCAAAAGCTGAGGCCGGGCCAAGTATAAATGCTGCATTGTGTGCTACAGCCTCAAGTTCAATGGAAAATGATGAAGAACATATAATAGAGACTGCATAAGATCCAGTTGAGCAAGGCTTAATTCATAAGTTCACCATGATGTTCGCAGCTTTGAAGATCTCACCGGATCTAGTGGATGAAGTCAAGATAGCAATCCTACAGGATCCACATCTCAAGACAGTGCAAGAAGACTTAGAGAAGAGTATGAGCAATCCTGACTTTACCTTGGATTCAGACAAGGTACTCAGGTATTGTGGACGGTTATGTATACCTGAGAGTGAAGACTGCAACATCAGAGATCGAGTAATGACGGAAGCTCATTACACTTCATATTTGGTACATCCAAGAAGTACCAAAATGTACCATGATTTAAGAAGACTATATTGGTGGAGGGGTATGAAAGCAGATATAGCTCGTTTCGTGTTCCAATGTCTGAATTGTCAACAAGTTAAAGCAGAAAGGCAGAGACCCGCAGGTTTACTACAGCCATTACCGGAACCTGCATGGAAGTGGAATTGTATTACTACTGATTTTTTCACTGGCCGACCTTTGACACCAAGGTCAGTGGATGCAGTTTGGGTTATAGTCGACCGACTCACCAAGACAGCTTGATTTATTACGGTCAGACCTCAGTATACCATGGAGAAGCTACCCAAGTTATATGTTGATAATATAGTCAGACTTCATGGCGTCCCAGAGAGTATAGTATCTGACAGAGATCCCCGTTTTACATCAAAGTTCTAGGAAGGATTACAGAAAGCTATGGGAACAAAGTTAAAGTTCAGTACAGCTTTTCACCCTCGGACGGACGGGCAGTCAAAGGGAACTATTCAAATTTTAGAAGACATGCTCCGAGCCTGTGCATTAGACTTCAAGGGAGCTTGGGATGAGAAACTATCACTTATCGAGTTTGGTTATAACAATAGCTATCAGGCTACAATTCAGATGGCCCCATATGAAGCACTCTATGGGAAGAAGTGTCGTACACCTCTGTTATGGAACGAGGTGGGATAAAAGAAGAATTGTAGGACCGGAGTTTGTTGAAGAAACTTGTCAAGTGATTGATCAGATCAAGGAAAGAGTATAGACAGCTCAAGTTCGACAGAAGCACTATGCGGATAATCGACGTCGAGATCTAGAGTTTGCAGTGGGTGACAAAGTATTCTTGAAGATATCATCGGTGCGAGGTTTGAAACGGTTTGGTAAGAAGGGAAAGCTATGCCCCAGGTATGTGGGACCATACAAGATATTGGCTAGACGGGGTAATGTAGCATATCAATTGGCTCTACCACCATCTATGTCAAGTGTTCATGATGTGTTCCATGTATCATTGTTGAAGAAGTATGTCAGAGACTCATCGCCCTTCATGACAGCAGACCCCCCAGACTTGACTGAAGACTTAACATTCGAAGTGGTGCCTGTGATGCTCTCAAGCCGAAAGGTACAGCAACTTCGAACCAAGGATATCCATTATGTGAAGGTGCATTGGAGAAGCCAAATGTCGAAGAAATTACTTGGGAAGAGGAGAGCGCAATGAGGAAGGAGTATCCTAATCTTTTCGACGATCAAGGTACGTTCAAATTTCGGGGCCAAAATTTCTTTTAAGGATGAGGGAGTTGTGAGACCTACATGCAAATTTTGGGGATTAAATTTCTTTAAAGGGTGGGGGAGTTGTAAGACCCGCACTACATAAACGCGGTCTAAACCTTGGTTTTATATCGTAGCAGGTTTTTCGATCATCACCGAGTCAGACGGGACAAGCGGATGACAAACAGGTACAAAATTGGATCAAAGATAGTCAAATAATCATTATTTTATGTTGACCGGTTGATGATACCGGTCTTGGTACCGGTTGACCGGTCAGCTCTACGCAGCTGACTAAGGAGATCCAGAATTGGATCTCTGTGGGTCCCACTTTCCTAAACCTTAATGCCTGAACCTTCCTAATCCTAATAGGGCTACTAAACCCTAATTCTAGCCTATATAAACATCCTTAAACCTCCTCAAATCCTTTCCATTATCTCTCACAAACCCTAGAGAGGAGAAGGAAGTTGGAAAGGATAAGGAGCTAGGAGGAAGAAGGAAGTACCGCCATTACCATTCGACGACGCTCACGTTACGCTAGTCAACGGTAAGTTTTTTAACCACTCTTCTTACCCTATGACTCTGGGATAGTTATAAGGGTGGATCAATACCATGCAAAGTAGGTATTGATCTAAAACCCTAATTGGACCTTAAAACCCTAAATTTGCCGTTAAACCCTTGATTCAAGTTCCGAGATGATATTCATCGAAACTAGACTTGAATGAGTTGGAGATAACTCTAACTCAAAGCTCAGACTTAGAATGGATAGGATAAACCCTGGAAATCCATAGTGATTGATCGACGGCAGTCGAAAAACCCAAGTATGGTCTTTCGGAGACATACCGATCGACTATACCAGTTGCACACTGTGCGGCCGGTATGTTTCCACCGGTACATTTCGGGGGGCCGATCTGTGGGGACTGGCTGACCATACCGGTCGCCATTCTTCTCTACAGAGTTGCGACGGGTACATGCCACCGGTCAGCTCTGTGATGGTATTTTTGTAATCTCGTTGGTTTTCCAACCAATGTGAAACCCTAAGAAACTATTCTAATGAAACCCTAATATTATGTTGGACTTTATGATAGCACGTTTGGATCTTTTGATGTGGAGCAAGCTATCAAATGAGCGTCAGGTAAGGGAATCTGACCTAAACCTAATAATTAATGGACATTAAATCTTTACTAATCAACTGAATATAAACGATGTGATGTTTGTGCATATTCACATGCCATCCTTTACTTTCAGTTATTATTATTGTTCATGCATGATAGGATGTGATTGTTAGGCATGTGATTGTTTTCGTTGCTGTATGGAGTGGGGCATGAGCCTGGGATCATTCCTCACACTGGCACCTTTTGTAGTATTCTATTTCAACATGCTTGGTGCGGGTGGGGCATCAGGGGAAGGTCGCGGTACGGTGGTCTCCGATGTTGATGCTGGCCTGGCCATGGTGATGTGGCACTGTGGTCTTCGAGGTCTACGCTGGCTTGTCCACGATGCTTTAGCTCTATCTCTATGCCGTAGGGAGTCATGTTGGGATAGGGTCTACCTGCGTACTGTTTTATCCTAATGGGTTAGTTGCGGATAGGGTATCAGGGGAGGTACGGGGATGCCTTAGCTCTATCTCTATGTCGTAGATGGCTGTGCTGGGATAGAACATACATTGATGACATATAGGATTGGTTAGTTGCGAGCCCAGTTTGCAAGCCCTGGCCAGTAGGGGCTTAGGTACTAGTATGGGTAGAGCATTAGGGGAGGTACGAGGATATCTTAGCTCTATCTCTATTTCATGATGGGTGCATGTGGGCCAATGGGGTGTGATCTATGAGGTGCCACACACTCGTGTATAGATATGCGGGGGCCACCAAACCTTTCTATAGCACATTGCAAACTTAAACCAGACCACAGCATAAAATGATTGTTACTCATGCATAATATTGTGAAACTATCTTATTGTCTTACTGAGCTAAGTTGTGAGCTCACCCTTTGTATATACATTGTTTTTAGATGTTGATGCAGGTTATATGGTGGATGACTATATGAACGTTTCGGCGTATGGTGATGTTGCTGCTCTGGGTGTACAGGCAGGAGAGGACGAGCATGACGCTTCATGCGAGTGCCCTTTCTGCGTGTACCTTTGATTTGATTTTTATTTATTTTTAGTTATTTTCAGTTGGATTAAGTGGATGTAAGGATATTATATTTTATGTTTGAATTTGAATAATTGGATATTTTATTTAAATTTATCAATAGATTCTCTGTTCGTTTTATTTAAAGACTTTCGCTGTACTATTTATATTCTGATTGTGGTTATGTGCAATGGTTTGTATGAGTGGACACGGTCTATTCGAGATCCTGGTGTGAACCGTTGGTTCAATGACGGTTCACTCACACCATTCTGGTTGGATCAGAATTGGGGTGTGACAAATGGAATCCAATTTGAAGAAATTCCGAGAAATTGAAAATTTCGACAAATTAGGGCAAAAAGAGCAAAATCCAAGTTTCTCGATAACCAACCGATGATACTCAAAAAAATTTTGAGGGCTTCATTCATCGAGTCACCAATAACAAAAGCCCCCAATAAAAATCAAATTTTTACGGTTGGAAAAAGTTTAATTTGAAAAATACAAGATAAATGGGCAAAAACCTAGAAATGAAAACCTAAAAACAAGTAAAAATGAGAAGACATACTCGTAGGAATGATGTGGACATCGAAACACGGAACTGAAATGACCAATTTAGCGGAGTGGCACTGTAGCAACTCAGAGGTGGGAAACGAGTCAAAACGGGGAAGGAAAAATGGGAAATGAACCCAGAATTGGACCTTAAAAATCTGAATTTTGGTCTGGGGGTCGGAGAATTCGACCAGGATAATCGACCCCCACATCGACCCCCATATCGACCCCCAGCTCTCGGGAACCTGACAGAAAACCAGGGGTCGCACCTGGGGGTCGGACACACATCGACCCCCATATCGGCCCCCAGCTGTAGGGAATCTGATAGGAAATCAGGGGTCGCACCTGGGGGTCGGACACCCATCGACCCCCGCATCGACCCCCGGCTCTCGGGAAGAATAAGTACATTCCCAGGGTCGGATATTGAGGGTCGGACATACCATCGACCTCCACCATCGACCCTGCATAGAAAAGATAGTATTTTTCACAGAATGATCTAGAAAATTTGAAAATAACATCGGTTAGCGTGCCTACATGAAGTATAAATGATTGCCTCATGTTTGTTAATGATTTTCAGGAATCACCAATATCAGAGGAAGATGGCTGGACGTAGAATAACCAGGCAGAGCCGAAACAAAGTTCCACCACCACCACCCATGGAGGAAACCAGCCAAGAAAATATATACGCACAGGGTAATCCGTAGGTTTCACCACCAGTAAATCCGGTTCAGGAAAATCCTACAAACTTACCACCTCCACCACCGGAGTTAGCAACCGTGGTTATGGACTTAGCGCAACAGCTACAACAATGCAATACGCACAGGCTCAAATGCAAGTAGCAATGGGGATTATGTTCCAGGCAGCACATGCTACACCAATGCCACCTTCATGCTAAAAGGAGATGCACATCATTGGTGGAAATCGACCAGGACCTATCTATTAACCAAGCACGCCTTATTGACCTGGTCTATTTATAAAGAAGCTTTCTTTGAGAAGTATTTTCCCCGAAGCTTCAAAGATTCTATGGAGAAGGAGTTGCTGAGTTTATATCAGGGCCAGATGTCCGTGGATGCATATCAACAGCGTTATGAGGAGCTGTTTTTCTTTGCACCACTCAGTATGCAAGAAGAAGACACTAAGACCCGTAGGTTTGTCACGGGACTTAGAGGAAGCATCAGGGAGCATGTTCTAGGTTTGGAGAAGAAAATATACAACGAAGCTGTGCAAATTGCTCGAGTTATAGAATCGAGCCAGAAGGAGAGCTATTTTACACAGAACAGAGGTATGAAAAGGCCAGCAGGAAATGCTTATAACGGAGGGAATAATAAGACATTCAAACCCTTCCGTGCTTAAGGCTTTGCTACTGCACCGAAGACTACCCCATTAACTCAACAGCAACCAAAGCCAATTTTTGAAGGTTCGAAATGTTATAACTGCAACCAAGCAGGACATATGGCAAGGGAGTGTCCTAAGCCCAAGAAGCAGTTACATCAAGGACGAGTATATGCTGTTACATCCGAGGATGCTGCCGCATCACCCAATGTGGTCACAGGTATGACTGAAACTTTTTTAAGTTGTATTACATTGTATGAGCATGTAGACTAAGAAAAGTAAATCACCGGTATCCTACCTATAAATGGCATACCCGCCAGAGTAATCTTTGACTCAGGAGCTACTCATTCTTTTATATCTGTGTCATTTGGAAAGAAGCTGAATTTACCCATCAAAACATTAGACTACAAAATACTTGTACGGTCACCGATGGGGTTAGAAGTGGAGTTAGAGAAAGATTATGGGCCATGTCCAATTATCATTGGCGAGAAAACCTTAGATGCAACCTTGATTCAACTTGGGATGGCAGACTTTGACATCATCTTGGGAATGGATTGGTTAGCTCGACATTCTGCGAACCTACTATGCGCCGAAAAGAAGCTAACATTTAAAGACAAAGAAGGAGCAGAATTTAGTTTTCCGGGAACCAAACTTCCCCGAAAATGCAAGCTCATACTCTCAGCACTAAAGGCTAGGAAGTGCCTTGAGAAGGGGGTAATCGGGTATCTAGTATCAGTGGTCGACCTCACCAAGGAAGCACCACGGATGAAAGATATTGATGTCATGCGGAACTACCAGGATTATCACCCGATCGAGCCACATAATTTGTGATATTTCTTATACCTGGAGACGCACCAGTATCAAAAGCACCCTACCGAATGGCTCCTACAGAATTAAAGGAATTAAATGTACAACTACAAGAACTACTGGACAAGGGTTATATTCGACCCAGTATATCACCATGGGGAGGGCCAGTATTGTTTGTAAAGAAGAAGGATGGTAGCGTTCAATTATGTATCGACTATTGGGAGTTGAATAAATTGACAATCAAGAATCGATATCCACTACCTCGCATCGATGACTTGTTTGATCAGTTGCAAGGTGCAAAAATATTTTCTAAGATCGATCTTCGGTCAGGCTACCATCAGTTGAAGATTAAAGAAGGCGATATTCCTAAGACAGCTTTCAGGACCAGATATGGACATTATGAATTCTTGGTCATGTCTTTTGGATTAACAAATGCACTAGCAACTTTCATGGAACTTATGAACCAGGTTTTCCATGATATGTTGGTTACGTCGATTATTGTATTTATTGATGATCTATTGGTATATTCCAAGGACAAGGAAACCCATATTATGAATCTAAACGCCACTCTACAGCGTTTAAGGAAAGAGATGCTATATGCCAAATTTACCAAATGTGAGTTTTGGCTAAGTTTAGTCGCCTTCCTAGGCCATGTAGTATCCGCTGAAGGAATCAAAGTGGATCCCAACAAGATCGAGGCTTTTGTAAAGTGGGAAGCACCAAAGAGCGTTGCAGAAATTAAAAGTTTTCTGGGTCTCACTGGTTATTATTGGAGATTTATGGAAGACTATTCCCAAATTGCCGTACCTCTCACCAGTCTGACTAAGAAAGGTGAAAAGTTTGTGTGGACGGATAAATGCGAGAATAGCTTCCAAACATTGAAGACCAAATTGATATCCGCCCTGATTTTGACCATTCCCATTCCCGGACAGCCATTTACCCCGTCATTGATGCGTTAGGATTGGGATTAGGATGTATGCTTATGCAAGGAGAACAAGTAGTGGCTTATGCCTCAAGACAGTTAAAGACACATGAGAAAAATTATCCCACTCATGATTTAGACTTGGCGGCAGTAGTACATGCTGTCAAGATATGGAGACATTACCTATACGGAGAGAAGTTTCTGATTAAATCGAACCATAAAAGTCTTACTTATTTATTTAATCAAAAGGAGTTGAATATGAGACAAAAAAGATGGCTGGAACTATTGAAGGACTATGATTGTGATATCCAGTATCATCCGGGGAAAGCTAATGTAGTAGCGGATGCGTTGAGCAGAAAGGCAATGATAAAATCTCAATGAGAGGTTAGCACAACTACAGCAATGTGTACTAGCGGAATGGTATTCAATCACGGCAATGAGCAGTATGTGATAGATACACCGGATGGATCAGCCAACCAAGGGTTTATTCATTGGTTTTCGAATATGTTCGCTGCATTGAAGATTATACTGGATATAATTGATGAAGTAAAGATAGCTATCAAATCAGACCCTTACCTGAAAACGGTACAAGAAGACATCGAAAAAGGCAGAACTAACCCTGATTTCACCTTGGACGAAGAAAATATATTGAAGTACAAGGGATGAATATGTGTACCCGAAACAAAAAATGTGGACATTATACACCGATAGATGAAAGAAGCCCATACCACCATCTATTCGATACATCCTGGAAGTACAAAAATGTATCATGATCTAAAGAAACTATATTGGTGGAGAGGAATGAAAGCAGATGTTGCTAAGTTTGTGTTTCAATGCCTAAATTGTCAGAAAGTAAAGGCTGAACGACAAAGACATGTAGGACTGTTACAGCCGTTAACGGAGCCAGCATGGAAATGGGACTGCATCACCATGGACTTCGTCACAGGGTTACCATTGACTCCTCGAGTAGTTGACGCAGTTTGGGTGATTGTAGACCGCTTGACAAAAATATCTCGCTTTATACCGATACGACCTCAATATACACTAGAGAGGTTAGCAAAGTTGTATGTGGATAATATTGTTCAATTACACGGTGTCCCAGAGAGATTGTGTCCGATAGAGATCCACGATTTACTTCCATGTTTTGGTAAGGATTGCAAAAGGCTATGGGTACAACATTGAAGTTTAGTACTGCATTCCATCCACAGACAGATGGACAGTCAGAGCGTTTAATTCAGATTCTAGAAGATATGCTACGAGCATGTGTAATTGATTTTAAAGGATCGTGGGATGAAAAGCTACCACTGATCGAGTTCACTTATAACAATAGCTATCAGGCTACTATACAGATGTCACCCTATGAAGCACTGTATGGCAGGAAGTGTCGAACTCCTTTATTTTGGAATGAAGTTGGGGAACGTAGTCTCGTTGGCCAGAATTTGTTGAAGAAACTTGCCAAGTAGTGCACATTAACAAGGAAAGAGTGAGAACAGCCCAGAATTGTCAGAAGCAATATGCAGATACTCGACGCAGAGATCTTGAGATCGTCGTGGGTGATAAAGTATTCTTGAAGGTATCGCCTATGTGAGGTCAGAAATAGTTCAGACAGAAAGGGAAACTATGTCCAAGATATGTCGGGCCATATGAGATTCTAGCTATGCATGGGAAAGTGGCTTACCAGTTAGCACTACCATCATCTATGTCAAGTGTGCATGACGTATTTCATATTTTCTTATTGAAGAAGTATGTCAAAGATCCAACGCACGTTCTGACAGTAGATCTACCTGATTTAACTGAAGATTTGACTTTTGAAGTAACACCAACTGAAATCACCAGCCGAAAGGTTCAACGATTACGCAATCGAGATATCTATTATGTCAAGGTCACTTGGAGAAGTAGAGACATGAAAGAAATTACATGGAAAGAAGATAATGCTATGCGAAAGCAATACCCTCACTTATTTGACTCAGAAGGTATGAACAATTTCAGGGATGAAATTTTTATAAGTAGGGGGGAGTTGAAAAACCCGTATCAAACTAACCCGGTCTTACCACCTTGAACCAGGTCTACTCTTCATGGATGAGCCAAATGGACCAAGTGCGTGAAGGAGATCACGATCCCAGGTATTAAACTGACCCAAAGACACTTAAATTAAGGGGAGGGTCGCATACCCAGAAAGGGAGGTTCGGACCCCCCAAGACAGAAGTCAGACCCCCAGTTTTACATAGGTGGTCGGGCACTTTAGGAACCAGGGGTCGACGGGATCTCTGATGCCTTATCGACCCCCGGTACTCGGTAAATCTAAAAATTAGGAAAGTTTCCTAATTTCGATGGGATTCCTTCAAAATCTCAATGGGACTTATTTTAGGAGTTTCTACTCTTTAAATAGGACGTCCCTAAGCCTCTTTTACTCCTTTTACAACCCTAATTGAATTGAGAGAAAGAGAAGAGAAGGAAGAGAAGGAAAAGAGAAGGAAAAAAGAGAAGAAGGTCAAGGGAGAAGAGTTGCAGAGAAGGAGTATTCTTCTTAGGTATGGATACTAATTCCATGATTTGCTAAAGACCTTAGGATAGATAATACAGAGAGTATGATCTCGGAGAAACCCAAACCATCAACCCATGGTTAGGTTTTCATGGAAAACGATGGGAGAAATCATGAAAGCCATATAGGTGGTAGAATCATGGTTTTAGACCATAGAACATGTGTATAATGGATTATAGGAGCAAGCCATAGGACCCCAAACACGAGGAATTGACTGAAGGTAGAAAATCGACCAAAACCCACAGGGGGTCGCATGGGGGGTCGATGGCCAATCGATCCTACCAGACCCTGAGCATCGACCCCCAGTGTTCGGGAAGTCCAGAATAGGGGTGGTCGCACCCAGGGTCGATCATTACTCCGACCCCATCTCCGACCCCCAGTTAAAAATATGGTTTTAAAAATCAGAATTAATTCTAATTAAATTCTATCGACTTTGTTAGGTCTTCTAGCAATATAATATCAGTATTAAGGTGATTTTAAAGCTTGAAAGAGGATTATTAGCAACCTAAGGTGAGGAAGCAGGACTCTAAATTAATTGACTAATAACAAACTGTTTTTATTTTCTTGAGTCCAATGCTATGCTTGATTTTATGCGAATATGTTTGTAATGTGCATACAACATGTCATCCAATATTTCTATTATTTGTTCATGCATATTTACTTTATTGTTTATAACATGATGATGGTGATAGGAATAGGCATGCGAATGTATGTGTGTGGTTGGTGTACTTGATGCGAGCGAGTATCAGTGGAGGTGTGATGGGAACGTCAATAAATGTTAAGCGTTGGCGGGTCACAGTACTTTAGCTCTATCTCTAACTCAAGTCTTGTGCATTAGCATCGTCGTATTGCCATTACTTTAGTAGAACTATTACGTCGTAGAGTATCAGGGGAGGTGGTCTCGGTCCTTGTAGTCTCTAACTCTACCGGGGGGCCTTAGCTCTATCTCTATGGACGTTTTGAGGGATGCTGGGGTGAGGCCTTGGATGTACTGTTTGGCATTAGGATTGGTTAGTTGCGAGCCCAGTTTGTAAGCCCTCGCCAGCAGGGGCTTACGTGTTGGTATGGCATTATACAGCAATAAACGTTAACCATTGTTGTATAATGTTCATGATTAGGGTGGATGGGGACGACAATAAACGTTAACCTTTGGGCGGACTTCCACACCCTGTGTATAGAGGCGAGGTCAATAAACGTTAACCTTTGACCACCCAACCTTTCTATTGCGCATTGCAAACTTTGAACCAGACCAAATATATAAATTGACTGCATGCATATGTATTGTTGCATTGTTTTCTTTGCTCACTGAGCCATGATGTGTGCTCACCCCCTCGACGTCGAATATTTTTAGTTGATGATCCAGGTACTACAGTTGAAGATTATGTCAATGCTCCACTGTATGGGCACGTAGCGGCGATGGAAGTTTAAGATGAAGTGGATACACATGACCCCTCTTGCGAGTACAACTCATGTGTGTTCGATTAGATTATTAGTTTTCTTTATTTGGATTTAGTAAAGACATGTATTTGATATTTTTTATGTCTTAGTTGATACAGAATAATTTGCTATTTAAATATTAATATCACAGTAGATTTTCAGTTCATTTTACTATAAGACTTCCGCTATGGTGTATTTACTCTGATTATGAATATGGATGTATGAGGTTTAGAGAAAACGAATTCTGCTTGTCCGAGATCCTGGTTGAACCGTTGGTTGCTAGCGGTTCATCACACCATTATGAAGTGTGCGGATTTGGGGTGTGACATAACCTCTCCAGGGTAAACTGAGGTAGTATAGCTATGATTCGAGCTGTCTTAGTCAGACGATCTACAATCACCTAGGCGGCGTCAACTACTAGAGGAGTCAATAGTAATCCGGTGACGAAGTCCATAGTGATGTAGTCCCATTTCCATACTGGTTCTGGCAGTGGCTGCAACAATCCTACAGGTCTTTGCCGTTCAACCATCACCCTCTAACAATTTAGGCATTGAGACACAAATTTAGCTACATCTACTTTCATTCCTCTCCACCAATATAATTTCTTCAGATCATGATACATCTTCATACTTCCAGGATGTACCGAATATATAGTGGTGTGAGCTTCCTTCATTAGTCTGTGTCTAATGTCCAAGTTTTCCATTTCAGGAGCACATACTCTTCCATTGTACTTCAGTACCTTCTCATCGTCCAAGGTGAACTCAGGAATAGTCCTACCTTTTTTGATGTCTTCTTGTATCATTCTCAGATAAGGGTCTGATTTAAGAGCGGCTTTCACTTCATCAATTATGTCAGGTACAATGTTCAATGTTGCAAACATATTTGAAAACAGATGAATAAATCCTTGGTTGGTTGATCCACCAGGTGCATATATCACGAACTGCTCATTACCATATTTGAATACTTTTCCTGTAACACACATTGCTGCAGTCGTGTTACCCTCTCCTTGAGATTTATCATTGCTTTTTTACTTAGCGCATCAGCAACTACATTAGCCATTCCTGGATGATACTAGATATCACAATCATAATCCTTCAATAATTTCAGTCATCTTCTTTGTCTCATGTTCAACTCCTTCTGGTTAAAAAGATAAGTGAGACTCTTATGATCTGATTTAATTGAGTCTCTCCATACCAGTAATGTCTCCATATTTTGACAGCATGTACTACTACTGCTAATTCCAAGTCGTGAGTGGGATAGTTCTTCTCATGTGTCTTCAGTTGTCTTGAGGCATACACAACTTTTTGTTCTCGTTGCATAAGTACACATCCTAAACCCAATCCAGACGCATCAGTGTACAAGGTAAATGGTTGTCCTGGAATAGGGATAGTCAAGATAGGAGCAGATATCAATCTAGCTTTCAATGTTTGGAAACTTTTCTCACATTTGTCGGTCCAAACAAACTTTACTCCTTTCTTAGTCAAACTGGTGAGAGGTACGGCAATTGTGGAATAATCTTCCACGAATCGTCGATAATACCCAGCTAGACCTAGGAAACTTCTAATTTTCGCAATACTCTTAGGTGCTTCTTGATGAACACATTTTATTTGTGAATTTAGGGCATAAAATATACATCTCTTATTCTATTTATGATGCTTCTCGGGTGTTTAATGTTGATTTTATATTTTTTGGGTGTAGGTGAAAGAATGGGGAAATTTGAGCATAAAAATATCATTTTATAAATTTTTAGTGATCCCGTCCAATTAACTCACCCAGTCGACTCAGTAGCCGGGCATATGATGAATTTTATGAGGAGAGCCACAAATTTTGTGTATAAGATCAGCCTTGGACCAAGTCAAAGAATAGTCCAATCTCATGTGAAAGATTCCATTTTCTTGAGAAAATATTCCTTAGTTATTTGGAATCAAATTTACAAGATTGGCATGGCATGGAAGAATGGAAAGCTCCAATCAATTATGGAAGTTTTCAAAAAGAGATAATGATGCTAAAGATATGATGAGGATATGATTTTTTCTACTCAAGAATTGTCTATATACAATGAACCTACAAGATTGGAATTCGATTACCAAAATTATCTCCACAAAATCTCTTGTAATTCAATTGTAAAGATTGATTGTGATCTTTACTCTCTTGTATATATATGTGATGCTCAGCAATAGAAAATCATCCAAGAATTCTATTTTTAATTTTTTTTTAGTTTTGAGAATTTATGATAGAGTTTAAGATTCTTAGTTTTTTCTTTTCAAGTAGTGTTCTTCTTGCTTAAGTTTATTTTTATTTATTTATTTATTTTTAAGTTTTAATTTCAGATTTAGAACTCTGTAGTAGGGTAGATAAATATAGGTTGTACCCCATTACTAATTTAATTTAGGGGAGAAGGCTCCCTTTGTAATCGTTTGCACATCGCCTTGGAGTGACAATAAGACGACGAGCAACGACAGATAAATCTTCTATCGAGATAAGTTTTTCTTACATTCTTTTACTTTTAATTTCGTTCCTTTCTTGCAATAGATCTGTGTTACTTTATAGTTAGTGGTTTCGTAAATTTTTGTACCCTTATGAATGGTTATCATTGTTTTTATTGCTTGATTAATTTTTATTTGAAATGATTAGGGTGTTAATTCAATCAAATCCCTTTGGTACGTTTTGCCTTATTTGAATTAGGATAATAGCGATTCCTCCCTGAGATCGACCCGTTACTGCACGATACCGTGCACTTGCGGTTACATACATATTTAATTCACATCATGTTTTTGGCGCCGTTGCCAGGGAGGCAAGCCATTATTTTTCCTATTTTAAATAGTTCAAAGTGATTAAAAAAATTCAAAAAAAAATTTTCATTGAATTCTAAGTGATTTAAAAAAAAAAAAAGGAAAAGAAAAATACAAAAAGTTTACATTGGTTTTTATGCCTTTCTTTGCACCTCCGATCCGTTAGGTTGGAACAGTACAATCGACGGTCCAATCTTGACCATGATATGGTGTTAAGGGATGCTGGCTATCGAATTATCAAGAGGAATAACGACCAATAGCTTCGGCGATAACGGTGTTGTTTCTCAAGGTAATTGCGGATATGACCGGTCTCTAAGCCATTGATCATTAGGAGGTTTGCATTGACCCCGATTCGAAATAATCCAGCTTTTCGCATCGAATTTAGAGGAAAAAGAAAGAAAAAAATTATCATTTGAAATAGTTTTGTGCATGAGTGTATGGACTCGTGATGCTAGAAATCGTCTAGTAAGAGTCCCATCATTTACAATGACTGAACCAAAGATGACACTTAAGGATAGATTTTACCCTGCTAGGGCAGCACAACCTTCATGTATTCAATTGCCGAGTGTTACAGGCAACAACTATGAATTGAAAACTCAATTCATTACCATGCTTCCTCATTTTCATGGGTTATCTTCAGAGGATGCATACTTGTTCCTCCGTGAGTATGAGGAGGTATGTGCCCTCATTAAAATGCAACAGCTCAGTGATGATGCTGTCAAATTGAGGTGCATCACTTTTTTACTCAAGGATGGAGCTAAAAAATGGCTTTATGGTCTTCCCACAAATTCCATTACATCATGGGAAAAATTTACTGTGTAATTCCTTAAAAAGTTTTTTCCTCTTCACAAGACAAATAAACTTTGAGGGGATATAATGCGGTTCAAACAAGAGTCAAATGAGTCTTTTTCACGACTCATGGAAAGGTTTCAAGGTCTACTCCAAGAGTGCCCTCACCATGGTATTGAAATATGGCAGCTTTGTCAAATTATTTACGAGGGGATAGACTTTCCTACCAAGCAAATTCTTGAGTCTATGTGTCCTCAAGGATTCACTTCCTATGAGGGTCTTAACGATGCTTGGAACTTTTTGGTGGATGTAGCCAAAAAAATAAGAGAGTGGGAGTCTGTGCAGGAGACAGATCGCACCCAAAAAGGTAAATGTTACTTTGTCGATGACATAGTAGCTAAGGAGGCACACTTAGATAGCCTTATCAAAAGGATAGAAGCTTTAGTTCCTAAAGACCCTTTCCAAAAGCAAGTCCTAATGTGCAACTGGTGTCAAACTCCTGGACACACAGTAGAGGAATGCCCTTCACAGGAAAATTCTCAGAATGCTAATGTAAGTGCACTTTACAATCCGTATAGTAACACTAATAATCTAGGATGGAGAAATCACCCAAATTTTTCTTGGAACCAAGGGAACCGTGTGGACCCATCTCAATTTCCAAATCAAGGTCCTCCCAGTCACACCAGGCCATATGATCGCCCTAGACCCAATTTTGTTCCCCAAGGTAATTTTCAGCAACCCCCTGGGTTTTCTAATACGGGTGAGCCGGCCAGACTCAGTGAGTTGGAGAAGAATGTGCCAGCTTTAATGGCAGGGCATACCAGTATGGAGAGGACACTTACCCAATTGGTTACCCTAATGTGTGAAAAGAACAAGAGTATTCTGCCCAGCCAAACAGAGACCAACCCACGCCATCACCCAAAACCAAATAGGTCAAACCCTCAATTGAATGGCATAGAGAATCAATCAGGGTCCTCTAAACAATGCAATCCAGTCCATGCATTACGGAGTGGCCAAGAGTACTTACGGGATGAAGCACCAAAGAACAAACCTACAGTTGTTCCCATTAATGTTCCCCAATCTGAGACAGCTACTGAGCCTCTTTCTTCAGGTTCATCTGATGTACCTAAAAGACCCAAAGAGACTGTCCGGACAAAGTTTTTACTCCACCAGCCCCATTCTCTAATAGGTTGGTAAACCAAAAGAGACTGCTTTAGTTGATAAAATTTTAGAGGTCTTCAAACAGGTAGAATTGAATATCCCACTTTTGGATGCAATTGACCAAATTCGTATTTATGCAAAAGTCCTTAAAGACTTATGCACACAAAAGAGGATTAGTCAAATTCCTAAAAAGGTATTCTTGGCTGCACATTTCAGTTCCCTTCTGAACCATCCTGTGGCAGCCAAATACAAGGACCCTGGCTGACCTACCATCTCTTGCATCATAGGCAACACTTTTATTGATCATGATTTGCTAGACTTAGGTGCAAGTGTGAATCTTCTACCTTACCATGTTTACCAACAATTAGGATTGGGAAAGTTGAAACCAACGTCCATCTCACTTCAACTAGCTGATCGCTCTGTAAAAACTCCTAAAGGAACGGTAGAGGATGTTTTGTTAAAGGTAGGAGAATTTCTTTATCCTGTGGATTTTATTGTTTTAGAAATACATCCTGTCTCCAATAGGGATCAAATCCCTATCATTTTAGGGAGACCGTTTCTGGCTACAAGCAATGCACTGATAAATTGCAGGAATGGTCTCATGGAACTGTCATTTGGTAACCAAACTGTTGATTTAAATGTATTTAGGCTAAGTAAGCAACCGAATCAGGAAGTACATATGCTCCAAGAATTCCCTGACCATGTAGAGATTACTTTTGACATTGACTTTGACTCAGAATTCTCGCAGTGTATGGAAGAGTTGGGAGGAGTAGAGGATACTTTCTCATCAGAGGCATGGAGTATCCACACACCTGTGGAACCTCTAGGACCTATATCCATTTCCAATCCCAAGCACTCAATGGTTGAACCACCTAGCTTAGAATTAAAGGAGTTACCATCCACTTTGAAGTATGCCTTCCTAGGACCTGACCATACTCTTCATGTTATTATTGCATCTGATTTGACTTCTAATCAGGAAGAAGAGTTAGTCAAACTCTTACAAAATCACAAGGAAGCGTTAGGTTAGAATTTGGCTGACATCAAAGGTATTAGTCCGTCTATTGTTCAGCATCATATACACCTTACAGAAGATACCAATCCCTCAAGGCAACCTCAGAGACGGGCAAATCCTGTGATAAAGGAAGCCATTAATAAAGAGATTCTAAAGTGTGAGCTCATGGGATCATATATCCCATATCTGACAGTGAGTGGGTAAGTCCGGTACATGTGGTACCAAGGAAGTCAGGAGTCACTGTAGTTCCTAATGCTGACAATGAATTGATTCCAACCCGTATCCAAACAGGATGGAGAGTCTGCATAGACTATAGAAAGCTGAATACGGCAACGTGGAAGGATCACTTCCCTTTGCCTTTCATTGACCAAATGTTAGAGAGGTTGGCCAGACATGAATACTATTGCTTCTTAGATGGATACTTCGGTTACAATCAAATCCCCATTGCCTTAGATGACCAACACAAGACCACTTTCACATGCCCCTACGGAACCTATGCTTACCGACGCATGCCTTTTGGGCTATGCAATGCCCCTGCCACTTTTTAAAGGTGCATGATGAGCATCTTCTTAGATATGGTAGAATAATATTTAGAAATATTCATGGATGATTTTTCTGTGCATGGGTCTACTTTTTCTGATTGCCTACATAATCTTTCCTTAGTTCTTGTCAGGTGTACGAAGAAAGATTTAGTTTTAAATTAGGAGAAATGCCACTTCATGGTAAAACAGGGCATAGTATTGGGTCACATCATTTCCAAAAATAGGATCATGGTTGACAGAGCCAAAGTAGAATTGATTGAGAAGCTACCTGTTCCCAAATCTATTAAGGACATTCGCTCCTTTCTAGGGCATGTCGGTTTCTATTGGAAGTTCATTAAAGATTTTAGTCAAATTGCTTGTCCTCTAACCTTTTTGCTTGCTAAAGACCAGCTCTTTAATTTTAATGATGCCTGTCTTGAGAGTTTTAATCAACTCAAAAAGATTTTGACCACTGCCCCCGTTATTCAGGCACCCATATGGACAGAGCCCTTTGAGCTTATGTGTGATGCTTCTGATTTTGCATTAGGAGTTGTCCTTGGGCAACGGATCAATAAGTTACCCCATGTAATTTGTTATGCAAGTAGGACTTTAAACGATGCAAAACTTAATTACACCACCACTGAAAAAGAATTCTTAGCTGTTGTATTCGGTTTAGAGAAATTTTGTGCCTACTTGATTGGATCCCATGTCATTGTGTATACGGATCATGCCGCTCTAAAGCATCACTTGCAGAAAAAGGATGCCAAAGCTCGTCTCATTAGATGGGTTTTTCTTTTACAAGAGTTTGACTTAGAGATTAGGGATAAACCAGAAATAGAAAATCTGCTTCCTGACCACTTATCCCGACTGCCTAATTCTTTGACTATCGATTCACCAGTCAACGAGTCTTTCCCAGATGAGCAGTTGTTTGCAGTATCTAGTGAGCCTTGGTTCGCTGATATTGTAAATTACTTGGTAACGGGTGTGACCCCTTCCCATTGGTCTGCCTAGGATAAGTATAGATTCTATTCCCAAGTCAAGTACTATTTATGGGACGATCCATATCTGTTCAAGACTTGCCCTGATCAGATTATCAGGAGATGTGTACCTGACCATGAACAGCAATCTGTGCTGTCTTATTGTCATGATCAGGCGTTTGGTGGCCACATTGGGCCAAATAAGACTGCGGCCAAGGTTTTACAGTCTGGATTCTACTGGCCTAGTCTTTTTAAGGATGCATTTAATTACTGTAAGGCATGCCCTTCTTGTCAGTCTTTAGGTCGCATTACCAAGCAGAAATATGATGCCACTAAACCCAATTCTGGTGGTTGAAGTTTTTGATGTTTGGGGCATTGATTTTATGGGTCCGTTCCCAAAGTCTTTTGGGAATGAATATATCTTGTTAGTTGTGGACTACGTCCAAATGGATAGAAGTTGTTACTACTAAGACCAATGACTACAAGGTAGTCATTAAATTTTTAAAGGATAATATATTCTCCCGATTTGGTACCCCTTGAGCTATCATTAGCGATAGGGGGAAACACTTCTTTAACAAACCATTTGAGGTCCTTGTTCGAAAATATGGTATTACCCATAAATTGGCAACCCCTTACCACCCTCAGACTAGTGGACAGGTTGAAGTGTCCAATCGACAAATCAAGCAAATTTTGGAAAAAACTGTCAATCCTACTCGTAAGGATTGATCCATTTGGCTCATAGAAGCTTTATGGGCTTATAGAACTGCTTTCAAGACCATTCTTGGTCAATCCCCTTACCGTCTGGTGTACGGAAAAGCCTGCCATCTACCAGTCGAATTGGAACATCGAACATTTTGGGTAATTAAGAAATTAAATTTTGATTTGTCAGATGCTAGCACTCATAGAGGATTCCAGCTCTATGAGTTGGATGAATTGAGAAATGATGCCTACGATAGTGCCCGCATCTATAAAGACAAGACCAAGGCTTATCATGACAAACATATCCTTCGGAAGTCTTTCATAGCTGGCGACAAGGTTTTGCTTTATAATTTTCGTTTGAATATTTTTCCTGGTAAACTTAGATCTCGTTGGGAGGGCCCTTATATTGTTCAAAATGTTTTCTCATCGGGTGCAATTGAGATTTTAAATCCAGGTACAGGTGCAACCAGCAAAGTGAATGGCCAGCGTTTGAAGCCATTTTTGGAGCTTCCACACGACTCTACTGAAGAGGTCATGGATCTCCATGAGCCTTTTTACACTGATCCTTGATTCAGGGAGATTTTTCTTCCCCTTGTCCTTGTCTTTTATTTTTCGATATACATTGAGGACAATGCATGATTTAAGTATGGGGGAAGGGTTGAGATTTCATTAAAAAAATGAATTTTGAGCTTTCATTGTAAATTTTAACTTTTTAACTTTGATTTTTGGGAATGTCAATCACTATTTATATGGTTTTGACACAAAAGAGGAAGGAGAAAGAGACCTAGGAAACTATCACATATGAAGTAATGAAACCCTATGTGAGGATAGTACTTAGGCTGTATTTTGAGATGAGAATAAAATACATCTTACCTCTCCTGAAGGGATGAATATTTTATAGTTATAGTTGGTAATTTGAACCTTTGAATAAAACTGAGACCTCCTTGTACTATAAAAAAAAATCATAATAAGAAAATAATAATATAAGAGTTTTTTTGTTCTTGGAACTATACAGGACATTTTGCCTCAAGAAGCGAGGTGTCTTGATTGAAATTCCTTGGATACAGCTCTTGTTAAAAAAAAAACTCTTTAGCATCAATGTCTTTAAAGATATATGCCAAAAGTGAAGCTATATAGTAACATGGGAATGCATAACCACCTGCACTTTTCAAGCCAAATATAGTGGAGTAGCTTAAAGAGGAAGAAAGAAAAAAAATACAAGTGTTGAAAGCTATTCTTGGGTCTTGGTTACCAGTATGTTACAAAGGGTTCACCTTAAGGAGAGATATGTTTGGAAGATATAACAAAGTTTCCTAATTGAGATGCAACCTTAGTGTTTGAATCATATGAGGTAGCAATGTTCAAGTGTGGTGGTTTCTATGTTTTCTTGATCCCAAGTTTAGTGTCTTGACTAATAAGATATGTGTGTGCTCTCTTTCCTTAATATCAAATTAAAGTTTGAAATTTCTATATGAATTTTGTGTGTTTATTCTCTAAAAATACTCACGAGATACAACTCGTCCACTAGAGGTAACCTAGGGGTTTAAAGGCTTATTGCACATGCTAAGGGCAATCGTGATTCCTACAAAAGTGAGTTAGGATTTTGTTTTATTTTTATATTTTTCTTTCCTCGAGACTAGCAAAGCTCAAGTGTGGGGGAATCTGATGAATACATTTTATGTGTGAATTTAGGGCATAAAATATACATCTCTTATTCTATTTATGATGCTTCTCGGGTATTTAGTGTTGATTTTATGTTTGTTGGGTGTAGGTGAAAGAATGGAGAAATTTGAACTTAAAAATATCATTTTAAGAATTCTTAGTGATCCTGTCCAATTAACTCACCCAGTCAACTCAGCAGCCGGGTATAAGATGAATTTTATAAGGAGAGCCACGAATTTTGTGTCTAAGATCAGCCTTGGACCAAGTCAAAGAATAGCCCAATCTCATGTGAAAGATTTCATTCTCTTGAGAAAATATTCCTTAGTTATTTGGAATCAAATTTACAAGATTGGCATGGCATGGAAGAATGGAAAACTCCAATCGATTATGGAAGTTTTCAAAAAGAGATAATGATGCTAAAGATATGATGAGTTGGTGCAAAAATTTTTCTATTGAAGAAACGTCCATATACAATGAACCTACAAGATTGGAATTCGATTACCAAAATTATCTCCACAAAATCTCTTGTAATTCAATTGTAAAGTTGATTGTGATCTTTACTCTCTTGTATATATATGTGATTCTCAACAATAGAAAATCATCCAAGAATTCTATTATGAGTTTTTTTTAGTTTTGAGAATTTATGAGAGAGTTTGAGATTCTTAGTTTTTTCTTTTCAAGTTGTGTGCTTCTTGCTTAAGTTTATTTTTATTTGTTTATTTATTTTTAAGTTTTTATTTCAGATTTAGAACTCTGTAGTAGGGTAGATAAATATAGGTTGTACCCCATTACTAATTTAATTTAGTGGAGAAGGCTCCCTTTGTAATCGTTTGCTCATCACCTTGGAGTGACAACAAGAGGACGAGCAACGACAGAGAAATCTTCTATCGAGATAAGTTTTTCTTACATTCTTTTACTTTTAATTTCGTTCCTTTCTTGCAATAGATCTGTGTTACTTTATGGTTAGTGGTTTTGTAAATTTTTGTACCGTTATGAATGGTTATCATTGTTTTTATTGCTTGATTAATTTTTATTTGAAGTGATTAAGGTGTTTATTCAATCAAATCCCTTTGGTACGTTTTGCCTTATTTGAATTAGGATAATAGTGATTCCTCCCTGAGATCGACCCGTTATTGCACGATACCGTGCACTTGCGGTTACGTACATATTTAATTCACATTACTTTCCACTTCACAATGGCTTCAATCTTGCTAGGATCCACTTTAATTTCCACAGCGGATACAACATGGCCTAAGAAAGCGACCTCATTTAGCCAAAACTCACATTTTGAAAATTTGGCGTAAAGCTTCTCTTTCCTTAGTCGCTGTAGAGCGGCTCTTAGATTCTTGACATGAGTTTCCTTGTCCTTGGAGTAGACCAATATATCATCAATAAACACAATGACCGATGTATCCAACATATCATGGAATACCCGATTCATGAGTTCCATAAAAGTTGCGGGTGTGTTAGTCAATCCAAAAGACATGACTAAAAATTCATAATGTCCGTATCTTGTTCTCAATGTTGTCTTTGGAATATCACTTTCCTTAATCTTCAACTGATGGTATCCTGACCGAAGTTCAATCTTGGAGAACACCTTGGCACCTTGCAACTGATCGAACAAGTCATCGATCCGAGGCAACAGATATCGATTCTTGATTATAAGCTTATTCAATTCCTGGTAGTCTATATACAGTCGAACGCTATCGTCCTTCTTCTTTACAAATAATACTGGCACTCCTCATGGTGATATGCTAGGTCTGATATAACCCTTGTCCAGTAATTCCTATAACTATAAGTTTAATTCCATTAATTTAGTAGGAGCCATTCGATAGGGTGCTTTAGATACTGGTGTGGCTCCGGGTATAAGATCTATAACGAACTTTGTCGCTCAGTTGGGTGATAGTCCTAGTAGTTCCTCAGGAAATACATCTGGAAAGTCACGCACAACATCAATATCCTCCATTCGTGGTGCTTCTTTGGTAAGATCAACCATGGATACTAGATACCCAACTCCTCCTTTCTCGAGGCATTTTCTAGCCTTTAATGCAGAGAGGATGAGTTTTCGTTTACGGGGTAGTCTGATTCCCGCAAAACTAAACTCTACTCCTTCCTTGTCTTTAAATGTCAGTTTCTTTTCTATACATAATAGGTTTGTAGAATGCCGAGCTAACCAATCCATTCCCAAGATAACATCAAAGTTTGCCATCTCAAGTTGAATCAAGGTTGCATCCAAAATCTTTTCGCCGATAAGAACTGGACATGGTCCATAACCTTTTTCTAAGTCCACTTCCAATCCCATAGGCGATCGTATAATCAATTTGTAGTCTAAAGATCTAAGGGATAGATTTAGCTTCTTTTCAAATGTCACAGACATAAAAGAATGAGTAGCTCCAGAATCAAAGAGTACTCTAGTGGTTATGGCGATACCTGTGATTTGTTTTCATTTAGTCTACATGCTCACACAAGATAATACAAAATGAAAGGTTCAGGTTATACCTTTGACCACATCAGCCGATGCGACAGCATCCTTAGAGGTAACTGCATAAACCTTCCCTTGCTGTAGCTGCTTCTTGGGCTGAGGGCAGTCCCTGAAAAAATGTCCCACATGATTGCAGTTATAGCATTTTACTCATTCATTATTTTGCGTTTGTTGTGGTTGAGCTACTGGAGTAGTCTTGGCTGCAACATTAAAGCCTTGAGTACGGAAGGGTTTGAATGTCCTTGTATTCCCTCCGTTGTATGAATTTCCGTTTGGCCTTTTTATACCCATATTTTGAGCAAAGTAGGTCTCCTTCTAGCTCGACTCTATTACTCGAGCAATCTATACTGCTTCGTTGTAAACATTCTTTTCCAATCCCAGAACATGCTCACGAATACTTCCCCTGAGTCCCATGACGAACCTTCGGGTCTTAGTATTTTCCTCTTGCATGCTAGTGGGTGCAAAGAAGAACAACTCTTCATAACATTGTTGGTATGCATCCATAGTCATCTATCCCTAATATAAACTCAGGAACTCTCTCTCCATAGCATCTCTGAAACTTCTGGGAAAGTACTTCACAAAGAATGTCTCTTTATAGATAGCCCATGTTAATTGGGCGTGCTTGGTCAATAGATAAGTCCGAGTAGACTTCCACCAATGGTGTGCATTGCCTTTCAGCATAAATATTGCACAGTACTTTCTCTTCCTCATTAACCATCATCATCATAAAATTCCTATCTATTTCATCGATCCAATGGGCTGGCCATAAAGGATCTGCTGGCTTGCCATTAAACTTTTTAGGTTTCATCTTCAGGAATCGCTCGATCAGTCGAGTGTGGTCCAACTGATACTGAGCATAGGCCCCATACATAGGGGGTTGATACTGGTAACTACCTTGAGCTACCTCCGGATTCTATACTGGAGCTTGTACCATTGGCGTTTGAGGTGCTTGGGACACCGTGTTGCTTCCCCCTGGTACTGTGCTAGCTTGTCGGGCTGGTATAGGTATTGCATGTGCAGCTGGAAAAACCATTCCTATAGCAGCTTGCATATTGGCTTGCACTTGCTAAATATGCTGCAATTGTTGTGCCAGGTTCATCATGGCTGTAGCCAAATCTGTAGGTGGGGCTGGCAAGTTTGTAGGGTTTGCCTGGCCATTAGCTACTGGCGGTGCCGCATTCCGATTCTCTTGTACTTCAGGAATCTCATGGCTGTCCTCCCCCACAGGTGGTGGTGGTGGAATTTGCTTACGGCCTTGTCTGGTCACTCTTCGCCCAGCCATTTCCTATTCTGGTGGTGGTAGTGTCTGAAAAACAATCATAGAACATGTGAGCCAATCAATATAAGTTGTTCCCAAGTTAAAATCCAACTAATCAATGTAAATTTTCAATTTTTCAAGTCATTTAATGAAAATACTGAATATTCCATTGTAGGGTCATTGGTAGGGTTGCACTGTATTCGACCTTAGGGTATGGGACCCCAAGAACACTGTCAGATCACCGAGAGCCTTGGGTCGATGGTAGGGTCGGTCGTAGGGTCACACATTTTGTCGAATTTTGCGACCCTACGACCCAAAATTAGGTTTTTAAACCTGATTTTGGATTCATTTCCTACTCTTTCTTCTTTTTTCCAACTCAACTCGCTTCCCCTGAGTTGCTATAGTATCGACCCCTAGTGTTTGGTGATTATTTTTCCATTCACGACTCCCGCTCCTTCCCTTTAGGTATACTCTCTACTGTTTCTCATTTTTAACCTTTCAAAACTAGGTTTTTCTCCCTTTATATCGTTTTCTTCAAATTAAACTTTTTCTAACCGTAAAAATTCGATTTTTATTTGGGGATTTTGATATTGGCTACCCAATGGACGAAAGCCCTCAAAAATATTTGAGTTTCATCGGTTGGTTATCGAAAAACTTGAAATTTTCCATTTTTGACCAAATTTTTGAGATTTTTCCAAATTGATGAAATTTCTTCAAATTCGATCTTTCTAGATTAAATTTCTAATTATATGAACTTTGTAGGATGGTTTGGAACATATGTAAGTCCTCCTGCCCAGCTGTTTGGGAGAAAAGAGAGGCTTTTAGCCAAATCATGCCGTTTTAATGCCAAAAATTTAAGATTTTCACCAATTCTAATCTCTTATTTTTTTTTTTTTCTGTGTCTTTGTAGATAGCATGGCTCCTACTAAAGTTCCCAGAGCTCATGATCCTACTCATTTCCACTCCAATGAAGGAGAAGCTTAGTATGCTCACTATGAGCGCAAGAAAGTAGAAGGGGGTCGTTGTGTAAACTTGGCTAGTCTAGCCTTGTTTAACGTAGAGGGTGCCTTTGGTGACATGGGCTAGCTTCCGGTGATTACCTATGAGGCTTGTACCTGTCCTACTTTGGTGAAGCAGTTCTATTGCAACCTCCAGGTAATGGGGGATCGCAATGATACAGAGAGGGTTAGGGAGCTCAGGATCACCAGCTATGTAAAAGGGGTGGATGTCACATTTAATTGCCAACAGTTGGCTGATCTCCTGGGCATATCAAATGACAGCCCCCTGGTGTACTGTGCTCCTAAGGAACCCCAGTTCCTATCTTTGATGATGCATGCTGAGATTGATAGTCAGCTTCTTAGAGGTGATCGTTGGGAGATGAAAGCGATCAACCTACAGCTAGAGCCATAGGTGTACTGCAAGATCATCCAGCATAACCTGATCCCCCAGAGTTGTAAGACCCGTATCAAACTAACTCGGTCTTACCACCTTGAACTAGGTTTACCCATCATGGACCAGATGAATGGACCAAGGGCATGAAGGAGATTGTGATCACAGGTATCAAATCGACCCAAAAATACTGAATTTAAGGGATGGTCGCATACACAGCAAGGGAGGGTCAGACCCCCAAGATAGAAAGTCAGACCCTCTGTTTTACAGGGAGGGTCAGACACTTTAGGAAACCAAGGGTCGACGGGATCATCGATGTAAGACCCGTATCAAACTAATCCGGTCTTATCTCCTTGAACTAGGTTTACCCATCATGGTTGAGTCAAATGGACCAAGGGCGTGAAGGAGATCGTGATCCCAAGTATCAAATCGACCCAAAAATACTTAAATTAGGGGGAGGGTCGCATACCCAGCAAGGGAGGGTCGGACCCCCCCCAAGACAGAAAGTCAGACCCTCTGTTTTACAGGGAGGGTCGGACACCTTAGAAACCTAGGGTCGACGGGATCATCGACCCTCAGTTGCCGCCGAAATTGAAATTAGAAAATTTCCATAATTTCGATTAGGATTCTTTCCTAATCTCAAAGGGACTTATTTAGGATGTTTCTACTCTATTTAAAGGACGTCCCTAAGCCTCTTTCACTCCTTTTACTAATTGAATTGAGAGAAAGAGAAGAGAAGGAAGAGAAGAAGAAGAGAAACAAGGTAGAGAAGAAAGCAAAAGGAGAAGAGTTGCAGAGAAGGAGTATTCTTCTCAGGTATGGATACTAATTTCATGAGTTTCTATAGGCCTTAGGTTAGATAATGATAAGAGTGTGATCTCGGAGAAACCCAAACCATCAACCCATGGTTAGGTTTTCATGAAAAACCAAGGGAGAATACATGAAAGCTACTTAGGTGGGTTATTCATGGTTCTAGACCATGGAATGCATGTTGAATGGACTATAGGAGCAAGCCATAGGACCCCAAACATGAAGAATGGACTAAAAGGAAGAAAATTGACCAAAACCACCGAGGGTCGTACAGAGGGTCGATGACCATCCGACCCTATGTGATCCTGAGTATCGACCCTCAGGGTCCTGGAAGTTCAGATTTGGGGAGGGCCGCACCCAGGGTCGATCATGACTCCGACCCTACCTCCGACCCTCACTTAACAGAATGGTTTTTAAATTCAGAATTAATTCTAATTAAATTCTACCGACTTTGTTAGGTCTTCTAGCAATATAATAACATTATAAAGGTGATTCTAAAGCTTGGAAGAGTATCTATTAGCAAACTAAGGTGAGGAAACAGAACTCTAAACTAATTGGTTAATAACAAACTATTTTCCTTTTCTTGAGTCCAATGCCATGCTTGATTCTATGCGAACTTGTTTGTAATGTGCATACAATATGTCATCCAATATTTCTATTATTTGTTCATGCATATTTACTTTATTGTTTATAACATGATGATGATGATGATGATGATAGGAATAGGCATGTGATTGTATGTGTGTGGTTGGTGTACTTGATGCGAGCGAGTATCAGGGGAGGTGTGATGAGAACGTCAATAAACGTTAACCTTTGGCGGATCTCAGCATTTTAGCTCTATCTCTAACTCAAGTCTTGTATATTAGCATCGTCGTATCGCCATTACTTTAGCAGAACTATTATGTCATAGAGTATCAGGGGAGGTGGTCTCGGTCCTTGTAGTATCTGACTCTACCGGAGGGCCTTAGCTCTATCTCTATGGACATTCAGAGGGATGCTGGGGTGAGGCCTTGGATACACTGTTTGGCATTAGGATTGGTTAGTTGCGAGCCTAGTTTGCAAGCCCTCGCCAGCAAGGGCTTACGTGTTGGTATGGCACTATACAACAATAAACGTTAACCTTTGTTATATAATGTTCATGATTAGGGTGGATGGGGACGACAATAAACGTTAACCTTTGGGCGGACTTCCACACCCTGTGTATAGAGGCGGGGTCAATAAACATTAACCTTTGACCACCCAACCTTTCTATTGCGCATTGCAAACTATAAACCCGACCAAAGATATGAATTGATTGCATGCATATGTACTGTTGCATTGTTTTGTTTGCTCACTAAGCCATGATGTGTGCTCACCCCTCGACGTTGAATATTTTTAATTGGTGATGCAGGTTATACCGTTGAAGATTATGTAAACGCTCCAGCATACGAGAACGTAGCAGCGATGGAAGTTGAAGCTGAAGTGGATACACATTAATCCTCTTGCGAGTGCAACTCATGTGTAGTTGATTAGATATTTTCTTAGTTTTCTTACTTTGATTTATTATGGACATATATTTGATATTTATTTATGTCTCAGTTGATACATAATATTTTGCTATTTAAATTAAATATCACAGTAGATTTTCAGTTCATTTTACTATAAAACTTCTGCTATTATATATTTACTCTGATTATGAATGTGGATGTATGGAGTTTAGATAACACGGATACAGCCTACTCGAGATCCTGGTTGAATCGTTGGTTTGTTAGTGGTTCATCACACCATTCTGAATAGTGTGGAATTGGGGTGTGACAACTTGGTATCAGAGCATCTCAGGCCCTGTCAGCTGATCTAGCATACATTCAAGACAATTGTGAACTGAAATAGGATAAAAGTAAAAACAGTAATATTAGCCCACTATAAGCACAATTGATGGTTGAGACCAAATTTAAAAAGATAATAATGCATCTATTAAAGGGGAAACAATTTTACATACAATGAGAGAGAAACAAACGTATATACATAACTAAAGCAGAGTACAGTCCACAACCCAGACAGTTACTCTGTAGTATAAAGAAAATAAAAACAATCAAGAAGCTGGAGGTGAAGGAGGAAGCGGTGCCTCACGATCTCTGTCATAGTCCTCGGCATAGACTCTAGTCAACCAGGCCACCTGAGTCTGAGTCGCCTGAAGACTAGCTGTGTGATCAACCACCCGCTGATCAGTCCGACGCTGGGCGTCTAGAACCTCCTCTATCCTCAGATCAGATCTGCGCTAAGCCTCTCTGATCTCATTCAAAATCTCCATCATATCAGAAGGTGGGCGTGAAGGACCAGCCACATGAGAAGGACCAGTCTTAGGTGTAGGACCAACCACAGAAGAAGTACCAGCTCCAATCGCATGTGTGGGTGAAGGCGGTGGTATTGTGTCAACATCCATATACATGCGGTCATCGTCATCAGCAGGATCCGCATGAACTCTAGCAGCGGCAGCAGCTGCCTCAGTGTCAGCCATCTCGATGCAAGTGTGAAGGCGCACCATCTCGTTCCTCTCCTCATCATTGACTTGGGCATCCGGCATACCCATCTTGCAGATAGCCTCCCAATCTAGAGGCGACGAGAAGGTTTTCTCCTGAATCTTCTCATCCACTAAATCAACCCCCAGGCGGTTAAGCAGAACAGTGATCATACGTCCATAGGGTCGATTACCCCTATGACTGGGCAGTGTGGCACTGATCATAGTCCGCATGATGATGTAAGGAAGGCAAACGGGCTGCCTAGTCAAATGCTGTATAGAAGATACTGGGTCAGCTGAGAAACCCTCTCGTAATGACCACTCTTCAGGATCAGATTATGCTGGATAATCTTGCAAAAGACCCGTGGAGCAGGACGCATATAGCAAGCTCTTATCTACCAGCGATCATGTCATAGTAGCTGAGTATCAATCTCAGCCCTCATCTCTAGGGAAACGTACTGGGGCTCTCTAGGCACACAGTAAACCATGGGGTCATCATAGAGAATGCCCAGTAGGTCGGCCAGTTGCCGATAATTGAATGAAATGTTCACTCCCTTAACATAGCAAGTGATGCGTAGCTCGTGACCCTTATCCACATCATTGTAATCCCCCACCACCTGGAGATTACAATAAAACTGTCGCACTAAATCTGGTCATGTGCAAGAATCGTAGGTGATGATAGGGAGCCACCCCCATATCACCAAAGGCCCTCTCCACGTTGAACAAGGCTAACTCAGCCAAGTTCACCATACGACCACCCTCTACCTTCTTACGAGCGTAGTGGGAATACTGTGCCTCAGCTTCGTTGGAGCAGAAGCGAAGTGGATCACGAACTCTGGGTACCTTGGTACGAGCCATGGTATCTACCAAATAGGAAGGAAAAACAGATAATGAGTTAATAGGATAAAAATCCAAAATTTGACATTATAACTACGTAAGTTGGCCAAAAGCCTCACTTGTCATCCATACACGTGGGTAGGAGGACTTACGTAGGTTCCAACATATTCTACAACACTCAGATAGTAGGAAATTCTAACTAATGAAGTTTAATTTGAAGAAATTATGAGAAATAAAAAATTTCGACAAATTAGGGCAAAAAGAACAAAAATCCAAGTTTCTCGATAACCAACCGATGAAACTCAAAAATTTTTGAGGGCTTTTGTTCCTCAAGACACCAATAACAAAAGCCCCCAATAAAAATCAAATTTTTATTGTTGGAAAAAGTTTAATTTGAAAAATACAAGTTAAAGGGATAAAAACCTAGAAATGGAAACCTAAAAATAGGTAAAAACGAGAAAGCATACCTGTAGGGATGACGTGGACAATGAAACACGAATCCAAACTGACCAAAATAGCATGGTGGCACTGTAGCAACTCAGAGGTGAGAGACAAGTCGAAACGGGAGCGAAATAATAGAGAATGAACCCAGAATCGGACCTTAAAGGTCTGATTTTTAGTCCGAGGGTCGGACAATTCGATCAGGATCATCGACCCTCGGATCGACCCTCCCATCGTCCCTCAGCTCTCGGGAATCTTATCAAAAACCAAGGTCGGATACTAAGGGTCGGATACCCATCGACCCTCAGCTCTCGGGAAGAACAGGTCATTCCCAGGGTCGGATACTGAGGGTCGGATACCCATCGACCCTCACATCGACCCTTAGCTCTTGGGAAGAACAGGTTATCCCTAGGGTCGGATACTGAGGGTGGGACATACCATCGACCCCCACCATCGACCCTGCAAAGAAAAGACAGTATTTCTCATAGAATTAGCTGAAAATTTTGAAATTTTACATTGGTTAGTGTGCCTACATGTAGTATAAATGATTGTCTCACCTATTTTGATGATTTTCAGGCACCACCAATCTCAGAAGAAAATATGTCTGGGCGTAGAGTTACCAGGCAAAGCCGAAATGCAGTTCCACCACCACTTATGGAACTAGCCAAGAGGTTATATACACCCAGGAAAATCCACAGGTTGTACCCCCAGGAAATCCAGACCAAGCAAATCCTACCAACTTGCCACCTCCACCCCTGGAGTTAGCAACCGTGGTAATGAATCTAGCACAGCAGCTGCAACAAATGCAACACGCATAGGCACAAATGCAAGTTGCAATGGGGATTATTTTCCAGGCCGCACATGCTACACCCATGCAGACCGGACAAGCCAGTGCAGCACCGATGGGTAACCACCCAACACCTGAAACACCTCAACCACCAGCTGCACAAATTCCAGTATCAAGTCCGGAAGCACCTCAGGTTAATTATCAGTATCCACAACCTATGTTTGGGGCATACCCCCACAATCAGATGGATCACTCTCGACTGGTTGAGAGATTTTTGAAGATGAAGCCCAAGGAATTCAACGGTAAACCGTCTGATCTGTTATGGCCAGCACACTGGATCGACGAGATAGAGAGAAACTTTCTCATGATGACTATTACAGAAGAAGAAAAGGTGTTATGTGCCACTTTCATGCTGAAAGGTGATGCACATCATTGGTGGAAATCTACCAGGGCATATCTACTAACCAAGCACGCCCTATTGACTTGGGCTATTTATAAAGAAGCATTATTTGAGAAGTATTTTCCACGAAGCTTCAGAGATGCTATGGAGAAGGAATTCCTGAGTTTATATCAGGGCCAAATGTCTGTGGATGCATATCAACAGCGTTATGAGGAGCTGTTTTTCTTTGCACCACTTAGTATGCAAGAAGAAGACACTAAGACCCGTAGGTTTGTCATGGGGCTTAGAGGAAGCATCATAGAGCATGTTCTAGGCTTGGAAAAGAAGGTATATAACGAAGCTGTTCAAATTGCTCGAGTTGTAGAATCGAGCCAAAAGGAGAGTTATTTTACACAGAACAGAGGTATAAAAAGGCTAGCCGAAAATGCATATAACGGAGGGAACAAAAAGACATTTTAACCCTTCCGTGCTCAAGGCTTTACTGCTGTACCCAAGGCTACTCCAGCAGCTCAACTTCAGCCAAAGCCAAATTCTGAAGGTCCGAAATGTTATAATTGCAATCAAACAAGACATATGGCAAGGGAGTGTACTAAGCCCAAGAAGCACTAACATCAAGGATGAGTATATGCGGTTACAACAGAGGATGCTGCTGCATCACCCGATGTGGTCACAGGTATGACTGAAACTTTTTCTTAAAATTCTAATTATATTGTATGAGCATGTAGACTAAGTAAAATAAATCACATGTATAGTACCTATAAATGGCGTACCCGTCAGAGTACTCTTTGATTCAGGAGCTACTCATTCCATTATATCTGTGTAATTCGGAAAGAAGCTGAAATTACCCATCAAAACATTGGACTACAAAATACTTGTACGGTCACCGATGGGGTTAGAAGTAGAATTAGAGAAAGGTTATGGACCATGTCTAGTTCTCATTGGCGAGAAAACCTTAGATGCAGTTTTGATCCAACTGGAGATGGCAGACTTTGACGTCATCTTGGGAATGGACTGGTTAGCTCGGCATTCTGCGAACCTATAATCCACCGAAAAGAAGCTAACATTTAAAGACAAAGAAGGAGCAGAATTTAGTTTTGCAGGAACCAAACTGCCCCGTAAACGCAAGCTCATACTCTCAGCACTAAAGGCTAAGAAGTGCCTTGGGAAGGGGGCAGTCGGGTATCTAGTATCAGTGGTTGACCTAACCAAGGAAGCACCACAAATGGAAGATATTGATGTCGTGCGGGACTATCCCGATGTATTTTCGGAGGAATTACCAGGGTTACCACCCGACCGAGCCACAGAGTTTGTGATAGATCTTATACCTGGAGCTGCACCAGTATCAAAAGCACCTTATAGAATGGCTCCTACAGAACTGAAGGAATTGAAAGTGCAACTACAGGAACAGCTGGACAAGGGTTATATTCGATCCAGTATATCACCATGGGGAGCACCGGTATTATTCGTAAAGAAGAAGGACGGTAGCGTTCGATTATGTATTGACTATCAGGAGTTGAATATACTGACAATTAAGAATCGATATCCACTACCTCGGATCGATGACTTGTTGGATCAGTTGCAAGGAGAAAAATTATTTTCTAAGATCGATCTTTGGTCAGGCTATCAGCGATTGAAGATTGAAGAGGGTGATATTCCTAAGACAGCTTTCAGGACCAGATATGGACATTATGAGTTCTTGGTCATGTCTTTTGGATTAACAAACGCACCAGCAACTTTCATGGAACTTATGAACCGGATCTTCCCGGATATGTTGGATACGTCGGTTATTGTATTTATTGATGATATATTGGTATATTCCATGGACAAAGAAACCCATATCAAGAACCTAAACGCCGCCCTACAGTGTTTAAGGAAAGAGAAGTTATATGCCAAATTATCCAAGTGTGCATTTTGGCTAAGTGAAGTCGCCTTCCTAGGCCATGTGGTATCCGTTGAAGGAATCAAAGTGGACCCCAGCAAGATCGAGGCTATTGTAAAGTGGGAAGCACCAAAAAGCGTTGCAGAAATTAGAAGTTTTCTGGGTCTCGCTGGTTATTATCAGAGATTTGTGGAAGACTATTCCTGGATTGCCGTACCTCTCACTAGTTTGACTAAGAAAGGTGAAAAGTTTGTGTGGACGGATAAATGTGAGAAGAGCTTCCAGACATTGAAGACCAGATTGATATCCGCTCTAATTTTGACTATTCCTATCCCAGGACAGCCATTTACCCTTTACACTGATGCGTCAGGACTGGGATTAGGATGCGTGCTTATGCAAGGAGAACAAGTAATTGCTTATGCTTCAAGACAGTTGAAGACACATGAGAAAAATTATTCCACTCATGATTTGGAGTTAGCAGCAGTAGTACATGCTGTCAAGATATGGAGACATTACCTGTATGGGGAGATATTTCAGATTAAGTCGGACCATAACAGTTTTACTTATTATTTAATCAGAAGGAGTTGAATATGAGCCAAAGAAGATGGCTGGAACTATTGAAAGACTATGATTGTGATATCCAGTATCATTCGCGGAAAGCTAATGTAGTAGCGGATGCGTTGAGCTGAAAGGCGATGATAAAATCTCAAGGGGAGGTTAGTACAACTGCAGCTATATGTACTACCGGAATGGTATTCAAGCATGGCAATGAGCAATATGTGATAGATACAACGGATGGATCAGCCAACCAAGGGTTTATTCATCGGTTTTCAAATATGTTCGTGGCATTTAAAATTATACCGGATATAATGGATGAAGTGAAGACAACTATCAAATCAGATCCTTATCTGAGAACAGTACAAGAAAATATCGAGAAAGATAGGACTAACCCTGAGTTCACCTTGGACGAAGAAAAGGTACTGAAGTACAATGGAAGAATAGGTGTACCCGAAACAGATAGTGTGGACATTAGACACCGACTGATGAAAGAAGCTCATATCACCATCTATTTGATACATCCTGGAAGTACAAAAATGTATCATGATCTAAAGAAACTATATTGGTGAAGAGGAATGAAAGAAGATGTAGCTAAGTTCGTGTCTCAATGCCTAAATTTTTAGAAAGTAAAGGCTGAACAAAAAAGACCCGCAGGACTGTTATAGCCGTTACCGGAACCAGCATGGAAATGGGACTGCATCACTATGGACTTTGTCACGGGGTTACCACTGACTCCTCGAGTAGTTGACGCAGTTTGGGTGATGTAGACCGTCTGACTAAAACAACTCGTTTCATCTGATACGACCTCAGTATACACTGGAAATGTTAGCAAAGCTGTATGTGAATAATATTGTTCGGTTACACGGTGTACCAGAGAGCATTGTGTCAAATAGAGATCCATGATTTACTTCCAAATTTTGGGGGGGATTGCAAAAGGTTATGGGTACAACATTGAAGTTCAGTACTGCATTCCACCTACAGACAGATTGACAGTCAGAGCGTATAATCCAGATTTTAGAAGATATGCTACGAGCATGTGTAATTGATTTCAAAGGATCATGGGATGAAATATTACCACTGATCGAGGTCACTTATAACAATAGCTATCAGGCTACTATACAGATGTCCCCCTATGAAGCACTGTATGGCAGAAAGTGTCGAACTCCTTTATTTTGGAATGAAGTTGGAGAGCGTAGTATTGTTGGGCCGAAATTTGTTGAAGAGACTTGTCGAGTGGTCGACATTGTCAAGGAAAGAGTGAGAACAGCTCAGAACTGTCAGAAGCAGTATGCAGATACTCGACGTAGAGATCTTGAGTTCGCTGTAGGTGATAAAATATTTTTGAAGGTATCTCCTATGCAAGGATTGAAAAGGTTCGGACAGAAAGGGAAACTAAGTCCAAGATATGTCGGGCCGTATGGGATTTTAGCTAAGCGTGGGAAGGTGGCTTATCAGTTAGCACTACCACCATCTATGTCAAGTGTGCATGACATATTTCATATTTATCTATTAAAGAAGTATGTCAAGGATCCAACGCACATTTTAACAGTAGATTTATCAGAACTGACTGTGATTTGACATTCGAAGTAACACCAACTGAAATCACCAGCCGAAAGGTTCAACGACTACACAACCGAGATATTTATTATGTTAAGGTCACCAGGAAAAGTAGGGACATGGATGAAATTACATGGGAAGAAGAAAATGCTTTGCCAAAGCAATACCCTCACTTATTTGATTCAGAAGGTACGTATAATTTCGAGGACAATTTTAATAAGTAGGGGGGAGTTGTAAGACCCATATCAAACTAACCCGGTCTTATCACCTTGAACCAGGTTTACCCATCATGGTTGAGTCAAATGGACCAAGGCGTGAAGGAGATCGTGATTCTAGGTATCAAATCGACCCAAAAACACTTAAATTAGGGGGAGGGTCGCATACCCAGGAAGGGAGGGTCAGACCCCCATGACAGAGAGTCAGACCCTCTGTTTTACAGGGAGGGTCGGATACCTTAGAAACCTAGGGTCGACGGGATCATCGACCCTCCCATCGACCCTCAGTTGCCGCCGAAACTGAAATTAGGAAATTTTCATAATTTTGATTAGGATACTTTCCTAATCTCAAAGGGACTTATTTAGGATGTTTCTACTCTATTTAAAGGACGTCCCTAAGCCTTTTTCAATCCTTTTACAACCCTAATTGAATTGAGAGAAAGAGAAGAGAAGGAAGAGAAGATGAAGAGAAACACAGTAGAGAAGAAAGCAAAAGGAGAATAGTTGCAGAGAAGGAGTGTTCTTCTCAGGTATGGATACTAATTCCATGAGTTTCTACAGGCCTTAGGTTAGATAATGATGAGAGTGTGATCTCGAAGAAACCCAAACCATCAACCCATGGTTAGGTTTTCATGAAAAACCAAGGGAGAATACATGAAAGCTACTTAGGTGGGTTATTCATGGTTCTAGACCATGGAATGCATGTTGAATGGACTATAGGAGCAAGCCATAGGACCCCAAACAGGAAGAATGGACTAAAAGGAAGAAAATTGACCAAAACCACCGAGGGTCGTACAGAGGGTCGATGACCATCCGACCCTATGTGATCCTGAGTATCGACCCTCAGGGTCTTGGAAGTTCAGATTTGGGGAGGGCCGCACCCAGGGTCGATCATGACTCCGACCCTACCTCCGACCCTCACTTAACAGAATGGTTTTTAAATTCAGAATTAATTCTAATTAAATTCTACCGACTTTGTTAGGTCTTCTAGCAATATAATAACATTATAAAGGTGATTCTAAAGCTTGGAAGAGTATCTATTAGCAAACTAAGGTGAGGAAACAGATCTCTAAACTAATTGGTTAATAACAAACTATTTTCCTTTTCTTGAGTCCAATGCCATGCTTGATTCTATGCGAACTTGTTTGTAATGTGCATACAATATGTCATCCAATATTTCTATTATTTGTTCATGCATATTTACTTTATTGTTTATAACATGATGATGATGATGATGATGATAGGAATAGGCATGTGATTGTATGTGTGTGGTTGGTGTACTTAATGCGAGCGAGTATCAGGGGAGGTGTGATGAGAACGTCAATAAATGTTAACCTTTGGCCGGTCTCAGCATTTTAGCTCTATCTCTAACTCAAGTCTTGTACATTAGCATCGTCGTATCGCCATTACTTTAGCAGAACTATTATGTCATAGAGTATCAAGGGAGGTGGTCTCGGTCCTTGTTGTCTCTGACTCTACCGGGGGGCCTTAGCTCTACCTCTATGGACATTCTAAGGGATGCTGGGGTGAGGCCTTGGATACACTATTTGGCATTAGGATTGGTTAGTTGCGAGCACAGTTTGCAAGCCCTCGCCAGCAGGGGCTTACGTGTTGGTGTGGCACTATACAACAATAAACGTTAACCTTTGTTGTATAATGTTTTAGTTTAGGGTAGATGGGGACGACAATAAACGTTAACCTTTGGGCGGACTTCCACACCCTTTCTATAGAGGCGGGGTCAATAAACGTTAACCTTTGACCACCCAACATTTCTATTGCGCATTGCAAACTATAAACCAGACCAAAGATATGAATTGATTGCATGCATATGTACTGTTGCATTGTTTTGTTTGCTCACTGAGCCATGATGTGTGCTCACCCCATGACGTCGAATATTTTTAGTTGATGATGCAGGTTATACCATTGAAGATTATGTAAACGCTCCAGCGTACGGGAACGTAGCGGCGATGGAAGTTGAAGCTGAAGTGGATACACATGCTCCTTTTTGCGAGTGCAACTCATGTGTATTTGATTAGATATTTTCTTAGTTTTCTTACTTGGATTTATTATGGACATGTATTTGATATTTATTTATGTCTCAGTTGATATAGAATAGTTCGCTATTTAAATATTAATATCACAGTAGATTCTCAGTTCATTTTACTATAAGACTTCCACTATTATATATTTACTCTAATTATGAATGTGGATGTATGGAGTTTAGATAACACGGATACAACCTACTCGAGATCCTGGTTGAACCGTTGGTTTGTTAGCGGTTCATCACACCATTATGAATAGTATGGAATTGGGGTGTGACAATCGACCCTCTCATTGACCCTCAGTTGCCGCAGAAACTGAAATTAGGAAAGTTTCCAAATTTCGATTGGATTCCTTCCAAATCTCAATGGGGCTTAGTTTAGGAGTTTCCACCCTATAAGTAGGACGTCCCTAAGCATCTTTCACTCCTTTTACAACCCTAATTGAATTGAGAGAAAGAGAAGAGAAGGAAGAGCAGAAGAAGAGAAACAAGGGAGAGAAGACAAAGTAAAAAGGAAAAGAGTTGCAGAGTAGGAGTATTCTTCCCAGGTATGGTTACTAATTTCATGAATTTCTTCCCATGGAATGTATGTTGAATGGACTGTCGGAGCAAGCCATTGGACCCCAAACATAAAGAATGGACTAAAAGGAGGAAAATTAACCAAAACCCACAGAGGGTCGATGACCATCCGACCCTATGTGATCCTGAGTATCGACCCTCAGGGTTCTGGAAGTCCAAATTAGGGGAGGGTCGCACCAGGGGTCGGTCATAACTCAAACCCTACCTCCAACCCTTAGTTAACAAAAATGTTTTAAAAATTAGAATAAATTCTAATTAAATTTTATCGACTTTGTTAGGTCTTCTAGCAATATAATAGCAATATAACAGTGATTCTAATGCTTGGAAGAGGATTTACTAACAAGCTAAGGTGAGGGAACAAGACCTAAACTAATTGGTTAATAACAAACTACTTTTTATTTCTTGAGTCCAATGCCATGCTTGATTCTATGCGAATATCCTTGTAATGTGCATTCAACATGTCATCCAATATTCCTGCTATTATTGTTCATGCATATTTAATTTCATTTATTTATAACATGATGATGATGATTGATGCTAGGAATAGGCATGTGAATGTTTGTGTGTGGTTAATGTGCTTGATGCGAGTAGGGCATCAGGGGACGTGTTATGAGGTGTTTGATCCGGGCACTTTAGTCCTATATCTGACTCAAGTCTTGTGCATTAGCATCGTCGTATCGCCAGTACCTTAGCAGAACTATTGCGATGTAGGGCATCAAGGAGGGTCTCGGTCCTTGAGTCCTATACTCTACCAGGGGGCCTTAGCTCTATCTCTACGGGTGCTCTGAGGGATGCTGGGGTGAGGCTTTGGATACATTGGTTGACATTAAGATTGGCTAGTAGCGAGCCCCGTTTGCAGCCCTAGCCATCAGGGGTTAATTTGTTGGTATGGAGTTGTGCATCGATAAATGTGACCTTCGTTGTACAATGTTCATTATGGGTGCTGTGGGGACGGTGAGAGTCATCGGGCTTATCCACACTCTCGTGCATAGAGGTGCAGTGGCCACCTATCCTTTCTATAGCACAGTACAAACGTAAAACCAGACCAAAGATATGAATTGAATCGCATGCATATGTATTGTTGCATTGTTTTGTTTGCTCACTGAGCCGTGATGTGTGCTCACCCTTCGACGTCGAATATTATTAGTTGATGATGCAGGTACAACCGTTAAAGATTATATAAATGCTCCAGAGTACGGGAACCTTGCAGCGATGGTAGCTGAAGATGAAGTGGATACACATGACATCTCTTGCGAGTGCAACTCATGTGTATTCGATTAGATTTTTTTTAGTTTTATTTATTTGGATTTATTAAAGACATGTATTTGATATTTATTTATGTCTTAGTTGATACAGAATAATTTTTTATTTAAATATTGATATCACAGTAGATTCTCAATTCATTTTATTATAAGACTTCCGCTATTGTGTATTTACTCTGATTATGATCATGGATGTATGGGGTATAGATAACAGGGATATAGCCTACTCGAGATCTTGGTTGAACCGTTGGTTTGTTAGCGGTTCATCACACCATTCTGAATAGTGCAGAATTGAGGTGTGACAACTTGGTATCAGAGCTTTGAGGCCTTATCCGCTAGACCAGCATACTTTCACAATAAATTATGAACTGAGATAGGATAAAAGTAAAAATAGTAATTTTAACACACTATAATCACAAGTGATGTTTGAGACCAAATTTGAAAAGAAAATAATGCATCTATTAAAGGGGGAAAAATTTTAATACAATGTAAAAGAAACAAACGTATATACATAACTAAAATAGAGTACAGTCCACACCCCGGACAGTTACTCTGTAGTACAAGAAGAAGGAAAAGATACACTCATGAAGCCGGAGGTGAAGGAGGAGGCAGTGCCTCACGATCTTGGTCATAATCCTCAGCGTAGACCCTAGTCAACTAGGCCACCTGAGTCTGAGTCGCCTGAAGACTAGCTGTGAGATCAGTCACCCGCTGACCAGTCCTGCGCTGAGCGTCTAGGAGCTCCACTAACCTCAGATCCGATGCGCGTTGAGCCTCTCTAATCTCGTGAAACATACTCATCACATCATCAGAAGGTGGATGCGAAGGACCAGCTGCATGTGAAGGACCAGCCGCAAAAGATGTACTCGCTCCAGCAGCATGTGTAGAAGAAGGAGGTGGTATGGAATCCACATCATTGTAAAGACGATCATCATCCTCGACAGCACCACCAGGGACCCCAGCTGCAGCTGCTACTGCCTCAGCGTCAGCGATCTCGATGCGAGTATGAGGGCGCACCATTTCGTTCCTCTCCTCGTCACTAACTTGGGCATCCCACAAGCCCATCTCGCAAATAGCCTCCCAATCTAGAGGCGACGATAAGGTTTTCTCCTGAATCTTCTCATCCAATAAATCAACCCCCAGGAGGGTTAGCAATATAGTGATCATACGGCCATAGGGTAGATTACCCCTATGACTGGGCAATGTGGCACTGATCATAGTCCGCATGATGATGTAAAGAAGGGAGACGGGCTGTCTAGTGCAAATGCTATACAGAAGATATTGGGTTAGCTGAGAAACCCTCTCGTAATGACCACTCTGCGGAATCAGATTATGCTAGATAATCTTTCAAAAGACCTGTGGAGCTGGACGCATATAACAAGCCCTCATCTGCTAGCGATCAGGTCGTAGCAACTAACTATCAATCTCAGCCCTCATCTCGGTGGAGACAAACTGGGGCTCTCCAGGAGCACAGTAAACCATAGGGCCATCATAGGGAATGCCCAACAAATCCGCTAGCTTCCGGTTGTCAAAAGAGACCTCAACTCCCTTGACATAGCTAGTAATCCTGAGCTCGTGACCCCTATCCACGTCATTGTAATCCCCCACCACCTGGAGATTACAATAAAACTGTCGCACTAAATCCGGGCATGTGCAAGCGTCGTAGGTATTGACAGGGAGCCACCCCATATCACCAAAGGCTCTCTCCACATTGAACAAGGCTAACTCAGCCATGTTCAGCATACAACCTCCCTCCAGTTTCTTACGAACAAAGTGGGCATATTGTGCCTTGGCTTCGTTGGAACGGAAGCGAAGAGGATCACGAACTCTGGGTACCTTTGTACGAGCCATGGTATCTGCCAATAAGAATGAAAAGAAAACAGATAATATGTTAATAAGATAGAAAATCCAAAATTTTGACATTATAACGACGTAAGTTGGCCAAAAGCCTCACTTGTCACCCATACACATGGGCAGGAGGACTTACGTAGGTCCCAACATGTCCTACAACACTCAGACAGTAGGAAATTCTAGCTAATGACGTCCAATTAGAAGAAATTGTGAGAAATTGAAATTTTCGACAAATTAGGGCAAAAAGAGCAAAAATCCAAGTTCTCGATAACCAACCGATGAAACTCAAAAAAATTTTAGGGCTTTCGTTCCTCGAGACATCAATAACAAAAGCCCCCAATAAAAATTGAATTTTTACGGTTGGAAAAAGTTTAATTTGAAAAATACAAGTTAAATGGACAAAAACGTAGAAGTGGAAACCTAAAAATAGGTAAAGATGAGAAGGCATACCTGTAGGGATGATGTGGACGTCGAAACCCGGATCAAAATTGACCAAAATAGCGGAGTGGCACTGTAGCAACTTAGAGGTGGGAGACGAGTCGAAACGGGAGAGAAATGATGGGGAATGAACCCAGAATTGGATCTTAAAGGTCTGATTTTTGGTCTAAGGGTCGGACAATTCGACCAGGATCGTCGACCCTCGGATCGACCCCCAGATCGACCCTCAGCTCTCGGGAATCTGACAGAAAAAAAAACCAGGGTCGGATACCCATCGACCCCCACTTCGACCCTCAGCTCTTGGGAAGAATAGGTCATTCCCAGGTTCGGATACTGAGGGTCGGACATACCATCGACCCCCACCATCGACCCTGCATAGAAAAGATAGTATTTTTCATAAAATGAGCTGGAAATTTTGGAATTTTACATTGGTTAGTGTGCCTACGTACTGTATAAATGATTGACTCTCCTATTTTGATGATTTTCAGGCACCACCAATCTCAGAAGAAAACATGTCTGGACGTAGAGTAACCAGGCAGAGTGGAAATGCAATTCCACCACCACCTGTTGAGGAAACTAGCCAGGAGAATATATATGCACAAGGAAATCCACAGGTTGAACCCCCAGGAAATCCATACCAGGCAAATCCTACCAACTTGCCACCTCCACCACCGGAGTTAGCAACTGTGGTAATGAATCTAGCACAGTAGCTACAATAGATGCAACATGCACAGGCTCAAATGCAAGTTGGAATGGGAATTATGTTCCAGGCCGCACATGCTACACCCATGCAGACTGGACAAGCCAGTGCAGCACCGGTGGGTAACCACCCAGCACCTCAAACACCTCAACCACCAGCTACATAGATCCCAGTACCAGGTCCGAAAGTAGCTCAGGTTCAGTATAAGTATCCACAACCTATGTTTGGGGCATACCCCCAAAATCAGATGGATCACTCTCGACTGGTTGAGAGATTTCTGAAGATGAAGCCCAAGGAATTTAACGGTAAACCGTTGGATCCGTCATGGCCAGCACATTGGATCAACGAGATGGGGAGAAACTTTCTAATGATGACTATTAATGAAGAAGAAAAGGGGTTATGTGCCACCTTCATGCTAAAAGGCGATGCACACCATTGGTGGAAATCTACCAGGGCATATCTACTGACCAAGCACGCCCTATTGACTTGGACTATTTATAAAGAAGCGTTCTTTGAGTAGTATTGTCCCCGAAGCTTCAAGGATTCTATGGAGAAGGAGTTCCTGAGTTTATATCAGGGCCAGATGTCTGTGGATGCATATCAACAGCATTATGAGGAGCTATTTTTCTTTGCACCACTGAGTATGCAAGAAGAGGACACCAAAACCCGTAGGTTTGTCACGGGACTCAGAGGAAGCATCAGAGAGCACGTGCTGGGTTTAGAGAAGAAGATATTTAATGAAGTTGTCCAAATCGCTCGAGTTATCGAATCAAGCCAGAAGGAAAGCTATTTTATGCAAAACAAAGGTGCGAAAAAGGCCAGCTGGTAATTCTTACAATGGAGGTAATAACAAGACATACAAGCCTTTCCGTACTCAGAATTTCACCACTGCACCTAAGACCACTCAAGCAGCTCAGCAGCAACCAAAGCCAAATACTGAGAGTCCAAGATGTTATAACTGCAATCAAGTGGGACATATGATGAGAGAGTATCCTAGACCCCGGAAGCCACAACATCAAGGACGAGTTTATGCTGTTACGTCTGAGGAAGCTGCCGCATCACCCGATGTTGTCACAGGTATGACCTAAACCTTTAAGTTGTATTACAATGTGTAAGCATGTAGACTAAGTTTAAACAAATCACAGGTATCGTACCTATAAATGGTATACCCGTCAGAGTACTCTTCGATTTAGGAGCTACTCATTCCTTTATATCTGTGTCATTTGGAAAGAAGCTGAACTTACCCATCAAAACATTGGACTACATAGTACTTGTACGTTCACCGATGGGGTTAGAAGTGGAATTAGAGAAAGGTTATGGGCCATGTCCAGTTCTCATTGGTGAGAAAACCTTAGATGCAATCTTGATCCAACTTGGGATGGCAGACTTTGATGTCATCTTAGGAATGGACTGGTTAGCTCGGCATTCTGCAAACCTATTATGCGCCGAAAAGAAACTAACATTTAAAGACAAAGAAGGAGAAGAATTCAGTTTTGCGGGAACGAAATTGCCCTGTAAATGCAAGCTCATACTCTCAGCACTAAAGGCTAAGAAGTGCCTTGAGAAGGGGGCAGTCGGGTATCTTGTATCAGTGGTCGACCTAACCAAGGAAGCACCACGAATGGAAGATATTGATGTCGTGCGGGACTATCCCGACGTATTTTCGGATGAACTACCAGGATTAACACCCGACAGAGGCACCGAGTTTGTGATAGACCTTATACCTGGAGCCGCACCAATATCAAAAGCACCTTATAGAATGGCTCCTACTGAACTGAAGGAATTGAAAGTGCAACTACAGGAACTGCTGGACAAGGGTTATATTCGACCCAGTATATCACAATGGGGAGCACCGGTATTATTTGTAAAGAATAAGGACGGTAGCGTTCGATTATGTATCGACTATTGGGAGCTGAACAAACTGACAATCAAGAATCGATATCCACTACCTCGGATCGATGATTTGTTTGATCAGTTGCAAGGAGCGAAAGTATTTTCTAAGATCGACCTTCGGTCAGGTTATCATCTGCTGAAGATTAAAGAGGGTGATATTCCTAAGACAGCTTTCAGGACCAGATACGGACATTATGAATTCTTGGTCATGTCTTTTGGATTAACAAATGCACCAGCAACGTTCATGGAACTTATGAACTCGGTTTTCGACGACATCTTGGATACGTCGGTTATAGTATTTATTGATGATATATTGGTATATTCCAAGGACAAGGAAACCCACGTTAAGAATCTAAACGCCGCCCTACAACGTTTAAGGAAAGAGATGCTGTATGCAAAATTTTCAAAGTGTGAGTTTTGGCTAAGTGAAGTCGCCTTCCTAGGCCATGTGGTATCCGCTGAAGGAATCAAAGTGGACCCCAGCAAGATCGAGGCTATTGTAAAGTGGGAAGCACCAAAAAGCATTACTGAAATAAGAAGTTTTCTGGGTCTCGCTGGATTATATCGGAGATTTGTGGAAGATTATTCTTGGATTGCCGTACCTCTCACCCGTTCGACTAAGAAAGGTGAAAAGTTTGTGTGGTCGGATAAATGTGAGAAGTGCTTCCAGACATTGAAGACCAGATTGATATCCGCTCCGATTTTGACTATTCCTGTTCTAGGACAGCCATTTACCCTATACACTGATGCGTCAGGACTGAGATTAGGATGCATACTTATGCAAGGGGAACAAGTAATTGCTTATGCCTCGAGACAGTTAAAGATACATGAGAAAAATTATCCCACTCATTATTTGGAGTTAGCGGCAGTAGTACATGCTGTCAAGATATGGAGACATTATCTATACGGAGAGAAGTTCCAGATTAAGTCAGACCATAAAATTCTTACTTATTTATTTAATCAAAAGGAGTTAAATATGAGACAAAGAAGATGGTTGGAACTATTGAAAGATTATGATTGTGATATCCACTATCATCCGGGGAAAGCTAATGTAGTAGCGGATGTGTTGAGCAGAAAGGCGATGATAAAATCTCAAGGGGAGGTTAGTACAACTGCAGCTATATGTACTACCGGAATGGTATTCAATCATGGCAATGAGCAATATGTGAGAGATACAACGGATGGATCGGCCAACCATGGGTTTATTCCTCGGTTTTAAAATATGTTCGCTGCATTAAAGATTATACCGGACATAATTGATGAAGTAAAGACAGCTATCAAATCAGATCCTTATCTGAGAACAGTACAAGAAGATATCGAAAAAGGTAGGACTAATCCTGAGTTCACCTTGGACGAAGAGAAAGTACTGAAATACAAAGGAAGAATATGTGTACCCGAAACAGAAAATGTGGACATTAGACACCGACTGATGAAAGAAGCCCATACCACCATTTATTCGATACATCCTGGAAGCACAAAAATGTATCATGATATAAAGAAACTATATGGGTGGAGAGGAATGAAAGCAAATGTATCTAAGTTCATGTCTCAATGCCTAAATTGTCAGAATGTAAAGGTTGAACGACAAAGATCCGCAGGACTGTTACAGCCGTTACTGGAACCAGCATTGAAATGGGACTGCATCACTATGGACTTCGTCACGGGATTACCACTGACTCCTCGAGTAGTTGACGCAGTTTGGGTGATTGTAGACTGTCTGACTAAGACAGCTCGCTTCATTCTGATACGACCTCAGTATACACTAGAAAGGTTAGAAAAGCTATATGTGGATAATATTGTTCGGTTACACGGGGTACCAGAGAGCATTGTATCTGATAGAGATCCCCGATTTACTTCCAAGTTTTGGGAAGGATTGCAAAAGGCTATGGGTATAAAATTGAAGTTCAGTACTGCTTTCCACCCACAGACAGATGGACAGACAGAGCGTACAATCCAGATTCTAGAAGATATGCTACGCGCATGTGTAATTGATTTCAAAGGATCATGGGATGAAAAGTTACCACTGATCGAGTTCGCTTATAACAATAGCTATCAGGCTACTATACAGATGTCACCATATGAAGCACTGTATGGCAGAAAGTGTCGAACTCCATTGTTTTGGAATGAAGTTGGAGAACGTAGTATTGTTAGGCTATAATTTGTGGAAGAGACTTGTCGAGTGGTAGACATTATCAAGGAAAGGGTAAAAACAGCTCAGAACCGTCAGGAGCAATATATAGATACTCGACGCAGAGATCTTGGGTTCGCTATATGTGATAAAGTATTCTTGAAGGTATCGCCTATGCGAGGATTAAAATGGTTCGGACAGAAAGGGAAACTCAGTCCAAGATATGTCGGGCCATATGAGATTCTAGCTAAGCGTGGAAAAGTGGCTTATCAGTTAGCACTACCACCATCTATGTCAAGTGTGCATGACGTATTTCATATTTCCCTATTGAAGAAGTATGTCAAGGATCCAATGCACGTCCTGACAGTAGATCTACCAGAATTGACAGATGAATTGACATTTGAAGTAACACCAACAGAAATCACCAATCGAAAGTTTCAACGACTACGCAACCGAGATATATATTATGTTAAGGTCATTTGAAAAAGTAGAGACATGGAAGAAATTACTTGGGAGGAAGAGAATGCTATGCGAAAGCAATACCCTCACTTATTTGATTCAGAAGGTACGTACAATTTTGGGGACAAAATTTTTATAAGTAGGGGGGAGTTGTAAGACTTGTATCAAACTAACCCGATATTACCACCTTGAACCAGGTTTACCCATCATGGACGAGATGAATGGACTATGGGCATGAAGGAGATCGTGATCCCAGGTATTAAATTGACCCAAAAACACTTAATTTAAAGGGAGGGTCGCATACCCAGCAAGGGAGGGTCGGATCCCCCAAGACAGAAATTCAGACCCTCTGTTTTACAGGGAGGGTCGGACACTTTAGAAAACCAAGGGTCGACGGGATCATCGACCCCCTCATCGACCCTCAATTGCCGTCAGAAATTGAAATTAGGAAAGTTTCCAAATTTCGATTGGATTCCTTCTAAATCTCAATGGGGCTTAGTTTAGGAGTTTCCACCCTATAAGTAGGATGTCCCTAAGCCTCTTTTACTCCTTTTACAACCCTAATTGAATTGAGAGAAAGAGAAGAGAACGAATAGCAGAAGAAGAGAAACAAGGGAGAAAAGAAAAAGTAAAAAGGAGAAGAGTTGTAGAAAATGAGTATTCTTCTCAGGTATGGATATTAATTCCATGAATTTCTACAGACCTTAGGTTAGATAAGGATGAGAGTGTGATATCAGAGAAACCGAAACCATCAACCCATGTTTAGGTTTCCATGGAAAATCATGAGAGAATACATAAAAGCTATATAGGTGATTGATTCGTTGTTCTAGACCATGGAATGTATGTTGAATGGACTGTAGGAGCAAGCCATGGGACCCCAAACACGAAGAATGGGCTAAAAGGAGGAAAATTGACCAAAACCCATAGAGGGTCGCACAGAGGGTCGATGACCATCTGACCCTATGTGATCCTGAGTATCGACCCTCAGGGTTCTGGAATTCCAGATTAATGGAGGGTCGCACCAGGGGTCGGTCATAACTCAGACCCTACCTCCGACCCTCAGTTAACAGAATGGTTTTAAAAATTAGAATAAATTTTAATTAAATTTTATCGACTTTGTTAGGTCTTTTAGCAATATAATAGCAATATAACGGTGATTCTAAAGCTTGGAAGAGGATCTATTAACAAGCTAAGGTGAGGGAACAAGACCTAAACTAATTGGTTAATAACAAACTACTTTTTATTTTTTGAGTCCAATGCCATGCTTGATTCTATGCGAATATGCTTGTAATGTGCATTCAACATGTCATCCAATATTCCTGCTATTATTGTTCATGCATATTTAATTTCGTTTATTTATAACATGATGATGATGATTGATGCTAGGAATAGGCATGTGAATGTTGGTGTATGGTTAGTGTGCTTGATGCGAGTAGGGCATCAGGGGAGGTGTTATGCGGTGTTTGATCCGGGCACTTTAGCACTATCTCTGACTCAAGTCTTGTGCATTACCATCGTCGTATCACCATTACCTTAGCAAAACTATTGCGATGTAGGGAATCAAGGAGGGTCTCGGTCCTTGAGTCCTATACTCTACTGGAGGCTTTAGCTCTATCTCTACGGGTGCTCTGAGGGATGCTGGGGTGAGGCCTTGGATACATTGGTTGACATTAGGATTGGTTAGTAGCGAGCCCCGTTTGTAGCCCTAGCCATCAGGGGTTAATTTGTTGGTATGGTGTTGTGCATCAATAAATGTGACCTTCGTTATACAATGTTCGTTATGGGTGCTATGGGCGACGGTGAGAGTCATCGGGTGTATCCGCACTCTCGTGCATAGAGGTGTGGTGGCCACCTATCCTTTCTATAGCACAGTGCAAACGTAAAACCAGACCAAATATATGAATTGAATCGCATGCATATGTATTGTTGAATTGTTTTGTTTGCTCACTGAGCCGTGATGTGTGCTCACCCTTCGACGTCGAATATTTTTAGTTGATGATGCAGGTACAACCGTTGAAGATTATATAAATGCTCTAGAGTACGGAAACCTTGCAACGATGGTAGCTAAAGATGAAGTGGGTACACATGACATCTCTTGCGAGTGCAACTCATGTATATTCGATTAGATTTTTTTTTAGTTTTATCTATTTGGATTTATTATAGACATGTATTTGATATTTATTTATGTCTTAGTTGATACAAAATAATTTGTTATTTAAATATTGATATCACAATAGATTCTCAGTTCATTTTATTATAAGACCTCCGCTATTGTGTATTTACTCTGATTATGATCATGGATGTTTGGGGTTTAGATAACACGGATATAGCCTATTCGAGATCTGGTTGAACCGTTGGTTTGTTAGCGGTCCATCACACCATTCTGAATAGTGCAGAATTGGGGTGTGACAAGAGTGGCCACTATGATAGGATTTCTCAATTGACCCAGTATGCCCTGTACTGCATTTGCACTAGGCAGCCTGTCTGCCTTCCTTATATTATCATCCAGATGATGATCCGTGCTACGCTGCCTGGTCAGCTAGGTAACCTGCCCTAAGGACGTCTGATCACTACTCTGCTCACATGCCTTCACGTCAATTTATTGGATTAGAGGATTCATGAGGATACCTTCTCATCGGACCTTGACTGGGAGGCCATCTGCAGGATGGGTATGCGGGATGCATAGGTTCTTGATGATGAGAGGAAGACTCTAGTGTGTCCTCATACCCTGGTAGAGATAGCAGACGCTGAGGCGGCAGTAGCTGCAGCAGCAGCAGGGGTCCATGGGGGTGATGCTGAGGATGATGATCATATTTTCATGGATTTAGACGCCATACCTCCTCCATCACCACTACAATCTACTAGAGCTGGTCCATCTCGTGCTCCTTCACACACTGCTAGTCCTTCACGCCCGCCATCTGATTATATGATGGGGCTACTACGTGAGATTAGAGAGGCTCAGCGCGTGACTGATTTGAGAGTAGGAGAGCTTTTAGATGCTCAGCACACAACTGATGGGAAAGTAGGTGAGCTTTTAGATTCTCAGCGTGCGTCTGATCAGCGGATGGCCGAGTTGACAGTTAGTCTCCAGACGACCCAGACTCAGGTAGCCTGGTTGACTAGAGTGTTTGCTGAGGACTATGATAGGGATCGTGAGCACCTCCTCCTCCAGCACCTCAAGCTCCATGATGTATATTTTTTTCTTTTTGTTTTTCTTGGTACTACAGAGTAATTGTCCAGATTGTGGACTATACTCTTGATTTGGATATATAAAAATGTTGTTTTTTATTTAATGTATATGAAACTTGTTTCTCCTTTTAATAGTGCATTATTCTCTTTCTTAATTTTGTCTCATACAACACAGGTGCTTATAGTGTGTTCTTATTACAGCTTTTAGATTTTATCCTAACTCTGTTCACGAACTTTTGTAAAAGTATACAGGTTTAATAGACAGGAACCGAGAGCTCTGATACTAAGTTGTCACACCCTAATTTTGCACTACTCAGAGTGGTGTGATGAACCGTCAATAAACCAACGGTTCAACCAAGATCTCGAATAGGTTGTGTCCATTTGCTTAAACCATACATATCCACAACCATAATCAGAGTAAATAAACAATAGCGAAAGACTTTATACTAATGAACTGAGAGTCTAACAATTATAACATAAATAAATTATCCATTTATCCTCCATTGACTAAGGCATAAAATAAAATAAAATAATCAATTATATTTCCTTAATAATTCAAATAAAAATTTAATCGAAGGCACATGAGTTACACTCGCATGATGAATCATGCGACTCCATCATGACTTCTGCAACCATCGCCGCTGCATGTCCATACATCGGAGCATTCATATAGTCTTCTACGGTGGTACCTGCATCATCAACTAAAAATAATCGACGTCAAAAGGGTGAGCATACATCAATGCATGCATTCAATTCATATCTTTGGTCTGGTTCATAAGTTTGCAATGTGCAATAGAAATGTTTGGTGGCCGCCTCACCTCTGTACACAGGGTGTGTAAGCCCACCCAATGGATCAAACATCATTGTCGTCCACATCCACCCCACCATGGAATAGAGATAGAGCTAATGTGCTTAGGACTGCACCTTATCACACTTCTCCTGATGCTCTACCCATACCAATATGTAAGCCCCTGTTGGCGAGGGCTTGAAAACTGGGCTCGCAACTAACCAAACCTAATGTCAAATAGTGTATCCAAGGCCTCACCCTGGCATCCCTCAATAAGTCCATAGAGATAGAGCTAAGGCCCCCCGGCAGAGTCAGAGACTACATGGTCCGAGACCACCTCCCCTGATGCCCTATGACGTAATAGTTCTGCTAAAGTAATGGTGATATAACGATGTTAGTGGACAAGAATTGATTAGAGATAGATCTAGAGTCTGGTGACCAGGATTAACCACAGTGTCACGTCCTCCCCTTGATGCCCTACTCGCATCAAGTACACTAACCATACACAATCATTCACATGCCTATTCATAGCATCATCATCATCATCATCATGTTATAAATAAACTGAATTAGATATGCATGAACATTAATAGCAGGAATATTGGATGACATGTGAAATGCACAATACACACCACATATAAGCATAAAATCATTCATGGCATTGGACCCAATAAATAAAAATAGTTTATTATTAGCCAATTAGTTTAGGTCTTGTTCCCTTACTTTTGATTGCTAGTAGATCCTCGTTCAAGCATTATAATTCACTTTTAAATCACTAGAAATATCTAATAAGTTGATAGATTTTAATTAGAATTAATGCCAATATGTTTAGGCTAATAGAAGCTGAGGGGTCGCAGTTGGGGTTGCACCTGGGGTCTCAGTTTCTGCGACCACAGGGATAGGGTCGCAGGGTAGGGTAGCACATAGGGTAGTAGTTTCTGCGACCCCAGGGTATAGGGTCGCAGGTGGGGTCGGACATAATTCGACCCTACGTGCGACCACACCCTCCCTGGGACTTCTCGAGGGCATGTGGTCGATCATGTGGTCTCGTAGGGTCGGATATCATTCGACCCTACGTGCGACCACACGTGTTCTTTTTCGACTTTCACCTGACACAAGGTTAGAATTCTAGCTCTTCCAGAGTGGTATCTCACTGATGGCTCGGGCCCCCCCGGAAGGAAGCCTTCTTCGCCCTCCACCTAAGCTAGATTCCAAAAAATTGGGTTCATATGAAAATGAAAAAGGGATAATGCCTGTGACAAAGACGAGCAGGTTACCCTTAACTGGTTGTCAATTCCTCCGCCTGATTTACAACCAGCCTGCGGTCGAGCTGATCTATGAGCACTCTCTCCCGGTGGTCGAGCTGATCTACGACCACCACCTTCGCACCATCCTTCCAAAAGGTATGCGTGTTCTTTTCTCCATCGTGAATCACCTTACGTCCGAGGACCTTTAGTACCGTACCCTACCCCCGAACCAGCAGCCTTCGCGCCAAGCAAGACCGCCGGATCCCTCCCACATGTTTAATCTTTTTTTAGCGGTTTCCCCATCCCCTACATCGGAAAGGTTCGCTTGACTTATGATGTGCGGCGAGTCCCTAACTGGAATCACAAAAAAGCCTCTTACGACCCGAAGAATCTTTCCAGCTTTCACGATTCATTCCATCGATCATAGAATTTTTTTTATTCTTCATTCATGAGCTCAGGGAAGCTTGTCAGCCAAAAGGAAAGCTGAGTCAAAAGGAACTGGAGGCGCAGTTATTCCAGATGCTCGCCAAATCTGAAAAAAACCAGAGGTTATTTGTATTCCTCGAAAACCTCCACCCACGTCACCGTTCAATATTTCTTGGCCTAGCTATCAGTTGCCGTACCCCAGCGGAGTGACGTCTTCTTATCGAGATGAACATGAGTGGTCAAGTTGCTCATGCTGGGACAAGACGACTTCTGGGAACCGTTCCCGACCGCTTGTGCTTTCGATAGATCTACCTGTCCTTCTGTTCTGGAAAAACACTTTGCGGTCCGAACTCAAATAGAAACGGATCAACAAGAAAGGAAGAACCATCTTTTTCACATACACCGGGAGAAAAGGTGACGATAGCAAGCCCCTCCCCGGCCGAGGAGCCTCCAGGACAAGGGGGGCGGCGGTCAACCAGCTTACCTCTTCTCTCGGAAGCCCACAGCTTCTGCTTCTCATGGTCAGAAAAGCGATAACTAGAAATTCTCCCCAAGTAGGATTTGAACCTACGACCAGTCAGTTAACAGCCGACCGCTCTACCACTGATGTAAGACCCGTGTCAAACTAACCCGGTCTTACCACCTTAAACCAGGTTTACCCATCATGGTCGAGTCAAATGGACCAAGGGCATGAAGGAGATCGAGATCTCAGGTATAAAATCGACCCAAAAACACTTAATTTTAGGGAAGGGTCGCACACCCAGCTAAGCAGGGTCGGACAGCTTAAGACCCTAGGGTCGACGGGATCATCGACCCTCCCATCGACCCTCGGTTTCTGAAGAAAACTGAAATTAGGAAATTTCCTAATTTTCGGTTGGGTTTCTTTCCAAATCTCAATGGGATTATTATAGGACATTCCTAGTCTATTTAAAGGACGTTCCTAAGCCACTTTCACTCCTTTCACAACCCTAATTGAATTGAGAGAAAGAGAGAAGAAGGAAAAGAGGAAGAAAGGAGGCTAGGAAGAAGGCTTAGCAAAGAGGAGAAGAAATTGCAAAGAAAAGTAATCTTCTCAGGTATGGATACTAATTTTATGAGTTTCTACAGACCTTAGGTTAGATATGGTTGAGTGTAGGATTTCGGAGAAACCCAAACCATCCATCCATGGTTAGGTTTTCATGGAAAACCATAGGAGGATGCACGAAAGCTATCTAGATGGATTATACATGGTTCTAGACGATGGAATGACTATTGAATAAATGTAGGAAGCAATCCATAGGATCCCAAACACGAAGAATGGATTAAAAATGGAAATTGGACCAGAGTGCACCAAGGGTCGCACCGAGGGTCGATAGACCATCCGACCCTAGGTGTTTCTGACCATCGACCCTCAGCATTCGGGAAGTTCAGAATGGAGGGAGGGTCGATAGACCCATCGACCCTAGCACCGACCCTACCTCCGACCCTCAGTTGACAGAATGGTTTTTAAATTCTGAATTAATTCTAATTAAATTCTATCGGCTTTGTTAGGTTTGCTAGCAATGTAATAACATTATAAAGGTGATTTTAAAGCTTGGAAAATATCTATTAGCAAGCTAAGGTGAGGAACCTTAACCCCAAACTAAATTGGTTAATAATAAACTGTTTTTCTTTTCTTGAGTCCTATGCCATGTTTGATTCTATGCGAATATGTTTGTAATGTGCATACAACATGCCATCCAATATTTCTATTACTTGTTCATGCATATTTACTTTATTGTTTATAACATGATGATGATGATGATGATAGGAATAGGCATGTACTTGTATGTGTGTGGTTAATGTGCTTGATGCGAGCGAGTATCAGGGGAGGTGTGATGAGAACGTCAATAAACGTTAACCTTTGGCGGGTCTCAGCACTTTAGCCAATATCTCTAACTCAAGTCTTGTGCATTGGCATCATCGTATCGCCATTACCTTAGCAGAACTATTATGTCGTAGAGTATCAGGGGAGGTGGTCTCGGTCCTTGTAGTCTCTGACTCTACCGGGGGGCCTTAGCTCTATCTCTATGGATGTTCTGAGGGATGCTGGGGTGAGGCCTTGGATACACTGTTTGGCATTAGGATTGGTTAGCAGCGAGCCCAGTTTGCAAGCCCTCGCTAACAGGGGCTTACATGTTGGTATAGCATTATATAGCAATAAACGTTAATCTTTGTTGTATAATGTTATGGTAGGGTGGATGGGGACGACGATAAACGTTAACCTTCGGGCGGGCTTCCACACCCTATGTATAGAGGCGGTGTCAATAAACGTTAACCTTTGACCACCCAACCTTTCTATTGCACATTGCAAACTATAAACCAAGACCAAAGATATGAATTGACTTTTTGCATGCATATGTAATGTTGCATTGTTTTGGCTACTCACTGAGCCGTGTTGTATGCTCACCCCTCGACGTCGAATATTTTTAGTTGATGATGTAGGATTTACAGTTGAAGATTATATGAACCTATCGGCGTTCGGAAACGTTGCAGCTATGGAAGTTGGAGCTGAAGACGATACACATGATTCTTTTTGCGAGTGCAACTCGTGTGTATTCGATTAGATATTTTTGTAGGTTTCTTTATTGGATTTATAAGACATGTATTTGGTATTTAAATATTTATGTCCCAGTTAAACACAGAATAATTTGCTATTATTTATGGATATCATTTAGTTCTCAGTTCATATTATTTATAAATTTTCCGCTATTGTGTATTACTCTGATTATGATTGTGGATGCGTGTAAAGATTGGATAACGCGGGGATAGCCTATTAGAGATCCTGGTTGAACCGTTGGTTATTTGGCGGTTCATCACACCAAGGGTCGCACCGAGGGTCGATAGACCATCCGACCCTAGGTGTTTCTAACCATCGACCCTCAGCATTCGGGAAGTTCAGAATGGAGGGAGGGTCGATAGACCCATCGACCCTAGCACCGACCCTACCTCCGACCCTCAGTTGACAGAATGGTTTTTAAATTCTGAATTAATTCTAATTAAATTCTATCGACTTTGTTAGGTTTGCTAGCAATATAATAACATTATAAAGGTGATTTTAAAACTTGGAAAATATCTATTAGCAAGCTAAGGTGAGGAACCTTAACCCCAAACTAAATTGGTTAATAATAAACTATTTTTTTTTTCTTGAGTCCTATGCCATGTTTGATTCTATGCGAATATGTTTGTAATGTGCATACAGCATGCCATCCAATATTTCTATTACTTGTTCATGGATATTTACTTTATTGTTTATAACATGATGATGATGATGATGATAGGAATAGGCATGTGCTTGTATGTGTGTGGTTGATGTGCTTGATGCGAGCGAGTATCAGGGGAGGTGTGATGAGAACGTCAATAAACGTTAATCTTTGGCGGGTCTCAGCACTTTAGCTCTATCTCTAACTCAAGTCTTGTGCATTGGCATCGTCGTATCACCATTACCTTAGCAGAACTATTATGTCGTAGAGTATCAGGGGAGGTGGTCTCAGTCCTCGTAGTCTCTGACTCTACCGGGGGGCCTTAACTCTATCTCTATGGATGTTCTGAGGGATTCTGGGGTGAGGCCTTGGATACACTGTTTGGCATTAGGATTGGTTAGCAACGAGCCCAGTTTGCAAGCCCTCGCTAACAGGGGCTTACGTGTTGGTATAGCATTATATAGCAATAAACGTTAACCTTTGTTGTATAATGTTATGGTAGGGTGGATGGGGACGACGATAAACGTTACCTTCGGACGGGCTTCCACACCTTGTGTATAGAGGCGGTATCAATAAACGTTAATCTTTGATCACCCAACCTTTCTATTGCACATTGCAAACTATAAACCAAGACCAAAGATATGAATTGACATTTTGCATGCATATGTAATGTTGCATTGTTTTGGCTACTCATTGAGCCGTGTTGTGTGCTCACCCCTCGACGTCGAATATTTTTAGTTGGTGATGCCGGATATACTGTTGAAGATTATATGAACCTGTCGACGTACGAAAACGTTGCAGCTATGGAAGTTGGAGCTGAAGACGATACACATGATTCCTTTTGCGAGTGCAACTCGTGTGTATTCAATTAGATATTTTTGAAGGTTTCTTTATTGGATTTATAAGACATGTATTTGGTATTTAAATATTTATGTCTCAGTTAAACACAGAATAATTTTCTATTATTTATGGATATCATTTAGTTCTCAGTTCATATTATTTATAAATTTTCCGCTATTGTGTATTACTCTGATTATGATTGTGGATGCGTGTAAACTTTGGATAACGCGGGGATAGCCTATTAGAGATCCTGGTTGAACCGTTGGTTATTTGGCGGTTCATCACACCATTCTGAAATGTGCGGAATTGGGGTGTGACAACTGAGCTACTGAGGAAGAACTCCCTTAAGGAAGCCGACTCTCGTTCTTTGGACCAACTTATGACCAAACAAAAATGGGTTCGTCACTCTTTTTCACATACACCGGGAGAAAAGGTGACGATAGCAAGCCCCTCCCCGGCCGAGGAGCCTCCAGGACAAGGGGGGCGGCGGTCAACCATCCACTCTCGAGATTCATGAGAAGCTCAAACCGATTTTGCTTCAGACAATCGGTGATTGGAGCTAGTTGGCTGCTACACTCTTAAATCCATTCCTTAATGTTTGGATCCTTTGGCTTACTGTCATGGTCCATCCTATGATTGTTCTACGGCTTAAAACTACAATTTATACACCATTCACTATCCATAATGATTTCCTCTATGGAATCTCTTGGAATTTGTCCATTGTTGGATGATTTGGGTTTCTCCTAATCCTCTGTTCTTCATAAACTATTCTCGGCTCTTAATTCATGTAGAGATTTAGGTTCATACCTTGGGTTTACTGAGATGCAGATGTTTCTCTGAACTTCCTCTCTTACTTGGCCTTCTTCTTCAATTCTCTTTCTTTTTCCTTCCCTTCTCTTTCTCTCACTTTCAATTAGGTTTCTAAAGGAGTGAAATAGGTTAATGGACGTCCTATTTATAGAGGAAAACCATACATAATATGCCCTAATGAGTTTAGGAAAGCCCCCCTTCGAATTAGGAAGGTTTCCTAATATTTGGTTTCTAGCTGTTTTCGTAGGGTCGGATGTAGGGTTGCAGAATCCGTTGACCCTACATTTTTTACGACATACGACCCTGTAAGCAGCCCATTTTTGCCACCCTCAGCATAAGTGAACCCATATGGTAGGTTTCCGGCCTTGAACCCAAAGATTTGTGATTCTCTAATGAAGCCCACAATAGGGTCTTAGGTTATTACGTACTTGGATGTATAGGTCGTGAAATTATCTTCGAAATGAGACTGGAATCATCAAATTCTGACTTCAAACAAGGAAGATATCACAGTTTGAAAGTGCAAGGGCAATTATGTAATTATCGTACGATGCATGCATTATCATTTAAACTTCATGTCGTCATATCTTGGTCATTTGATATCGGAATCAGATGATTCAAAGGCCAATATTCCTTATTTTTAGTCCTCTTCAAAGTGGACGTGAAAAATCTTGGACAAAGGTTACCAGTGGATCCCATGCAAGCTTTCATGCAAAATTATCGTTAGAAGTTCAAAGTTTCATATCTTTGTCGTTCTACTTCGAATTCAGATGATTCGAAGGCCATTATTCTTCATTTGTGATGTCCTACAAAGTGAACGTAGAAAATTGGAATAGAGGCTATCGAAAAATTTAATGCAGAATGGCAACGGAAATAGCCCATGAAATGACAGAGAGAGAAACCCAGTCAATCCAGTCAACTCATCTCAACCCAAGCCAGTCTTGGCCCAACCCAGTCAATCCAGTCAACTCAGCTCAACCCAAGCCAGTCTTGGCCCAACCCAGTCAATCCTTGTCAATCTGGACCAAATCTATTGGACCCATGTGCATGCATATTATGTATATTATACATATTATTAGATTAAGTATTGCATTAGGTATTAAATTATATTTTTATGGATTGAATATATGTATATATATTTATTGGAGGAGATAGCTGGCTTATGATTCAGTTAGGCTTGGAAAGAGATCTGAAAAAAGATTGAATCGAGATTGTGGAGAAGAAAAAGGAAAGAAAAAGAGAGAAGGGGGAGGGAACGTGAAAGAAAGAATCGAAGAGAGATTAAGGGGAATCCGAGAGAGATTGGGGAGAAGAAAAAAAAAAGAAAGAAAAAGAGAGAAAAGGAGGAGACGAGATCTAAAAGAGGGAGAAGAAGGAAAGTAGAGGAGAGGCGGACAAATGGAGAGACCGAAGAAGGAAAGAAGAGGGAAAAGAAGGAAAGAAGAGGGAGAAGAAGGAAAGAAGAGGAGAGGCGGACAGATAGAGAAACCAAAGAAAGAAAGAATAGAAAAAGTGGAAAGAAAAGGGAGGAGACGAGATCTAGAAGGTGGGGAAATAAAGAGAGAAAAAAAACCAAAAGGAAAAAAAAAGAGGAGGAGAAAAAAATGAGAGAAGAGAGAAAAGAAAAAGAGAGGGAAAGGAGGCGAGAAAAAAAGAAAAAAAGAGAAATCAGAGGGAGGAAGAGATCGGGGAAAAGGAGGAAAAAAATAGATTAGAGAGGAAGGGATCGAAGAAGAAGAACAAGAAGGGAGGAATAAGAGTGACCCACCTGCAACTCAGGTAAGTCGCCCCTTCCTGTTTACTTTCTTTGTTTTTGTTTGATTTATCCCCAACCCATTAAACCCGATATCTGGTACAGCACCTGCAATTCACTTTCTCATCACCACCATCCACCACACATTGGTTCAACCGAACCTAGCCTACACTATCAATCCACCAACTCATCCACACACCTTTGTAGCAACCATTACCCAGCCACGCCTCGACCTAGTCATCAGCCAACACCCACCGACTAGGCTATCATAGCCATCACAACCTTACCCGTAGCACTACCCAAAACTCCCATGTTACACTACCTGGCCACATGACTGCATGCCATTACACCTACCACCGAGAACCTTATTTCCCTATTCCCTCAAACCTGATCGGAACCTAGCCATGTTACAATACCCGAAACTACACCTGTATTGCCCCAACTAGCCCTTCATCAATACCGCATCCAACCCCAAGCCGATCCACTAATATCCTATCTAAGATCTCCACCCAATCCCCACGGCTTCATTACCGACCTCTACCTCCTGCTATCTACTTACCACTTACCCATGCAATATGTCCATCACTGATTACCCCCCACCATGACACCTATAACTCCACTCACCACTCCAAGTCTCCATGCATCCACTCATCGCATTCAATCAAGCTACCCAGATCCATGAAACCAGTCCACTTACCCATATTACATCCCTCACATTAAACATGCATAACCCACCATGTTAGACCCTCTACTTGTTTGCAGGTCCCCACAGCCTGTACAACACCTTGCATCCATCGATTTTGTCCCCACTTCAACTCATACCATCACCCGAATCACCCACAAGCCACTTGTTGCACTATCAGTACATCACTTACCATTTCACTCTACCGTACCCACCGAATATCCTCAACAATCATACTGATCTGATTCCACCTTATTTGAATCCCTAATCCCACTGATCCCATTAATCTGATCTTGTCTAATCTAATCTCTGCCTGTTATCCACCACTTGATCATGCACTATTAATCATGAGATTTAATTAAATCTGGTCCATTGGTTTGTTAATGTTGATTTTCTTGATCATGTGATGTGAGCCGTTGGATGATACTTTTATTTGATCTTGTGATGATATGATTGGTTTAGTGATAATTTTATTTTGATCATATGAAGGTCATTAGATGAGTTTTCATGTGGATTAAAATATGGCCTTTGGGTGAATTTTGATGTGATTAAAATTTGGCCATTTGAATGAACTTAATTTGACTAAGTGTGGCCATTAATCATGATTTTGGTAAAATAAAATATGGCCATTGATTTTGGGGCCATATGATGGTATTAAATTTGATTGTTTGGATGATAATCTATTTTGACAATGGAATGATTAAATTGGGCCATTGGATGATGATAAATGAATCTGAATGGTTTAATTATTATTTTGGGTGTTCTATATTTTCATTAGGATTGATTTTAAATGGATTTGAATGGTTAGATTGTGTTTTGAATGATTTTAACCGTTGGATCTTGATCATATGTGTTTTGAATGATTTTTAACCATTGGATCTTGATCTTAGGTGTTTTTAAGCCATCTGAACCATTGGATCTTTATCGTGAATGATTTAAATTAATCTGAATGGTTAGATTATGATTTTGGGTGATTTGATCTGTTGGATTACCTTTTGAATGATTTAGTTGAATTTGAACGGTTGGATTGATTTCATGAATATGTTGAATTAATCTAAACAGTCGATCCAGTCTGATCTTGATCACATTGATGATGATCGATTACATCTAGTCTGAGTAGTCAATCAAATTTGATTTTGGTCATACTGTTGATGATCGATGCATCGAATCTAGACCATAGATCTGAATGTATGTTTTGATGCATTGATTTTCACATGCTTGCTATATTTGTCTGCTATACATGCTCATTGCTATATCTATCTGCTACACAGGGTTATTGTTATATCTGTCCGCCACATGCTTATTGCCATATTTAGATGCTTACTGCCATGTTGGATGTACATTGCAATATTTGGAATGCTATCACTGCTATATTTGTAATGGTTTCACCTACCATATTTATTTTTTTGAAAAGATCAATAATTAGGATAGAAAATTTTAAAAATAGAAAGAAAATAGCAATTAGGGTAGAAAACCCTAAAAATGGAAAGAAAATAGCATTAAGGGTAGGAAACACTAAAAAATGGAAAGAGCACAACAATTAGGGTAAGAAACCCTAGAATAGAAAGAATAATTAGGGAAAGATAAATCCTAGAATAAAGAGAATAATTAGGGTATGAAACCCAAAAAAATAAAAATCCCAATGAAAAGGGATAGGAAACACTAGAAACCTAAAAATGAAAACAATAAAAATGGTAGGAATTTAGGTTTCATCCCTAGATCCTATTGACAAAAATAAAAAGAATTTGGTACACATTTCAAATCTGAATGATAGGAATTTAGGTCTCATCCCTAGATCCTATTGACAAAAATAAAAAGAATTTGGTACACATCCCAAATAAAAATGATAGAAATTTAGGTCTCATCCCTAGATCCTATTGACAAAAATGGAAGGAATTTGGTACACATTCCAAATCCGACTCTCACAATCTTTTCGAACTACGTCGTACCTGATTTCTAGGGCACACCCTAGAATACATAGGAAATTTGAGAATCCCAAATATGGTACAAAGCCACCCATCAACCATTCATCCAGCATAAACTTCAACTTGAACAAAGAATCTAATTGAAGCACATGCATAAATTACTTCTGTAATCTTTAATCACAAAACCCTTTTGAACTACGTTTTGGACTTGACTTTTAGGATTAGAATACGTAGGCAGTTTGAGATGTCTTACACATCTCAGATTCAGTACAAGACCGAACCATCTTTGGTCCGGTTCACTGTATAATATTGTACCTTAAATTTGCTTGTTTATTTGATTTAAAACATGATTGGCTGAACCCTAGGTTAGAATAACTTAGCAATTTGGTTTAGGACATCCCCCATTGAACCCTAGTCATCCAGTTGACTAAGCACAGTCAAAATTAGAATTTAAGGAATGTTTAGGAGGCTGATTTTAACCGGGCGGTTTGGGTGCCTAACACCTTCCCATAACCATACCCTAAATACTTATCCGATCTCTTGTAGACCAAAGAATTGATACATTGGGTCACGAGTCAATAGAAGTCTTACCTTAGGGTGAGACTTTTTTTTTAGAGGTCCAAGACCTTAATCTAGGTGGCAACTCCAACAAGAATAAATAATTTTCATTCGATATGGATATTTCTAATCCCGAGGAGGATCACAATTTCCCATTGTCCTCACAGACCCCACGACCAAAAAGTAATGGGTTGGACTCTTTTGAGGTGGGGTCGGTTACACCTGTTTAGGCATGCGACCCTACCCTCATATTTGACTATTTTTGAGTTAAACTTCGTACCTGGTCTTGTGGTTTCTTTACGCACTTGGTCCACTTGGCTCCACCATGATAGGTAGACCTGGTACAAGGTGGTAAGATCGGTTAGTTCGATACAGGTCTTACAGGTGGTTTTTACCTTGAAGACATGGAGACACTAATTGTATAGTGGAGCATTCAACATCATGTTCGACGACATGAGTTTGGCTTACCTATATAACCAGAAGGAAACTAAAAAGAGATAAGAGATGGTGATTGGAGTTATTGAAAGACTATGTGATCAATGTATGGTACTACCCTGAGGTGGTCAATCTAATGGTTGATGCCCTAGTTATGAGCCTCAAGCTGTACCTATCAAAAGTTGGTATAAGGGAATCGGTATCTAAGGATCCCTACCTTAGTATGGTTGCCGAGTACCTTGACAAAGGCAAACTATTTCCTGATTTCATAAAGAGAGATGATGAATTATTATACTTCGAGGAATGAATTTTGTGTTGGAAAATGATGGAAACATTGAGATAAACCATCAATATGGATGCCCACACTACTGTCTACTCCATGCACCGAAAAATACAAAGATGTACTATGGTGGAGGAAGAATTCTTGATGGAATAGGTTGAAGGTCAAAGTGATCAAATGTTTATAAGAGTCTGACTTGTCAATAAATTAAGACCTTGTATGGGAAGAGGTGTAGAACTACATTGTTTTGGATTGATGTCGGTGAAAAAAGAACTTTTGGATGGAATCATTCAAGAAACTTGTGAAAAGGTCGAAGGGTTTTGAGGAAAAATTAAGATCACTCAATTTCATTACTTTCCAAAGAAGCTAATATCTTGAAGGCATTTCCCATGGAAAAATAAAGAGATTTGGTAAGAAGGGAAGCCAAGTCCTCGTTATATCGGACCTTATGAAGTACTGCACCAAAACGGAGCAATCTTACAAAACGGCTCTACTGCTAGCCCTATTTGGCATTCACATCGTCATCCACGTGTCGATGATAGGGAAGTACGTCGAAGACCTAACGCACGTATTGACCATGGAACCGGCCCTTATATACAATGGCACCTTCGACCATTGTAGACCAAGAAAGTAAAGGATTAAAACCACAATACTTATAGTTGATAGAGTCCTATGGAATGACAGTAAAGATGAATAAACTTAATGGTAAAAGGTGGATGATATCCTCAAGTGATACCATAATTGTAGGAACGTCAAAATTCGAGGATAAAATTTTTGTAAGGGGGTGTAGTTGTAAGACCCTTGCCAAAATTTTCATCCTGAATTGGATATTTCGGCTTATAACATGCCTTACCATGATAAACGAGTTGCTACGACATGGCCAAAGTGGGCAAAACACAATGGAGGATGGTTAGACTTGATCCCACACCTTACAAAAGTGAATACACTCTATTTTAGTCATATGTATGGATATCAGCTACACAAAGAAATGACGTGCGCATCAGCCTCACATAGCCAAAACTCATATTTGGTGATACGGAGGCAGCGTGCAAAGCCACCATGCAGATGGACATCAGCCACATGAAGAAATGACGTGCAGATGGATATTAGTTGCACGTAGTTGATGGACTAGTTTTTGGTCCGAAAACCCCTGGCTCGAACTAAGACCTGAAAACTTAGTCTACCAACTCCTAAACCAAAGGATTTCAGTCTACGATTGACCATGGTTCATTTTCAACCCAACAAGGGACCACAAGAGTGAACTGAAACCATTTCTCCATTAGTTTGGGTTAGTTATTCTCCAAACAACCATAGGACCCACCGAATGGGATTGGATTGTGAACCAATCTTAGTAAGGAGACTAAGTATGTTTTAAAATAAGAAAAGGAGGGAAATCCTCTGCCTTACCATTTTGAAATCTCTAATGGATCCATACCCATCATCATTGGGTGGAGATCACTCATTTCTCTCATTTCTATCCAACCTAAGACTAACCAAGAGAAAAAAGAAAGGGAATCAGATCTGACACATTTTAGAGAAGAAGGAAAAGAGAAATCTGGAAAGAAGAAGATGAAGCAGGGAGAAAGGAGAGAAAACTATAAGAGAAGAGATATAAAGGAATAACCTTCTTCTCGATACCGCCCCAGCAAGAAGGAAATAAGGAAAGAAAAAGAGGGAGGTAGCGGCCCTCAGGATCGACAACTTCAATGCTGGAGGGCTTGGAGATCGAGGGAGAAAAACCTTGTAAGTATTCTCTCCCTTTGAAACTTGAACTGTTTAATAGAAATTGGAGGAAGAAGACTTAAGTAATGGCAAAAGGAAAAATTATTCCGTCACCTTGATTGTTATGGTGCTGTAACTGAATGTCTAAGACACCATCAAGGGAAGCAACATTAACCACCATTAATGGTAGAGATGTGGATCAGGTGGACTATCATCCACAGATCCAAAAAGTGGACGGTAGTGTACATGGCATACCAGTTGAGTGAAATCGGATCAAATGGATTAAGAACAAAATGAAAGGGACTGAGAAAAATACCTATGGACTGTTGGAGACCTTGGAATGACCCTACGAGTCTCAGATCATGGACCAATAATGAGATCCAAAGGGTTGGAACTTAGATCTAGAATTAAAAACCAGATCTGGTATTTCGGTATACTATCAAATCAAAACGGTAACCATAACTTGATGTAGAAATGGAATTTTGAGCCTAAATTTCTTATACATGCTTTGAAAAATCCAAGAAACCTACCGTATGAAAATTGAGTCATTTTGGCCATGTTTTGACATGAAGTCGATGACATGTCTCTCGATTTACCTGTCATGACGTGTGGCACGTCATGTACCTCACGTGTTTTTGCGTCAGTTCTCTGCCAAACTTGGCCAGAAGCCTTCTGGGATTTTATTAGGCCCATTTAAGGGTTTGGATCCCTAGAATCATGTTCATGGACATGTTTTCTCTATTATTAAAATTGGTAACCGATGTTGCAGTTTTCATACTTGCTGTTCACTTTTAAAAACATTATCAAATCTTGGACAGCGAGTGTAAGATGTTGGAACATAGTTACCAGACCCTTGAATATATGATATCTTTTTTAATTTGATTATTAACATTGAAAGCTGATTTTATACTTTCTGTCCACTATTAAAAATGGCTTGAACCTTTGGACAGCAAGTTTATTATGTCAAAACCAGATCACGAGACCCTTGGAAATATTAATAACACAATAGGATGTTTAAATAAGCAAAAGAAAGAGACAAACAGTAAACAAAATGATTAATAGTGAAGGAAGAGATTAATAATTATTATTTCTAATGTTATCAAAGGTATGGGAGAACTTAAAGAAGTTGTTTGTAGCCATGCTTCTAATATATTTGTTGATTACCGATCAGGTGAGGGGATTAGACCCTTGTTTGGTAGTATTATTTATATTTATAATGTTGTGTGATGACATGCAATTGATAACATGCTTTTGTGTGATAACATGCCATCCAATAAATTGTGTTAATTGCTCATGCATATGCATATCTCCTGTATGCAATCAGTGAAACTCATAGTGGTTTGGAAGCAGGGTGGAATGGGATGCCTCGTAATCTCTCCATAAAAGGTAGAGCTGGTCTTGGTGATTCGTGATGTATAGTTAAGTCGGTAATGAGGAAGGTGGGTAGAATGGGATGCCTACTCCACTTCTTACGGGTGCTGCTTTGTATTGACCATATGTAACCTAGTCAAGTCACGATGTCCTATGTAGGGGCTAAGACGGGGTCGAAAGCTTGGCAATGTTATGGTCCAGTAATATGACTAATTAGGTAGACATGGTTAGTTGGACATTTAATACCTGTATAACTGTATCCCTAGCCATTAGGGGGTCATGTAGTGGCATGGGTTTAATAAAGAGTGGTATAAACAAAGCTACGATGCTCCTTCTACAAGACATAGTGTGGATGGCTGGTCAAGTCGACTAGTGGGATTATCACCTCCTTAAGTACCAGACATAGTGTGGACTTGGGATGAGTTGTGGGCAGATAGCCTGCCACACCCTAATTTTGGCTGAACTAGAAGTGTAAGTGAACCACCTCTAAACCACAGCTCACACCAGGATCTCAATAGACCATGTCAACAAACCATTCCAAGCAAACTAACCATAATCAGAGAATTATACATAGCAGTAGAATCTAATAATAAATGAACTGAATTTTTAATTGTAAATAAATAATTATTCCAATTATTCCCAGCCACAACGTTAATAAATAAATCGTTAACACCTTTTAAAAATCATCTGAAAGAATAAATAATAAAAACCTGAAGAAACACACAGTAGGAGCACTCGCATGAGACATCATGCTCGTCCTCCACTGCCTGTGTGACAACAGCAGCCACTGTCTTGTATGCTGGGGCAGCCATGAAGTCCTCAATGGTGTATCCAGCATCAACGTCTAAAAATAGTGTATATATATGGGGTGAGCTGGCAACTTAGCTCAGTAAAGCACAAGACTAATGCAACATACAAAATGCATGAGATAACATTACAATTGGGTCAGGTATTACTTACAAAATGCTATGGTAAGGTTTGGCAGCCACCGCACCTCCATGCACGAGAGTCTGAGCACACCCAACAGTCAAGTTCTAATCCACACTATTGGTGCGATCTCACATCACTCACTCCAGTATAGAGATAGAGCTAGAGTTTGGCGGGCAGGTAGAGCCACCATCCCGCATCCTCCCCCTGATACCCTACACCGCACCAACACCTAAACCCTTATTGTCAAGGGCTTGCAAGTGGGTTCTATTTCTAACCAGTCCTATATGTCATCATAGTATCTATGGCCCTATCCCAGCAAACCTCCCTACGACATAGAGATAGGGCTCGAGCCTAGTGGGTTGGCAGAGCCATAATCCCACATCCTCTACCTGATACGAAAAAGTGTCAGTGTGAGGATATATCTAGGGCTCCACTCCCCTTTACATTACATACACTAATGAAAACATTCACATGCCTAAACAAACAACTTTCCTAGCATACGAATATGCATGAACAGATAATAAAATTAAATTACAAGATGACATGTGGAATGCATAGGCAACAACCAACAGATACAGATATAGAAACAATGATTTACTATCCATTATTACTTATTTAGGGTTTGGGGTCTTGTCCCTTACCCGACGCATGATTGCAAGTCTACTCTTTGTCACAGAGTCTACTCATGTCGTCTACAAGTTCTACATGATCATATTTATAGATCAAAAATAAGTTTTAAGGGTTACAGTTGGTCAGATCCAAGTCTGACCAATAATCAGGCTTTGGAACACATACCGGTCGCAGTACCGGTCGTACTATAATAAGGTCGGTATGTGCCTGTGCTATATACCGCAGAACCATACCTCAGGCTCTTTGTTAAGCCAGTATGTGTCTCTGGTATATACTGCAGGACCATACCGTAGGACTTGAGTCCAGTCGGTATACCTCTGCGGTATATACCTGAGGACCATACCATAGGACTTGAGTCTGACCGGTATGCCCTATGGTATAGCATACCACATGGCCTCTTTGCCCAGTGCATATGGGTCCAAGAGTCCGTTCTCAGACCTCCTTCTTCCATTGGTCCTTAACTTTATTTCAGGGTCCCTCCTATACCATTATAAGAAAAGGATACATATTAGGCATATATTACTTATCGTTTAACATCGTAGAACGACATTTCTATCTTATTTAGAATAGATCTCGATGAAACTAGGGTTTTATAGTTCTAAGGTTTTGGATCAATAAGCCATTTCACGGCTTTGATCCCTAACCCAAGCATTATTATAGAGGTAGAGCACTTATCGGTGTTTGTCGAGTATCGGTGCTCTCCTCCAACGTAGAATTCCTTCTCGAATAGCCTCCTTCCTCCTTGCTCCTTCCTAAACCTCTTCTAGATGGCTCTAGGGTTTTTGAATGTTTGGAAAGGATCCAAAGAGAAGGAATGATGCAAATATATAGTGGGAGACCATTCTAGGAAGGTCCCCTATGTCTAAAAGGTTTCCTAAACTCAGATTCGAAGTGTGGGACCTACTGGAGTCCATCTCCACTCGAGAATACATACCGGTTGCATATACTGGTCTCACTCTGAGTGAGACTGGTATTGAGACCGGTATGTACTACCTCAATGGTCAAGTCTTCTGTCAAATTTGGAGGGTCTGCAACTAAAACATGCGAGGGGTCTCTCATGTACTTTTTCATTAAAAATACGTAGAACACATTGTAAACACTGGACATCGCTGGTGGCAATGCAAGGTGATAGACCACGTTGCCACATCGGGACAGAATCTCATATGGTCCCACATATCTAGGACATAGTTTTCCTTTCTTCCCAAACTGCTTTGGGCCTCTGACTGGTGATATTTTTAAGAACACCTTATCACCAATGGTGAATTGATGGTCTTGACGTATGTTTTCAGAATAGTGCTTCTGATGCACTTGAGCTGTCTTCACTCTTTCCTTGATCTGGTCCACTTCTTTACAAGTTTCCTCCACAAATTTTGGTCCTATGATCCATCTTTTTTCAACCACATTCCTTAGCAATGGAATCCAGCATTTCTTACCATACAAGGCCTCATATGGGGCCATCTGTATCGTAGCCTGGTAACTTTTGTTTTAGGCAAACTCATTGAGTGAAAGATTCTCATCCCAAGCTCCCTTAAAATCAAAACCACATGCTCGAAGCATGTCTTCTAGGATCTGGATGGTCGTCTCTGATTGACCATCTGGTTGAGGGTGAAAGGTTGTACTGAACTTCAATTTTATCCCCATGGCCTTCTGTAGTCCCTTCTAGAACTTAGATGTGAAGTGTGGATCTCTTTCAGATACTATACTCTCTGGCACACTGTGGAGTCTGACTATGTTGTCCACATATAATTTTGCCAACCTGTCCATGGTATATTGTGGTCTGACAAGAATGAAGCGTGCAGTCTTGGTGACGCGGTCTACAACTACACAAACCACATTTACTGACCTTGGAGTCATAGGTAAGCTAGCAATAAAGTCCATGGTGATGCAATCCCATTTCCATGCTAGCTCTGGTAATGGCTGTAATAAACCTACGGGCCTCTGTCTCTCTACTTTAACTTGCTTGCAGATTAGACATTGAAAGACATATCTTGCAACATCTGCCTTCATACCACTGTACTAGTACAACCTCTTTAGGTCATGGTACATCTTAGTGCTTCTAGGATGTATTGAATATGGGGTGGAGTGAACTTCCAACATGATTCAATTTCTAATTTCTAAATCCTCATTCTCAGGTATGCACAAACGTCCATGATACCCGAGTACCTTGTCTGCATCCAAGGTGAAATCATGATTGGCTCTACTCTTTTCCAAATCTTCTTGCACAGTCCTGAGGAATGGGTCTGGTGAGACAACTGCTTTTACCTCCTGTGTCAGGTCAGGTAAAATCTTTAATGCTTTAAACATCAGGGTAAACTTGTGTATCAAGCCTTACTCCACTGGATCGTCTGTCGACTTTAGTAAGAGCTGCTCTTCATTCTCCGTTGAGCATGAAATTGTAGCACATAATGCAGCATTTGTACTCAGCCCTGCTTAAGGGTTCAATGCCCATTTCCTACTCAGAGCATCTGCTACAACATTTGCTTTACCTGGGTGATACTAAATGTCATAGTCGTAGTCTTTGAGTAATTCTAACCACCTCCTATGCCTTATGTTCAGGTCCTTCAGGGTGAAATGCTATGTCAGACTTTTGTGGTCAGACATAATCTAAAATTTCTCACTATACAGGTAGTGCCTCTAAGTCTTGATAGCATAAATTATTACTGCCAATTCTAGGTCATGAGTATGAAAGTTCTTCTCATGCTCTTTTAGTTGTCTTGAGGAGTAGGCGATCACCTGTTCTCCTTGCATTAGCACACATCCCAGTCCCAAACCCGAAGCATCTGTATACAGTGTGAAAGGAAGGCCTGGAGCAGGAATAGTCAATATAGGTGCTGAAACTAGTCTTGACTTCAGTGTCTGGAAGCATTTCTCACATTCTTCTTTCCATATGAACTTCTTCCCCTTCTTGGTCAACTTGGTGAGTGGAACGACGATCTTAGAATAATCCTCTACAAATCTTCTATAATATCCTGCTAGGCCAAGGAAGCTACAAATTTCAGCAACTGTCTTTGGTGCTTCCCATCCTACTGTGGCTGTAATCTTGCTTGGGTCCACCTTGATTCCTTTAGTAGATACCACGTGACCCAAGAAGGCCACTTCATCTAGCCAAAATTTACACTTCTTGAATTTTGCATAAAGCTTATCTCTTCTTAGTCTCTATAATGTCACTCTCAAGTGCATTGCATGCATCTCCTTGTCCTTAGAGTAGACCAAATATCATCTATGAATACGATAACCGAAGTGTCCAACATGAACACTTGGTTCGTCAGTTCCATAAATGATGCAGGTGCATTGGTCAACCCAAAAGACAGCACAAAGAACTCGTGGTGCCCATACTTTGTCCTGAATGCTATCTTGGGAATATCTGCCTCTTTGATCTTGAGTTGATGATACCCTAACCTCAGATCAATCTTTGAGAACACACTTGCACCTTGCAGTTGATCAAATAAGTCATCTATTCTAGCTAGTAAGTACCTGTTCATGATAGTAAGCTTGTTTAATTATCGATAGTCCATACAAAGACGTACGCTACAGTCATTCTTCTTGACAAATAGCACAGGTGCTCCCCAAGGTGATACACTCGGACTTAGGAATCCCTTGTCCAATAATTCTTGCAGCTAAGCCTTCAACTCCTTCAACTCTATAGGAGCCATCCTATAGGGTGCTTTAGACACCGGCGCTACCATTGCCAGAAGATCTATCACAAACTCAATAACCCTGTCTAGTGGTAAACATGGTAGGTCTTCTGGGAACACATCAGGAAACTCCCACACTACCTCGATGTCTTCCATCTTTGGTAAGTCAGCAGTCACATTTACAACTGAAACGAGGTATCCTACTCTCCTATTCTCTAGGAACTTCTTTGCTTTTAGGGCTGAGAGTATAAGCTTCCTCTTCCTAGGAAACTTAGTCCCTTTGAACTATAACTCCCTTCCTTTGCTGTCCTTGAAGGCTAGCTTCTTCTCAGCACACAATAGGCTTGCTGAGTGCTGAGATAACCAGTCCATTCCTAGAATGACATCAAAATCTGACATGTCAAGCTGGATTAGATTGGCATCTAAATCGAGTCCTTTAATATGTACTGGGCAAGGTCCATAATATTCTTCTAATACCACTTCCATTCCCATGGGGGATCAAACTAATAAACATGGTTCCAAAGTATTCATGGGTTGATCTAGTCCTTTTCTAAATGACACTGACACAAAGGAATGGGTGGCCCCTGAGTCGAATAGGACTTTGGCAAGTACCCATGCTTTGTTTACTGTACCTATGTTTTTTAATTAGCCTTTAGTTCTATATGCTCATACAAATAATGCAGTAACTAAAGGAGAAAGTATAGAATCATACCAATAAGCACATCAAGTGATGCGACTACTTCTTCCATGGTAACGACATATACCTTTGCCTGATGTGGTTGCGTCTTTGGTAGTGGGCATGTTCTGGCATAGTGGCCCACTTGTTGACAATTGAGGCACTTTACGCTAGTGTACTGTCCCATTTCCTACTATGTCACTGCATCAACAAATCTAGGTGGCATAGTGCTAGCTGGTGGCCTGAATGGATGATAAGTTCTGTTGTTTCTTTCACCTTGATCCTGAGGGTTAGGCCTCTTCAGACCCCTATTCTGTGCAAAGAAACTACCTCTTTGGCTTGCTTCAATTACTCGAGCCACCTGTACAGCTTCATTGTAGATCTTTAGTCCCTACCCCAACACATGTTCTCGTATGACGCCCCTAAGACCCTTTGTGAAACAATGGGTCTTAGTTTCTTTGTCCCCCATACTAGATGGAGCGAAGAAAAATAACTCCTCATACTTCTGTTTGTATGCCTCCACGGTCATCTGAAACTGTTGTAGATTGAGGAACTCCTTTCCCATCTGGTCACAGAAGCTCCTTAGAATGTATTTTTTAAAGAAGGCCTCTTTGAATATTATCCAAGTGATTATACCATGCTTTGTTTCCAAATATGCTCTGGTCGAGTTCTACTATCCATTGGCCTCTTCCTTCAGCATATGGGTGGCATATAGAAACCGGTCTGACTCCCCAGGCCTTGAGTCCGACCAGTATGCCCAAAATAGCCTTTAAAGTCACGATTTTTGGCTTTTCCTTCACTTTTCTTTTCGGTTTTCTCTCCGGTGGTGATTCTTCTCCGAGTTGTTGAGTCTTTACAGTCCAACCGGTAAGAGTGAATCCTCTCAATCAAGTGTACCAAACTCGATTCCAAGGTAAGTTTCTCCTCTTCTTCCTCTCATTGAGAAAAATCTCATCGTCTTTCAAGCCCAAAACTTGATTTTTCTGGATTTGAGAAATTCCAACTGTGGAAAACTTCTCTCTTTATTTGAGAAGGGTTTTTGGGGTCTCAATGAGTAAAACATGTATCTTATTCAAAGTTTCATCGGTTGGTTTGGGAAAAATCCCAAAATCTCGACTTTTAACCTAGGTTTTCTAAGTTATCAATTTTTTTTCAAAATTTTATTGATATGCATCAATTTTTCTTGCCTTGTGTAAAATTGTTTGTTCATGTAACGGCATTGTGTTACTATGTATGTCCTCCTACACATATTTGGGTGAGTTTGAGGCTTTTGCTCCATTTTCTACGATTATGCTGCCAAAATTTTAAAATTTTTTGTTAATTTTTCTCTTATTTTGCTTTATTTTACAGTTTACAACATGTCTGAGTGTAGTGGTGGGGCTAAACAATCTTATGAGCTGGGTATGCATAGTCCAGACCTTACTCCCCATTTCTATGATGAGTGGTTGTTTTGGTCAGAGGCAACAGAGGCACGTTTTCCTTGGTTCCAAGGCAAGAGCATTGAGTTTGGTAGTTTTATAAATATGGAGATCCTACACAGATTCGATGTGGAGGCCGCCTTCGGGGCAATGGGATGGTTGCCCATTATTCAGTATGAAGCAACCACACGCCCCAATTTGGTAAAATAGTTCTTCACTAATCTAGAGGTAGAGGAGAATCCAAATGATTTGGAACACGCTAGGGATCTCTAGATCACCAGCATTGTGAAAGGGGTGAGGATTTCTTTCAACAAAGCTGTGTTGGCAGCACTTCTAGAGATCCCCGATGATGGTGAGTTCCTCTACTGTCCGCCCAGAGCGAAAGGGTATCTAACTGAAGGGATGAGGGTAGCAATTGCTGACCAGATTCTGTTACCAGGTAAGATCATGCTGGAAGTGAACCTTTACCCAGTACCTCGCTTATACTGCAGCATCATACACCATGATATTGTTCTCCAGAGCGGTCATTATGGGGAGGTGTCCCAATTGACCAGTACATTACATACTATGTTACTACCAGGCATCGAGTTTGCCTACCATATTTAATCATTCGAACCATAGCCCGTGATGCAGGAACCAACATATCGAGCAATCTTCCCTATGGTAGGCTGATCACGGAGTTACTAGGACGCCTAGGGGTAGACATGCAAGGCGAGACAATTTTTGAGGACACCATGACCTATGATATAGATGTAGAGGCTATCTATATGATGTAGATGGATGGTCTGGAGATTACTGATGAAGAGCTACAGGCTCGTCCACTTCTACCCAGGAATCAGGGGATAGCCACAGTAGTACCAGCAGCAGAGGTAGAGGGTGGTGAGGATGTGCACATGGAGGACATCCCTGCACCTGTACCCCAGCACATACCAGTAGCAGGACCACTCATCCTCCTTTATATATAGTGATGAGTATGTTCATGGAGATTCGTGATGCTCAGCATGAGATGAGTCGTGACTTGGCATGCCTTACCCGTAATAGTCTATGGGTCATACAGGACCAGGTGTACTGGCTTAGAGAGGCATATGAGTGGGACTATGACATCACTGACCCAATTCAACCTAGTCCCCAGACTCCCCCATAGCCAGACCTTGCCTCATTTACTTACATTTATACGGTTTATTATGATAACAAGGTAACTATCCGACATGAGGATTGTACCATGTCTTACACTTTAGATTTTCCTTCATGCTCATGTTATTAAATATTTATTTGATTTTCTCCCTAGACATCAGTGCTTAAATATTCTTCTTTCATTGAATAATATGTTATGCATCTTTTCTTAAGTCACATACATCAAACAAGCTTATGGTGTTTTTTTCAATAAAGTTTTTAATTTTCTATCTCAGTTCATTGGACTCAATTAAATGCAAAATTGTTAATTGGACAGAGCTTAGTAGCTCTGATACCAAGTTGTCACACCCCAATTTTAGCTGAACTAGAAGTGTGAGTAAACTGCCTCCAAACCACGGCTCACACCAGGATCTAAATAGATGGTGTCGAAAAACCATTCCAAGCAAACTAACCATAATCAGAGAATTATACATAGCAGCAGAATCTAATAATAAATGAACTAAATTTTTAACTGTAAATAAATAATTATTTCAATTATTCCCAACCACAATCTAAATAAATAAATCCTTTATACCTTTTAAAAATCATCTAAAAGAATAAATAATAAAAACCTAAAGAAACACACAGTAAGAGCACTCGCATGAGACATCATGCTCGTCCTCCACTGCTTGTGTGTTCACAGCAGCCACTGTCCCGTACGCTAGGGCAGCCATGAAGTCCTCAATGGGGTATCCTGCATTAACGTCTAAAAATAGTGTATATATACCGGGTGTGCTCAAAACTTAGCTCAGTAAAGCACAAGACCAATGCAACATACAAAATGCATGAGATAACATTACAATTAGGTCAGGTATAACTTGCAAAATTCTATGGTAAGGTTTGGCGGCCACCGCACCTCTATGCACGAGAGTTTCAGCACACCAAATAGTTAGGCTCCGATCCACACTAATGCTCCTGCCTCACATCATTCACTCCAGTATAGAGATAGAGCTAGAGTCTAGCAGGTAGGCAGAGCCACCATCCCACGTCCCCCCCTAATAGCCTATGCCGCACCAACACCTAAAGCCCTATTGGCAAGGGCTTATAAGTGGGTTCCATTTTACCCAGTCCTATATGTCATCACAGTATCTATGGCCCTACCCCAGTACAGCTCCCTACGACATAGAGATAGGGCTAGAGTCTGGTGGGTAAGAGCCATAATCCTATGTCCTCCCCCTGATACCCTATCCAGACCAAGCTCGCTAAGGTAGACGGCGATACAAAAAGGTGTCAATGTGAGGATATATCCAGGGCTCCACTCCCCTTCACTTTCCACACACTAACAAATTTCACATGCCTAAACAAACAACATTCCTAGCATACGAATATGCATAAACATGTAATAAAATTAAATAGCAAGATGACATGTTGAATACACAGGAAACAGTCAATAGATACAGATACAGAAACAATGATTTACTGTCCATTATTAGTTAATTAGGGTTTTGGGGTTATGTCCCTTACCTGACGCGTGATTGCAAGTCCTTTCTGCATCACAGAGTCTACTTATCACACCCCAATTCTGCACTGTTCAGAATGATATGATGAACCGCTAACAAACCAACGGTTCAACCAGGATCTCAAATAGGCTATCCCCGCGTTATCCAAACTTACACAAATCCATAATCATAATCACAGTAAATACACAATAGCGGAAGTCTTATAATAACATGAACTGAGAATCTATGTGATATTAAAATTTAAATAACAATTTATTCTGTATCAACCGAGACATAAATATTAAATATCAAATACATGTCTGAATAAATCCAATAAAGAAACCTATAAAATATCTAATCAAATACACACGAGTTGCACTCGTAAGAGGAGTCGTGGGTATCCTCTTCAGCTCCAGCTTCCATCGCCGCTACCGTCCCGTATGCAGAGGCATTTATATAATCTTCAACCGTATAACCTGCATCATCAACTAAAAATATTCGACATCGAGGGGTGAGCACACATCACGGCTCAGTGAGTAGCCAAAACAATGCAACAATACATATACATGCAAATCAATTTATACCTTTGGTCTAGTTTAAAGTTTGCAGTATGCAATAGAAAGGTTTAGGTAGCCAAAGGTCGCGTTTATTGACCCCGCCTCTATACACGAGTGTGTGACGTTACCCGAAGATCACGTTTATCGTCAACTCACATGCACCCAATCATGAACAATTTATAAGAAAGGTTACGTTTATTGCTATATAGTGCCATACGAACACGTAAGCCCCTATTGGCGAGGGCTGCAAACTGGGCTTACAACTAACCAATCCTAATGCAAAACAGTGTATCTAAGGCCTCACCCCAGCCTCCCTCAGAATGTTCATAGAGATAGATCTAAGGCCCCCCGGTAGAGTCAGAGACTACAAGGACCGAGACCACCTCCCCTGATACCCTACGACATAATAGTTCTGCTAAAGTAATCGCGATACGACGATGCCAATGCAAAAGACTTTAGTTAGAGATAGAGCTAAAGTGCTGAGACCCGCCAAAGGTTAACGTTTATTGACATTCTCATCACACCTCCCCTGATACTCGCTCGCATCAAGCACATCAACCACACACATACAAGCACATGCCTATTCCTATCATCATCATCATCATCATTTTATAAACAATAAAGTAAATATGCATGAACAAGTAATAGAAATATTGGATGGCATGCTGTATGCACATTACAAACATATTCGCATAGAATCAAGCATAGCATAGGACTCAAGAAATATAAAACAGTTTATTATTAACCAATTTAGTTTGGAGTAAAGGTTCCTCACCTTAGCTTGCTATAAGATACTTTTCTAAGCTTTAAAATCACCTTTATAATGTGATTATATTGCTAGAAGACCTAACAAAGTCGATAGAATTTAATTAGAATTAATTCCAGATTTAAAAACCATTCTTTTAACTGAGGGTCGATGCTAAGGTCGATGCTAGGGTCGATGGGTCTATCGACCCTCCCCTCTTTCTGGACTTCCCGAATGCTGAGGGTCGATGGTCAGGAATACCTAGGGTTGGATGGCCTATCGACCCTGGGTGCGACCCTCGGTGCACTTTGATATAATTTCCACTTTTTAGTCCATTTTTTGTGTTTGGAATCCTATGGCTTGCTCCTACATTCCATTCTACATCTATTCCATGGTCTGAAACCATGAACCTTCCACCTAGATAGCTTTCATGCAATTTCTTATGGTTTCCCATGAAAACCTAACCATAGCTTGATGGTTTGGGTTTCTCCGAGATCACATTCTCATTAATAACTAACCTAAGGTCTGTAGAAACTTATGAAATTAGTATCCATACTTGAGAAGATTACTTTTCTCTGAAATTCTTCTCCTTTTTGCTAAGTTCTCTTCCTTGCCTTTCTTCCTCCTCTTTTCCTTCTCTTCTCTTTCTCTCAATTCAATTAGGGTTGTGAAAGGAGTGAAAGTGGCTTAGGGACGTCCTTTAAATTGACTAGGAACATCCTAAAATAAGTCCCTTTGAAATTAGGAAAGAATCCAATCGAAAAATATAGAAATTTCCTAATTTCACTATTCAGCAGAATCCGAGGGTCGATGGGAGGGTCGATGATCCCGTCGACCCTAGGGTCTTAAGCTGTCCGACCCTCCCTTCAAAAATGAGGGTCTGACTTTCTGTTTTGGGAGGTCCGACCCTGCTTAGCTGGGTATGCGACCCTTCCCTTATTTTAAGTATTTTTGGGTCGATTTGACACCTGGGATCTCGATCTCCTTCACGCCCTTGGTCCACTTGACTCGACCATGATGGGTAAACCTGATTCAAGGTGGTAAGACCGGGTTAGATTGACACGGGTCTTACAACTCCCCCCAACTTATAAAAATTTTGTCCTCGAAATTGTACGTTCCTTCTGAATCAAATAAGTGAGGGTATTGCTTTCGCATAGCATTCTCTTCTTCCCATGTAATCTCTTCCATGTCTCTACTTTTCCATGTGACCTTAACAGAGTAGGTATCTCTGTTGCATAGAAGTTGAACCTTTCGACTAGTGAATTCTGTTGGTGTTACTTCAAATGTCAAATCATCAGTCAATTCTGGCAAATCCACTGTCAAAACATGCGTTGGGTTTTTGACATACTTCTTCAATAGGGAAATGTGAAATACGTTATGCACACTTGACATGGATGGTGGTAGTGCTAACTGATAAGCCACTTTGCCACGCTTAGCTAAAATTTCATACGGCCCGACATATCTTGGACTTAGCTTCCCTTTCTGTCCGAACCTCTTCAATCCTCGCATAGGCGATACCTTCAAAAATACTTTATCACCTATGACGAACTCCAGATCTCTTCGTCGAGTATCTGCATATTGCTTCTGACGGTTCTGAGCTGTTCTCACTCTTTCCTTGATGATGTCGACCACTCGACAAGTATCTTCAACAAATTCTGGTCCAACAATACTACGTTCTCCAACTTCATTCCAAAACAAGGGAGTTCGACACTTTCGGCCATACAGTGCTTCATATGGTGACATCTGTATTGTGGCCTGATAGCTGTTATTATAAGCGAACTCGATCAATGGTAACTTTTCATCCCATGATCCTTTGAAATCAATTACACATGCTCGTAGCATATCTTCTAGAATCTGAATTGTACGCTCTGACTGTCCATCTATCTGTGGGTGGAATGCAGTACTGAACTTCAACGTTGTACCCATAGCCTTTTGTAATCCTTCCCAAAATTTGGAAGTAAATCGTGGGTGTCTATCCGACACAATACTTTCTGGAACACCATGTAATCGAACAATATTATCCACATACAGCTTCACTAACCTTTCCAGTGTATACTGAGGTCGTATAGGTATGAAACGAGCTATTTTAGTCAGACGATCCACAATCACCCAAACTGCGTCAACTACTCGAGGAGTCAATGGTAGTCTCGTGACGAAGTCCATAGTGATTCAGTCCCATTTCCATGCTAGTTCCGATAATGGCTGTAATAATCTTGCGGGTCTTTGTCGTTCAGCCTTTACTTTCTGACAATTTAGGCATTGAGACACGAACTTAGCTACATCTGCTTTCATTCCCCTCCACCAATATAATTTCTTCAGATCATGATACATTTTTGTACTTTCAGGATGTATCGAATAGATGGTAGTATGGGCTTCTTTCATCAGTCGGTGTCTAATGTCCATACTTTCTGTTTCAGGTACACATATTCTTCTTTTGTATTTCAGTACTTTCTCGTCGTCCAAGGTGAACTCTGGGTTGGTCCTACCTTTCTTAATATCTTCTTGTACTGTTCTCAGATTAGGATCTGCTTTGATAGCTGTCTTCACTTTGTCCACTATATCCGGTATAATCTTCAACGAACATAGTCAAAAAACGGTGAATAAACCCTTGGTTGGCTGATTCATCCGTTGTATCTATCACATATTGCTCGTTGCCGTGATTGAACACTATTCCGTTGGTACACATTGCTGCAGTCGTGCTAACTTCTCCTTGAGATTTTATCATTGCTTTTTTGCTCAATGCATCCGCTACCATGTTCACTTTTCCCGGATGATACTGGATATCACAATCATAGTCTTTCAATAGTTCCAGCCATCTTCTTTGTCTCATATTCAACTCCTTCTGATTAAATAAATAAGTAAGACTTTTATGGTCTGACTTAATCTGGAATTTCTCCCCGTATAGGTAATGTCTCCATATCTTGACAGCATGTACTACTGCCGCTAGCTCCAGATCATGAGTGGGATAATTTTTCTCATGTACCTTTAACTGTCTTGAAGCGTAAGCAATTACTTGCTCTCCTTGCACAAGCACACATCTTAGTCCCAGTGCCAACGCATCAGTGTATAAAGTAAACGTCTGTCCTGGAACGGGGATGGTCAAAATCGAGGCGATTATCAATCTGGTCTTCAATGTCTAGAAGCTCTTCTCACATTTATCCGTCCACACAAACTTTTCACCCTTCTTGGTCAAACTGGTGAGAGGTACGGCAATCCAAGAATAGTTTTCTACGAATCTCCGATAATAACCAGCTAGACCCAGAAAGCTTCTGATTTCTGAAACGCTCTTTGGTACTTCCCACTTCACAATAGCCTTGATCCTTCTAGGGTCCACTTTGATTCCTTCAGCGGATACTACATGGCCTAGGAACGCGACTTCACTTGGCCAAAACTCGCACTTTGAAAATTTGGCATATAGCTTCCCATTCCTTAACCGCTGTAGGGCTGCGTTTAGGTTCATGATATGGGTTTCCTTGTCCATGGAGTATACCAATATATCATCAATGAATACTATAACCGATGTATCCAACATATCGTGGAAAACTCGGTTCATAAGTTCCATGAATGTTGCCGGTGCATTAGTTAATCCGAAAGACATCACCAAAAATTCATAGTGTTTGTATCTGGTCCTGAAAGCTGTCTTCGAAATATTCCCTTCTTTAATCTTCAACTGATGATAGCTTGATCGAAGATCGATCTTAGAAAATACTCTTGCTCCTTGTAACTGATCGAACAAGTCATCGATCCGAGGTAGTGGATATCGATTATTGATTGTCAGTTTATTCAACTCCCGATAGTCGATGCATAATCGAACGCTACCATCCTTCTTCTTTACGAAAAACACCGGTGCCCCCCATGGAGATATACTAGGTCGAATATAAACCTTGTCCAGTAGTTCTTGTAATTGCACCTTCAGTTCCTTCAGTTCCGTAGGAGCCATTCTATAGGGTGCTTTTGATACGGGTGCGGCTCCAGGTACAAGGTCTATCACAAACTCCGTGGCCTGGTCGGGTGGTAACCCAGTAGTTCCTCCGAAAATACGTCAGGGTACTCCCGCACGACATCAATGTCTTCCATTCGTGGTGCTTCCTTGGTTAGGTTGACCACTGATACTAGATACCCGATTGCTCCCTTGTCAAGGCACTTCTTAGCCTTTAATGCTGAAAGTATGAGCTTGCGTCTCCGGGAAAGTTTGGTTCCCGAGAAACTGAATTCTGCCCCTTCCTTGTCTTTGAATGTTAGCTTCTTTTCGGCGCATAACAAATTTGCAGAATGCCGAGCTAACCATTCCCAAAATGACATCAAAGTCTGCCATCTCAAGTTGTATCAAGGTTACATCTAAGGTTTGCTCTCCAATGAGAACTGGACATGGTCCATAACCCTTCTCTAGTTCCACTTCTAACCCCATCGGTGACCGTACAAGTAATTTGTAGTCTAATGTTTTGATGGGTAATTTTGTCTTCATTCCAATGACACAGATATAAATGAATGAGTAGCTCCGGAATCGAAGAGTACTCTCGCAGGTACGCCATTTATAGGTACAATACCTGTGATTTATCTTTACTTAGTCTACATGCTCATTCAATGTAATTATAACTTTAAAAGTTCCAGTCATACCTGTGACCACATCGGGTGATGCGGCAGCATCCTCTGATGTAACGGCATATACCCGTCCTTGATGTAACTGCTTCTTGGGCTTTGGGCACTCCCTTGCCATATGTTTGGGTTGGTTGCAGTTAAAACACTTCAGGACTTCAGAATTTGGCTTTGGCTGAGGTTGCACTGCTGAAGTGGTCTTGGGTGCAGTAGTAAAGTTCTGAGGACGAAAAGGCTTATACGTCCTGTTATTTCCTCCGTTGTAGGAGTTTCCGGCTGGTCTCTTGATGCCTCTGTTCTGGGTAAGATAACTCTCCTTCTGGCTCGATTCAATCACTCGAGCAATCTGGACGGCTTCATTATATATTGTCTTCTCTAAGACCAGAACATGTTCTCTGATGCTTCCTCTCAGTCCCGTGACGAACCTACGGGTTTTGGTTTCTTCTTCTTGCATACTCAGTGGTGCGAAGAAAAACAGCTCTTCATAACGCTGTTGGTACGCATCCACTGACATCTGTCCCTGGTAAAGACTCAGGAACTCCTTCTCCATCGAATCTCTGAAGCTTCGTGGAAAATATTTCTCGAAAAATGCTTCTTTATATATAGTCCATGTCAGTAGGGTGTGCTTGGTCAGTAAATATGTCTTCGTGGATTTCCACCAATGGTGTGCGACGCCCTTGAGCATGAAGGTGGCGCATAGTACTTTCTCTTCCTCTGTAACAGTCATCATGAGGAAGTTTCTCTCCATCTCGTCTATCCAGTGTGCTGGCCACAATGGATCAGACGGCTTGCCGTTGAATTCTCTGGGTTTCATCTTCAAAAATCTCTCTACTAGCCGAGAGTGATCCAGCTGATTTTGGGGGTTTGCCCCAAACATATAGGGTGGATACTGGTAATTCCCTTGAGCTGCTTTCGGTGCCTGCACTGGAATCGGTGCAGCCGGTTGTTGAGGTGTCTGAGGGGCTAGGTGGTTACCTAATGCTGCTGACTAGCTGGTCCGGTGTACATGGGTGCAGCCTGAGTGGCTTGGAACATAATTCCCATGGCAACCTGCATCTGAGCCTGTGCGTGTTGCATCTGCTGCAGCTGCTGTGCCTGATTCATCACCACTGTTGCCAACTCTGGTGGTGGAGGTGGCAAATTTGTAGGGTTTTCCGGTTCTGGATTCCCCGGTGCATAGTTATTCTCTTGACTAGTCTCGTCTACTGGTGGTGGTGGTGGGACTACGTTTCGGGTCTGTCAGGTCACCCTACGTGCAGACATAATTATTTTCCGTGATTGGTGGTGCTTGAAAATCATCAAAATAGGTGAGAAGTCATTTATATTACATGTAGGCATGCTAACCAATAAACAATTCCAATTCTAGCTCATTTTATAAAAAAAAAATGCTGTCTTTTCTATGCAGGGTCGATGGTGAGGGTCGCTGGTATGTCCGACCCTTAGTTTCCGACCCTGGGAATGACCTGTTCTTCCCGAGAGCTGAGGGTTGAGTCGAGGGTCGATGGGTATCCGACCCTCGGTATCCGACCCTTAGTATCCTGTCAGATTCCCGAGAGCTGAGGGTCAATGCGAGGGTCGATGGGTGCCCGACCCTCAGTTCCGACCCTTAGTTTTCTGTCAGGTTCCCGAGAGCCGAGGGTTGATGGGACGGTCGATTCGAGGGTCAATGGATCCAGTCGAATTGTCCGACCCTCGGACCAAAAATCAGATTTTTAAGATCCGATTCTGGGTCATTTCTCAGTATTCCTCCTCCGTTTCGACTCGTCTCTCCTCTATGAGTAGCTACAGTGCTACTCTACCATTTTTGGTCAGTTTGACTCCGGGTTTCGATGTCCACATCATCACTACAGGTATGTCCACTCATATGCACCTATTTTTAGGTTTCCTTTTCTAGGTTTTTACACATTTAACTTGTATTTTCCAAATTAAACTTTTTCCAACCGTAAAAATTCGATTTTTTATTGGGGGCTTTTGTTATTGGTGTCTCGAGGAACGAAAGCCCTCAAAAATTTTTGAGTTTCATCGGTTGGTTATCGAGAAACTTAAAATTTTCTCTTTTTGCCCTAATTTGTCAGAATTTTTGATTTTTCTTGAATTTCTTCAAATTGAGCTTCGTCAGTTAAAATTTCCTATTGTATGTGGGTTGTAGGATATGTTTTAACCTACATAAGTTCTCATGCCCACTTGAATGGTGAGAAATGGGGCTTTATGGTCAACTTACGTTGTTATTACATCAAATTTTGGATTTTTACCCTATTAACTCCTTGTTTGCTTTCTCTTTCTTATTTTGTAGATACTATGGCTCGTAACAAGGTGCCCAGATTGCGTGATCCACTTCGCTTCCGTTCGAATGAAGCTGAGGCACAGTATGCTGACTATGCCCGTAAGAAAGTGGAAGGGGGTCGCATGGTGAACTTGGCTGAGCTAGCCTTGTTCAATGTAGAGGGAGCATTTGGTGATATGGGGTGGCTCCCTGTCATCACATACGATGCGTGTACATGTCCAGATTTGGTGCGCCAGTTCTATTGTAATCTCCAGGTGGTGGGGAATTACAATGACGTTGAGCATGGTCAGGAGTTGCACATCACCAGTTAGGTCAAGGGGGTGCACATTTCCTTTGATTATCGGTAGCTGGCCGATTTGTTGGGCATTCCCTATGATGGCCCCATGGTGTACTGTGCGCCGGGAGAGCCACAGTTTGTTAAGATGGAGATGAGGGCAGAGATCGACAACCAACTGTTACGCCCTGATCGTTGGCAGATGAGAGCTTGTTATCTACGTCCAGCTCCACGGGTCTTCTGTAAGATTATCCAGCATAATCTGATTCCGCAGAGTGGGAACTATGAGAGGGTTTCTCAGCTGACCCAGTTTTTGATCTATAGCATCTACACTCGCCAGCCCGTCTGCCTTCCTTACATCATCATGCGGACTATGATTAGTGCTACATTTTCCGGTCATAGGGGTAATCTACCCTATGGACGCATGATTACAGTGCTACTGACCCGTCTGGGAGTGGATCTGGTAGATGAGAAGATCCAGGAGAAGACCTTCTCGTCGCCTCTAGATTGGGAGGCTATCTGCAAGATGGGGCTGTGAGATGCTGAGGTTAGTGAGGAGGAGAGGAATGTGATGGTGTGCCCTCACACTCGGGTCGAGATGGCTGATGCTGAGGCTGCTGCTGCTGCTGCTAGAGCTCATGTGGATCCGGTCGACGACGATCGTATGTATATGGACGTCGACTCGATGCCACCGCCTTTACCTACAATGCGGCTGGTGTTGGTACTTCTTCTGCGGCGGCTCCTGCACCTGAGGCTGGTCCTTTCCATTCGGTTGATCCTTCACTTCCACCTTCAGCCATGATGGAGATGCTGCAGGAGATCAGGGATGCTCAGCGTAGATCTGATCTGAGGATGGATGAGTTGTTGGCTGCTCAGCATGCATCAGACGCACGGATGGGAGAGCTCCTAGAGGTGCATCGTGCGACTGATCAGAGGATAGCCGGTCTCACAGCTAGTTTACAGACGACCCAGACTTAGATAGCCTGGTTGACTAGAGTCTATGCTGAGGACTACGACAGAGACCATGAGGCACCGCCTCCTCCTTCGCCTCCATCTTCCTGAGTGTATTTTTATTTTTCTTTGTACTACAGAGTAACTGTCCGGGTTGTGGACTGTACTCTGCTTTCATTATGTATATACATCCTGTTTCTCTCTCTAATTGTATGTAACTAGTTTCCCCTTCAATAGATGTATTATTCTTTTTTTAAATATGGTCTCAACCATCACTTGTGCTTATAATGTGTTAATATTACTGTTTTACTTTTATCCTATCTCAGTTAACAATTGTCTCGAATGTATGTTAGTTCGGCGGGCAAGGCCAGAGATGCTCTGATACCAAGTTGTCACACCCCAATTTTGCACTGTTCAGAATGGTGTGATGAACCGCTAACAAACCAACGGTTCAACCAGGATCTCAAATAGGCTATCCCCGTGTTATCCAAACTTACACACATCCAAAATCATAATCAGAGTAAATACACAATAGCGGAAGTCTTATAATAACATGAACTGAAAATCTATGGGATATTAAAATTTAAATAATAATTTATTCTGTATCAACCGAGACATAAATATTAAATATCAAATACATGTCTGAATAAATCCAATAAAGAAACCTATAAAATATCTAATCAAACACACACGAGTTGCACTCGCATGAGGAGTCGTGTGTATCCTCTTCAGCTCCAGCTTCCATCGCCGCTACCTTCCCGTATGCAGAGGAATTTATATAATCTTCAACCGTATAACTTGCATCATCAACTAAAAATATTCAACGTCGAGGGGTGAGCACACATCACGGCTCAGTGAGTAGCCAAAACAATGCAACAATACATATGCATGCAAATGAATTTATATCTTTGGTCCGATGTAAAGTTTGCAGTATGCAATAGAAAGGTTTAGGTAGCCAAAGGTCATGTTTATTGACCTCGCCTCTATACACGAGTGTGTGACGTTACCCGAAGATCACGTTTATCGTCAACTCACATGCACCCAATCATGAACAATATATAACAAAGGTTACGTTTATTGCTATATAGTGCCATACCAACACGTAAGCCCCTGTTGGCGAGGGCTGCAAACTGGGCTAGCAACTAACCAATCCTAATGCCAAACAGTGTATCCAAGGCCTCACCCCAGCATCCCTCAGAATGTCCATAGAGATAGAGCTAAGGCCCCCCGGTAGAGTCAGAGCCTACAAGGACCGAGACCACCTCCCCTGATACCCTACGACATAATAGTTCTGCTAAAATAATGGCGATATGACTATGCCAATGCACAAGACTTGAGTTAGAGATAGAGCTAAAGTGATGAGACCCGCCAAAGGTTAACGTTTATTGACGTTCTCATCACACCTCCCCTGATACTCGCTCGCATCAAGCACATCAACCACACACATACAAACACATGCCTATTCCTATCATCATCATCATCATCATCATTTTATAAACAATAAAGTAAATATGCATGAACAAGTAATAGAAATATTGGATGGCATGCTGTATGCACGTTACAAACATATTCGCATAGAATCAAGCATAGCATAGGACTCAAGAAATAGAAAACAGTTTATTATTAACCAATTTAGTTTGGAGTTAAGGTTCCTCACCTTAGCTTGCTATAAGATACTTTTCCAAGCTTTAAAATCACCTTTATAATGTTATTATATTACTAGAAGACCTAACAAAGTAGATAGAATTTAATTAGAATTAATTCCAGATTTAAAAACCATTCTTTTAACTGAGGGTCGATGCTAGGGTCGATGCTAGGGTCGATGGGTCTATCGACCCTCCCCTCTTTCTGGACTTCCCAAATGTTGAGGGTCGATGGTCAGGAATACCTAGGGTTGGATGGCCTATCGACCCTGGGTGCGACCCTCGGTGCACTTTGGTCCAATTTCTACTTTTTAGTCCATTCTTCATGTTGGGAATCCTATGGCTTGCTCCTACATTCCATTCTACATCCATTCCATGGTCTGAAACCATGAACCTTCCACCTAGATAGCTTTCATGCCTTTTCCTATGGTTTCCCATGAAAACCTAACCATAGCTTGATGGTTTGGGTTTCTCCGAGATCACATTCTCATCAATAACTAACCTAAGGTCTATAGAAACTTATGGAATTAGTATCCTTACCTGAGAAGATTACTTTTCTCTAAAATTCTTCTCCTTTTTGTTAAGTTCTCTTCCTTGCCTTTCTTCCTCCTCTTTTCCTTCTCTTCTCTTTCTCTCAATTCAATTAGGGTTGTGAAAGGAGTGAAAGTGGATTAGGGACGTCCTTTAAATAAACTAGGAACATCCTAAAATAAGTCCCTTTGAGATTAGGAAAGAATCCAATCGAAAAATATAGAAATTTCCTAATTTCTATATTCGGCCTAATCCGAGGGTCGATGGGAGGGTCGATGATCCCGTCGACCCTAGGGTCTTAAGCTGTCCGACCCTCCCTTCAAAACTGAGGGTCTGACTTTCTGTTTTGGGAGGTCCGACCCTACTTAGCTGGGTATGCGACCCTTCCTTTATTTTAAGTGTTTTTGGGTCGATTTGATACCTGGGATCTCGATCTCCTTAACGCCCTTGGTCCACTTGACTTGACCATGATGGGTAAACCTGATTCAAGGTGGTAAGACCGGGTTAGATTGACACGGGTCTTACACTACTCATACAGTTTAAAAGTCCTATATGTTTATATTTATATATTATAATTAAGTTGTTAGGGTTAGAGTTGGTCAGAACCAAGTCCGGCCAACAATCCCACATCGAAATACATACCGATCACGGTACCAGTCTTACTATAGTAAGGCCAGTATGTGTCTATTGTATATACCGCAAGACCATACCACTGGCTCTTTGTCAAGCTAGTATGTGTCTCCACAGGACCATACTGTAGGACTTGAGTCCAGCCGGTATGGGTCTGCTGTATATACTGTAGGACCATACCACAGGACTTTAGTCCGACCGGTATGCCCTGCCATATATCATACCACAAGACCTCTTTCTGCAACTAGTATGGGTCTGAGAGTCCGTTATTGGACCTCCTTCTTCCATTGGTCCTCGGATTTGTTTCAGGGTTCCTCCTATACTATTCTAAGATAAGGATACATATTAGGCTTAGATTACATATCATTTAACATCGTAGAATGACGATTTCATCTTTTACATAATGGATCTCGACGAAACTAGGGTTTTACAGTTCTAGGGTTTTAAATCAATACACCATTTCATGGCTTTGATCCATAACCCAAGCATTGTTACAAAGGTAGAGCACTTACCATGTTTGTCGATTGTCCGTGCTCTCCTTTAACATAGAATTCCTTTTCGAATAACCTTCTTCCTCTTTACTCCTTCCTAGATCTCTTCTAGATGGCTTTAAGGTTTGAGAGTGTTTGGAAAGGATCCAAAGAGAAGGAATGATGCATATATTGGGAGACCATTCTTGGAAGGTCTCCTACATCTAAAAGGTTTCCTAAACTCAGATTCGGAGTATGGGACCCACTGGAGTGCGTCTCCACTAAGAGTAAGACCGGTACTGAGATCGATATGTGAAAATTTGATTTTTAGGAATCGTTTCTCATGCCTAGATGCCGTGGTTCATCACCCGGCCTCATCTTCCGGTCTGATTATGGTTGGGAGGCCTGTCACGACGTAAACCATATGTTAAACCGCATTTTTGACATATGGTTCTTACGCAGCCGGCATAATACAGATCTGTACCTCAACGATGGACATACTTAGGGGATGTGCTATGCTCCATGTGTGGGACAATATCATTCTGATGGGTATGACCCATGCAGCCTAGCGACTCCATGCGTGGATTGTCCTGAGTTGGAACTTATAGTTATTGACCAGATTGTAGTTATAATATCATGCATTTTATATGTGGCATGTCTGATTCCTTGCTAGCTTGGTGGTTGAGCTTACCCCACGTGCATGCAATATTTTTAGTTGATGCAAGTGTAACCATTAGTGATTTCATTGATACTCTGAGGTACTATCCATCTGATTTGGAGGATGTTGATGCAGATAGCGACGATGATGTCCATAGCTCCAATTGCAAGTGTGTCAACTACGTCTATGGATATGCATGAACATTCTTCAATAATTCCACTAGTATTCTGATATATTAATTAATTGGGGACGTCTTGACCAAATCATTCAAATAATACTTAAGCTCTTGGAATAATATTTTGAATATTCTTAATAAATTGTAGACGTCAACTACTTTTGAATTGAGAAAAAACTTCTGCTAATTTTTGTTTGGAAATATGTGTCTTGTTTCTTTAATTACTCTGAAAAGGTTTAATTGATTTCTTTTGTGGGTAGTGTTATGGATTGGTATTTGTATATCCCATGAAACGTGATCCTAGAAGCGAATTTTTAATGCCCTTAATTAGGATGTGGAGATCTCGTCCCTTCCATAGTACCGATACGTCAGGAACGAGATGTGACAGGGCACGATGATCATTGGAAACGATGAGTCGGGGATCTCTGCTGGGGTGCACCCCTACTTATGACCATGTATGATTGACATGTGTTGTGTTAGAATACAATACATGGATAATATTGGCACGCTATACTCTAGTGGGAGCACGGTGACCCGTTGGAGCAGTGTGCCTAGGATCATTGCTGGAGTACAGCTTTACTTACTGCGTGCACATGCCATGTTGTATGATTGTTTAATATGGGTGTGAATGTTGTTAGGTGGGGTATATGAATGTGTGGTGTGTGGGAGCACAATACATGGTCATATGCCCTGGTTGCACTTTAGTGGGGGCATGGTGATCCATGGGAGCGGTGAGCCGAGGATATTTGGAGGAGTGTAGCCCTTTCAATTATATTTCTCATGCATTATGCATCAACCATGGTCAAATTACTTGTGCTTTACTGAGGGGAATTATTCTAGGCGGTGGGGTGCAAAGTACTCAGGGGAGCAGCCACTGGTATATGTTCAAGCAGTAAGGTATGAGCATGTGTTCAAGGGGGAGCCACGGGCACTAGTCCAGGGGGAGCCAGTGATAGATCCTCGCTAGGGTATAGGCCGACCATGGCTGCATACATATTTGATTTCCACTTACAATTGCTTGTTTATTTACTTTTTACATCATTAAATTATTGAAGTAGAGTTGCATTGATACCTGACTTCTCATTGAGCCAGGATGGGAGCTCACCCCTTGATATTGAAATTCCTTTTTGTGATGGCTGATATGGATCCTACTGATGTAGAGGGCATTTTTTCTTGGCGAAGGGCCGCTGAGGGATCATGTCGATGGTTGTACCTGTAAAGACTGTGTTTACGGGACCTAAGTCAGCACCTCGCCTCCATGAGTTTTGATGTCTATAAATAGATGCGGTTTGGTCTATCTACAATATTTTATTCAGATTTACTCTAGTTACTTAGAGTAGGGTATATGTAATATGAATCTTATTGTAAAACAGTTTGTAAGACATAACAGACTTATTATGTAATAATAACATTAGAAGCATCTGTTCTCTATTATGATTCCACTGTAACTCTTATGATCCTGGTGCAATTATTATTAAGTATTGTTGATTGTGTTTGGATTTTGTGTGTGTAGACTATGGGATTTACTGGTAGATCATTTTGGTTGTCGGTCATTAGAAGATTTGGGTTGCCACAAGGTTGAGCCAAATATCATGCCTTATTCCCCATAATGGGCTATGATAGGACCTAGAAGGTAATTGGGGGGATGGTCATCCAAAGGTTCGTGCCCCTAGGAGGGTCCTCCAGTTGGGATCCTCCGATTTAATTAGGCCACTTTTCCACCAAGGTGTTTTCATTGGCAGAGGGAGGTTTTTAGTCACCCGGAGGCAGGGCCAAGATCGAGCCTCCAGTTTTTCCTCCAATTCATGCCTAGAAACCAGGCATGGTCAAGGTTGGTCTCTATTTTTTGGGATTTTGTTTCCCCCACTAGCATGGCCTTCAATTTAGTTGGTGGGAATTTGATTCCAACCATTACTACATTAAATGGGAGCTATTCATGGCTCTATTATACTCCATTAAAGGAGGTGGGTGAGACCTAATTGTTTCTAGGGTTTGTTGTTGGTCTCCATTAATGGAGACCATTAATGGTGGTGTAACCACCATGGTTTTGCATTTAACATCACCATGGAAGAAGAAAAAGGTCATTAGACTTACCTCTAAGGAAAGTAGGGCTAGGGTTTAGATCTTGGGCTCTTGAGCTCTAACTCTTCTCTTCTTCTCTCACTCTCACTCATAATGGACCAAGAAGAGGAAATAAAGAGTTTAAGTTCTCCTTAAATAGAACTCATGGAGAGAGAGATTTGTTACTCAGACTCAACCAGATGCTGACAACCGGGTGAAGCATCATCTGGCAAAACATCCAGTTAGGCCAAAATGTGGCTTTTTGGTCAGCCAATTGACCTAGATGCTTTGGGATGCACAATGGGCCATCGTTGAACCACCATAATAGTCAATTCCTTAGGTTTTGAATAGTAACTTATGTAGGACTCGAATGTCACCATCGGGTCTATGCTGGGTGCTTCATTTGTCGGTGTGTTAAGACCTAGCACAGGAGGAATTCGGGTTAGTAGTGGTTTCCGAGTGCGAGTCTTACAATCACCCCAATTTATTAGAATTTCATTCTCGAAATCAAGGCTTACCTAAGTCTTAGAACAAATGCAGATACTTTTCTCGCATCTCATTTTTGCTTTCCTGAGTGGCTTCCTCAATAACGTGGCTGTGCCAATGGACCTTCACATAGGGGATAGAATGATTGTGCAGCTGCTAAACCTTTCTATCCGAGTTTGCCACTGGTTACACGGTGCATGATAAATCCTGGTCAATCTATGGAACTTTCACACTCAATATATGGGATGGATTATGAATGTATTTCTTCATAATGGAAATGTAAAAGACGTCATGAACTTCTAATAGTAAGGGAGACAAAGTCAACTGATATGCTATTTTGCCACATCACCTCAAGATCTCATATGGATTGATGTATCTAGGACTCAGTTTTCATTTATTGCCAAAGCGTCGGATGTTGATGTGGGGTGACAGTTTAAGGAAAACCTTACCATCGACTTGGAATTTTAAGTCCTTTTGCTGTCCATCAACGTAACTCTTCTACCTACTCTAGGCTGCCTTTATTCTTTCTCTGATCAGATCCACTTTGTTACAAGTGTCTTATATAATATCTAGCCCCAGAATTCTATGCTCTCCCACTTCATTCCAATACAGCAGGGTCTTGCATCGCCTATCATATAGTACCTCATATGGAGAAGCACCAACGATAGCTTGGTAGCTTTTACTGTAAGCGAACTCAATTAGGGACAAATACTTATCCCAACAGCCCTTGAAGTCTAATGCACAAGCTCAAAGCATGTCTTCTAGTATCTGTACTGTGTGCTCAGATTGTCCATTTATCTTTGGATGGAATGTGGTATTGAACTTCAACTACGTACCCTTCACTTTTTGTAGACTGTCCCATAGCTTGGACATGAATCTCGGATCTCTATCTGATGCTATGCTTGCGAGTACCCCATGCAACCTCACTATGTTATCCACATATAGCTTAGCCAACCTATCCATAGTGTATTGCAGCCTAATAGCTACAAAATTGGCTACCTTTGTGAGTCAGTCAACAATTACCTAAACCGCATCAATGTTGTTTGGTGTCAAGGGTAATCCCGTCACAAAGTCAATAGTGATATGATCCCACTTCTATTTTGGGATCGATAATAGTTGAAGTTACCTAGCCAGTCCTTATCGTTTTTCCTTCAAATGTTGACAAGTAAGATACTTATATAAAAAACCTGCCACATCAACCTTCATACCTCTCCACAAGTAGGCTTTCTTCAAGTCCTAGTACATTTTGGTACTACCAGGGTGCACTATAAAAGGAGAGGAGTGAGCTTCAATCATAATGGTCTCCTCAGTGACTTGGCAGTTTCTCGCACACATACACTTCCTCTGTATCTAATCATGCCCATGCTTGTCCATAAAAAATCTGGGTCTTGTTTTCCTGTCTAAAGTTCATGCTTGACAGTCTTCAGGCGAGCATCACTGTCAGTGGCCTCTTTGATCTCATCAAGCAAGGTAGGCTAAATAGTTAAGGTACAGAGCAGCTCTGCTATCGCCTTAAGCCATTTTGATACAACAATGTCTATGGGAGAGGGTTCAACATCTGGAGGTGGTTTAAGAACCAATGTATGGGCCATATTACGCCATTCCTCACGTTCAACTGACTCAAGGGTTTTCCCATCTACTATAACCATCGCCTTCTAATTGAGAGCATCACCTACCACATTGGTCTTGCTAGGGTGATACTTGATAATGCAGTCATAATCCTTTACTACCTTAAGCCACCTTCACTATATCATGTTTAGTTCTTTCTAGTTGAACAAGTTGATTAGACTTTTGTGATCTGACATTATGCAAAACTTCCCGTACAAGTAGTGTCTCCATATCTTTAGGGAAAAGACAATTGTTGCATGTTCTAGCTCATGGGTAGGGTAATTCTTCTCATGCACTTTTAATTGTCTTGAGGCATAAGCCACAACTTTGTCGTCTTGCATGAGTACACCACCTAACCCATACTTTGAATTATCTGTATAGATGGGGAAAGGAGCGTTCTTAGATGGAATGGTCAGAACTGGAGCCGAGACTACCTTCTATTTGAGAGTCTAAAAACTTTTCTCATATTTGTTTGACTATACGAACTTTGTACCCTTCTTCGTGAACCCAGTCAAAGTTAATGCTATTGGGGAGAAACCCTCAATAAAGTGCCAGTAATAGCCAACCAGTCCAAGAAAACTTCTAACCTCTGTAACTGATTTTGGAGTACACCAATCCAAGACTATGTTGACCTTGCTAGGATCTACTTCTAAACCTTCAGCTGATATATTATGCCCCATGAAAGCCACTTGCTTGAGCCAAAACTCATATTTCTTGAACTTGGCATACAACTTTTCCTGTCTTAGCTTCTAAAGTGCAAGAAGAAGGTGCTCCGCAAGGGCGGCATCATCAGGTGAGTAGATAAGTACGTCGTCAATGAAGATGATGACAAACTTGTCTAGGAACTCATGAAATACCCAATTCATCAACTCCATGAATGATGCCGGAGCATTCGTTAACCAAAAGAATATCACTAGAAATTTAAAGTGACCATATCATCTCCTAAACACTATCATGGGTATATCGCTTCCTTTGATCTTCAATTGGTAATAGCCCAACCCTAAGTCTATCTCAGAAAATACACTTGCCCCTTGAAGTTGATTAAATAAATAATCGATTGAGGGCAATGGATACCTATTCTTAATGGTAAGCTTGTTCAAATCCTGGTAGTCTATATATAGACTGACACTCTCGTCTTACTTCTTTACAAAGAATACTAGTACTCCCCAAGGTGAGATACTGGGTCTTATGAAACCCTTATCCAATAACACCTGGAGCTGTTCCTTGATTTCTTTCAACTCAATCGGAGCCATACAGTAAGGAGCCTTAGAAGTCGAAGCTACTCTCGGGACTAAGTCAATAACAAACATCATTTCCCGATCAGATGGTAGACCAGGTAGCTCCTCAAGATATACATTGGGGAATTCATTTACCATAGGTAAGTCTTCCAGTCTTAGTATCTAGGCTTTTGTGTCCAAGAACGATACTAAATAGCTCTCACACCCTTGGTGTAGCAGCTTGGAAGTCTGAAGTGCTGATAAGAACAACTTTCGATGCTTCTAGGTCCTATCGCCTGTACAAGCACTTTTCTAGTAGTAGGCTGGAATAAGATCTAACTTCTGGAGTACAGAACATTGGCCTGGTGTTTAGCTACCAGTCCATCTCCAAAATCATGTCAAAGTCTTTCATCTCAAGGCTGACGAGGTTAGCCTCCATCACCTTATCCTCAATGACAACGTCACACAATCCATAATAATCCTCCAGGCCGAACTTGGATCCCTGGGTGTATGCACCACTAGTGCACAGATCATCTTGCATGACAACATTCCCAACTTAGGGGTGAATGCGGGAGATACAAAAGAATACGTAGCCCCATAATCAAATAACACTCGTACAGGTGTACCAGAAATAGAAAGAGTACCTACACATACATTTATATGAATGTTAACACATGTCATGCATGATGATGCTTTCTTCTTAACTTTAAAATACTTGTGACTACTCTAGGTAAACCCTTAGCTAGGGCGAAGACTTTGCCTTGTCCTGGTGGCAGTGCCTTCTTTGCTTTTGTGCACAATCTAGCAAAGTAACTCATCTTGCATGTGCCATAAGGTACAGATGAGGCACTCGAAGCTGTAGGTCTAGGCTGATTTGCCTTTTGTGCAGACCCAATAAGCTTACTTGGAACTAGGGCCAGATTACTATATGCAAGCCTCACTATAAAAGGAGCAGATGAAGCTGTAACTAAGGAACCGGGGTGTTGTACACAGAATGACCAATTTGTAGGGCGGTTATCCATGAAGCTCATAGGCCTTTTCTGACCTTGGTAGTTCTGGTAGTACCCATCCTCTATGTTCTTTGCCGCTTACATGGCATCACTATACTTAGTCAACCTCATAAACTCCACAATTACCCTGATGTCTCTACTCACACCTAAAAGAAAACACCTTAGCTTAGGCACTTCTACTCACATGGAAGCAGGCGGGAAGTAAAATAACTTCTTGAATTTCTATTGGTATGCCTCTACTACTGTACTCCCTTGGGAAATGTTGTGGTACTCTTCCTCCCTTCTTTCCCTGAAGTTATGAGGGAAGAAGTCCTTGTAGAAAGCCTATTTGAAATATTTCCACATTATCACTCTATGTTTCCGAATCAATGTGGGCTGTATACCCTTTTACCAGTCATATGGTACCACTTCCAGTTGAAAGGTAGCACACAATAGCTTTTAGCCCTCAGTGCACATGAGAGTTTTAAGTGTCTTCTCTATTGCTTGAATCCATACAACCGGTTGCATCAGATTAGTACCAACCCCTATAAACTTTAGTGGATACATGCGCTGAAACTTCTTATCACCTTTGGCCCATCCAGTTGAGGCTATAATTGTATGCCTGCCATTCCCAGATGACTCTGAACTGGAGGCACCTATATATGTACATGTGGGCTAGGCAAAATTGGAGGTATTCCTCTACTTTGTGCTTGACCTTGCGTTGATGGAATTGGAGGTGCTCCAAGTAAAGTGGCCAATAACTTGGCCAAGACTGCCATCGTAGTCCTTTATTGTTCCTCTAAATTGTAGACGAATCCACCCATTATAGCTGTCATATCTACCGTAGTTTGCACGGGAGTTGCCTATGGAAGGTCAACAGGTGGCGGAGGTGGTGGTGAGTTTAAGCCACCATGTCCATCACTGCCTTCATCCTCTGCAAGTGGAGGGACTAAGTTTACATTAGCAGGGCAACCCCTTGGTCTTCTCCTTGGAGACATTATGTTTAATGGTTGAAGGTTGGTAGGGAAAATCTATAAATGCCCAAGTATTAGTACCAACCACATGTCACGGTAAGTAAGAGAAGAAATGCATTGAAAATTTTCATCTTCCCTAGGTCCATTTGCATATTTTTCTGAACTAGGGGTAGTAATCGGGTGCAGGTCCATCCGGTTAGGATGGGCCAGTTGGTAATCCCCCTAATTTATTGGGAGAACTAGGGGATAGGGTACCAGGTGCAATACCTTTGGGAGAGCATCCGATTTATAAGAATCCTATGGGCCCAACTTCTATAGAGTTAGTCGGCAGATGTGACAGATGGTACATCATCTGGTTAAGCCTCAGGTTTAACACTTAGATATTTTTTGAGTTTTTGTATACCGAAGGCATGAAATGGATGTAAGTTCCTCCAGTAAATTTTCAAATGCCTCCTATTAATTTTGGCGCCAAAACTCAATGTACGGGACTCTTGTTTTATCCAGAGGATCGAAGCAGAGGCATCATTTAAGTTACCGGTTCTCCGGTTCTATAGAAATTTGAGTTCTGTATAAGGACTCGTGGGTCCTCATTTGGAGCCCACACCAAGAGTCCACCGGGAGAATAGAGAGAGAAAAGGGTACTTCCAAGTTCTCCAGGTCCTTCCTTCGCGGTTCTCCGATTAAGTTTGGTGGCACACCCATTTTCACCCCACTCAGGTATTTTTCTTTCCTCTCTACTATTCATTTCCATTAGAAACCCCTCGGTTCCCATGGTTCTTTGTTCATGCTATGGGGGAATGGAAGGATTTGTCATTCCCCCCCTGCCCCCATTTTCTGTCTCAGGGTAATGGGGCATTAAACTTCCACCAAGGGGATCATTGGTTCCCCCATGAAAAACATATTTTTACTATCCCACTCTTTTCAAAAATAGCACAAGGAAATTCCCTAAATATCAATTACATTTTCTATCCTTGTGCGGGTAATATGGCATGTGCAAAGGTGGCAAGACCCATACAGCCAGGAGGTTTAACTGCTCTCGATTCTTATCTTACGACTGTAGTTAGAACTAGGCCAAGTTTGGCATAGTAGAGGTGGAGGCAGGGTGTAAGATTCGCACTCTACTAATCGAGTTTAGCCGTGTCGTGCCAGGTATTCCCATCATAGTTGGCTCGAGCGGACCAACCATGTGAAGGAACCACAAGGCTAAGTGAGTGAATCAACCCAAAAAATGGTGTATTTTGGTTGTGTGGCTGACTGAAAGCCATTTTGTGGTCGACCACTCAATCAGAATGTGAGGACAGACAATTTTAATTGAGTGGAAGCACAAACTGCATTGTGTAGTTGACGGGTTCTGTGACCACACGGACTACTACACAAATTCAGAATCGACTCCGAGATTTGGAAACATTTCAAGTTTAAGGGATCTTTCTCTTATTTAAGAGAGGACTCTACATGGAGGTTTTTCCTCTATATAAAGGGCATCCCTTAGCCTCTCCCACTCTTTTAGAACCAATTCCAAAACTACGAACCTAAGAGAGAAAGAGAAGAAAGGGAAAAGGAGACTTAGAGAAGAGAGTTAGAGAGGAGGATGCTATCCCTCTCTATAAAAGGGGCAAAGATAAGGAATCAACTCTTATAGATGTAGGATGGTTAGGATTGGTTTCCCAACAATGAGTTGATGACCTAAACATAATGTGTGATTGAGATCATATGATTTTATCAATTGAATCTCAAGAGAAACCATGGAAATAGGTTAGGGAATGAATTATTGATAAAAACCCATGAATCAAGCTATAGAATGACCCTAGGAGGTGTACCAATAATGAACCAAGTGTTAGACTGAGAAAGACCCTCAAACACAACCAGTAAGTTATGTGGTTGCATCAGTGGTTGACCACAAAATGACCATTGAGTGACCATAGACTCTCAGGAAGAATTACACAGGGTTGTGTGGTCGCATCAGGGGAAGCATGATGTGCGACCACATAGTCGACCACACAATTTTAAAAAAGCCTATTTTGAGGCTAAGCTCGATGTTAAACTATTGTAACCTAATATCATCAAACCCTAATCTAAATTCATGATTTTTTAGGTTGCCAACTAGTACTAGTTAACTTCCAAAGCTTGGAAGAGATCGATACTACGATCAAAGGTGAAGAAATGAAACCTAAACTAATTGGATAATAATAAGTTACTCTTTATTTTATTTTTCCAAGCTATGATTGATGCTATGCTTGTATAAAAGTAATGTGCATTTCACATGTCATTCAATATTACTGCTATTCCTGTTCATGCATATTTACTTTGTTGTTTTTACCTTATTATGGATGATGATAGGAATAGGCATGTGTTTGTGTGTGTAGTTGGTGTGCTGTATGGGGATGGGTGTGTGATCCCTAAACCATGCATCACATTGACATCATCGTATCGCTGTTACCTTAGCGAAACTAGTACATCGTTGGGCATCAGAGGGGTGTTCTCAGACCATGTGGTCTTTGACACTATTGAGGAGCCCTAGCTCTATCTCTATGGATGTATTGAGGGCTACTGGGGTAAGTCCTTGGTTACATATGGATGGCATTAGGATTGGTCAATTGCGAGCCTAGTTTGCAAGCCCTTGCCAGTAGGGGCATACGTGCTTGTATGGGTAGGGCATTAGGGGAAGTGTTGACAGTGTATGATCTGGATACTTTAGCTCTATCTCTATTCCATGGTGGGTGCATGTGGAATGGCAATAGTGTTTGATCCATTGGGCAGATTCACACACTCATGTATAGAGGTGCGGTGGCCGCCAATCCTTTTTATAGCACAGTTGCAAACTTAAACCGGACCAAAGATAATGAATTGAATGCATGCATATGTTTGGGCATTGTTTTGTTTACTCACTGAGCTGTTGTAAGGCCCGTAACGAACTAACCCGGTCTTACCACCTTGAAACAGGTCTACCCATCGTGGTCGAGCCATATGGACCAAGTGCGTGAAGGAGATTACGATCCCAGGTATTAAACTGACCCAAAAACACTAAAATAGGGGGGAGGGTTGCACACCCAGCTAGGCAGGGTCAGACCACCCAATATAAAATTCAGACCCTGAGTTTCTATCCGGGGGTCGAACAACTTGGAACCAGGGCTCGACGGGATCTCCGACCCCCTCATCGACCCCCAGTCTGTTGACAGAAATCGTGATTTGGAAACTTTCCAAATTTCAATGGGATTCCTTCCTAATCTCAATGGGACTTATTTTGGGAGTTTCTACTCTATAAATAGGACGTTCCTAAGCCTCTTTCACTCCTTTTAGAATCCTAATTGGATTGAGAGAGAGAAGAGAAGGGGAAGAGAAGGAGAAGAGAAGGAAAGTGGAGAAGAATACCAAAGAGAAGGTTTCAGAGAAAGAAGTCTATATCTTAGGTATGGATACTTTCTCCATGAATTTTTTAAGAGCTTAGAGTAGATAGTGAAGAGGGTATGATCAAGGAGAAACCCAAATCATCCATCCATGGTTAGGTTTCAATGGAAACCATGGAGGAGATCATTAAAATCATGTAGGTTAATAAACTATAGTTTTAAACCATAGAACATGTATGGAATGGATTATAGAAGCAAACCATAGGACCCAAAAATGAAAGAATGGACTGTAGAATGAAAATCTTGACTAAACCCACGGGGGGTCGCACGTGGGGTCGATGGAGAATCGACCCTACCAGACCCTAACATCGACCCCCAGTATTCGAGAAGTCCAGAAAAGGGGTTGTCTCACCCAGGGTCGATGGAACATCCGACCCTGGCATCGACCCTACTATAGGGGGTCACAGAAAACTGCTACCCTACCTGTGACCCGTCCTGCGACCCCCAGTTAACAGCAAGCTTTAAAAATTAGAATTAATTCTAATAAAATTCTATCGACTTGATTAGGTCTTCTAGTGATATAATAGTGATATTAAGTTGATTCTTAAAGCTTGAAAGAAGATCTACAATCAAGCAAAGGTGAGGGGACAAGACCTAAATTAATTGGTTAATAATAAACTATTTTTATTTCTTGAGTCCAATGCCATGATTGATTCTATGGGTGTATGCTTGTCATGTACATTTAACATGTCATCCAATATTTCTATTTTTACTATTCATGCATATTTAAATTTATTGTTTAAAACATGATGATGATGATGATGATAGGAATAGGCATGTGAATGTATGTGTGTGGTTAGTGTGCTTGATGCGAGCGAGTATCAGGGGGGGGTGTCATTGGCCGGGCCTCAACACTCTAGCACTATCACTAACTCAAGTCGTGTCCACTGACATCGTCGTATCGCCATTACCTTAGCAGAACTATTACGTCGTAGTGTATGAGGGGAGGTGGTCTCAGACCGTGTAGTCTTTGACTCTGCTGGGGGCCTTAGCCCTATCTCTATGGACGTATTGAGGGATACTGGGGTGAGGCCTTGGATACACTGTTTGACATTAGGATTGGTTAGTTGCGAGCCTAGTTTGTGAGCCCTCGCCAGCAGGGGCTTACGTGTTGGTATGGGTAGAGTATCAGGGGAAGTGTCATAGGCCGGGCCTTAGCACTTTAGTTCTATCTCTATTCCTTGGTAGGGTGGATGGGGATGACAATAAACGTTAACCTTTGGTCGGGCCTTTACACCCTGTGCATAGAGGCGAGGCAGCCACCTGACCTTTCTATAGCGCATTGCATACTTATTTACCAGACCACAGATATGAATTGAATGCATGCATATGTTTGTTGCATTGTTTTGTTTGCTCATTGAGCCATGATGTGTGCTCACCCTTTCGACGTCAAATATTTTTAGTTGATGATGCAGGTACCACGGTTGAAGACTATATAAATACTTCTGTGTACGGGCACGTCGCTGCAATGGAAGCTGAAGACTTAGTGGAAACGCATGATCCCTCATGCGAGTGCAATGCATGCGTTTTCGATTAGATTTTCATTTGAATTTATTAAGGAAATATAATTGATATTTTATTTACTTATGTCTCAGTTGATACAGCATAAATTGATACTTTATCTATGATTATCACAATTAGATTCCTCAGTTCATATATTATTAAGACTTCCGCTATTGTATATTTATTCTGATTATGGTTGTGGATGTGTATGGTTTTATTTTCAACGGACACAGCCTATTAGAGATCTTGGTTGAATCGTTGGTTTATTAGCGGTTCATCACACCAATCTGAATAGTACGGAATTGGGGTGTGACAACTTGGTGTCAGAGCTCTCAGGCCCTGTCTGTGAAACCAGTATACTTCCACAATAGTTCGTGAACTGAGATAGGATAAAATTTAAAAAGATGTAATAATAACACACCATAAGCATCTGTGTTGTTTGAGACAAAACTGAAAGTGAATAATGCATCTATTAAATGAGAAACAAATTTATATACAACCATAAGAAGAACAAATATTTATATATATGACTAAAGTAGAGTACAGTCCACAACCCAGACAGTAAATCTGAAGTGCAAAAAGAAAGGTAAACGAAAATACATCAAGAAGCTGGAGGAGATGGGGGAGGCGGTGCCTCACGATCTCTATCATAGTCCTCAGCATAGGCTCTAGTCAACCAAGCAATCTAAGTTTGGGTCGTCTGGAGACTAGCTGTGAGATCAGCCACCCGCTGGTTGGTCACGCGCTGAGCATCCCTAAGCTCTTCCACTCGCTGATCGGACAAGCGCTGAGCCTCTAGAAGCTCTCCCATCCTCAAATCAGACATACGCTGAGCCTCTCATATCTCATGCAATATCCCCATCATGTCATCAGAGGGTGCATACGAAGGACCAGCTGCATGTGAAGGACCAGCTAAAGAAGAAGGACCAGCTCCTATAGCATGAGTAGGTGATGGAGGAGGTATGGCATCCACATCTATGAACAGATGATCGTCATCATCCCCATGAACCCCTGCTACAGCGGCTGCTGCTATTGCCTCAGCGTCAGCCATCTCTTCTCGAGTGTGAGGGCGCACCATCGTATTCCTCTCCTCATCGCTGACCTGGGCATCTCGAATGCCCATTTTACAGATGGCCTCCCAATCCAGAGGTGACGAGAAGGAATTCTCCTGAATCCTTTCATCCATCAAGTCAACACCTAGACGGGTAAGCAGTGTAGTGATCATGCGTCCATAAGGCAGGTTGCCAGACGGGCTGCCTAGTGCATATATAGTACAATAAATACTGGGTCAACTGGGAGACCCTCTCGTAATGTCCACTCTATGGTATCAGGTTGTGCTGAATAATCTTGCAGTACACCCGTGGATCTGAACGTAGGTAACTCGCTTTCATCTCCCAGCGATCAGGTCTGATGAGTTGACGGTCTATCTCAGCCCTCATCTATAATGAAAAGAACTGGGGCTCTCCAGGGGCACAGAACACGAAGGATCCGTCATATGAGATACCCAGCAAGTCTGCTAGTTGTCGATAGTCAAAGGAAATCTCAACTCCCTTGACATAGCTAGTGATCCTGAGCTCACTACCCCTCTCAACGTCGTTGTAATCCCCCACCACTTGCAGATTACAATAGAACTGTCGTACTAAGTCAGGACAGGTATAGGCGTCATAGGTGATGACAGGAAGCCAACCAATGTCACCAAAAGCCCTCTGTACGTCGAACAATGCTAGGCTAGCCAAGTCTACCCGGCGACCTCCCTCTACCTTCTTATGAGAATAGTGGGCATACTGTGTCTCCGCCTCGTTAGAACGGAAGCGGACTGGGTCATGAACCTTGGGTACTTTGGTATGGGCCATAGTATCTGCAAAACAAAGAGAAACAGATATTGGGTTAGTAAAGATGGAAAACCCAAAAATTTTGACAGTATAACGACGTAAATTGATCAAAAGCCTCACTTTTCACCCATACACGTGGGCAGGAGGACTTATAAGGGTTTTAAACAATCTTGCAAGACTCATACAGTTGGAAATTTCATTTAAAAAGATCGAATTTGATGAAATTTCAAGAAATTCAAAAATCTTGACAAATTAGGGCAAAAATGGCAAAATTCATGTTTCTCGATAACCAATCGATGAAACTCAAATATTTTGAGGGCTTTCGTTCCTTGAGTCACCAACAACAAAAGCACCCAATAAAAATCAAATTTTTACGGTTGGAAAAAGTTTAATTTGAAGAAAACGAGATATACGAGCAAAAACCTAGGTAAGGAAACCTAAAAACAAGAAAACGTAGAAGATATACTTGTGGAGGAGGTGTAGACGTCGAAACAAGAAGCACAAACAACCAACGGATCGGAGTTGTCATTGTAGCAACTCAGAGGGACGAGACGAGTCGGAGTGGAGGAGAAAGAATGGTAAATGGACTCTGAATCGGAACATAAAAATCTGATTTTTAGTCCAGGGGTTAGAGAATTCGACAAAAACCATCGACCGACCCATCGACCCCTCATCGACCCGCGGCTCTCGATAATCTGACAGAGAACCAGGGGTCGAACCTAGGGTCAGACACCCATCGACCCCCATATCGACCCTCGGCTCTTGGTAAGAATCAATGATTCCCAAGGTCGATCGTAGGGTCGGATAACCATCGACCCCCACCATCGACCCTGCATTAAAAAGATAGTAATTTTTGACAGAATGATCTGAAAAGTTTGAAAATACCAATTGTTAGTGGTTTTAAAATATGAGAATGAAGTATATAATGATTCCTCACTTGTTCTATGATTTTCAGGCATTTTCACTATCGGATTAGATAATGGATGGACGCAGAGTGACCAGGCGAAGCCGTAACTCTATCCCACCACCACCACCTGTGGGGGAAGACAGCCAGACACACCCGGAAACACAGGGTAATATGAACACAACACCATCGGTAATTAATGGGCAGACAAATCCTACAAATCTGCCAGCTCCACCTATAGACCTGGCTACAGTCATAATGAACTTGGCCCAACAGCTGCAGCAAATACAATAGGCACAAGCTACTATGCAAGTTTCCATAGGCATAACTTTTCCAGCTGCACAGACACCACTAATGCCAGCAGGACAGGCAAGCATGGTACCAGGAGGAACTAACACAGTACCCCACGCACCTCAGACTCCCATCACGCAGGCTCAAGTACAAAATCCTGAGGTAGCTCAAGGAGGATATCAATACCAACCACCTATGTATGGGTCGTTTGTCCCGCAACAACTAGACCACTCTAGACTGGTGGAGCATTTTCTGAAACTGAAGCCCAAAGAATTTAATGGCAAGCCAGCAAATCCTTTATGGCCGGCATACTGGGTTGACGAAATGGAAAGAAATTTTATGATGTTGACAGTAAATGAATAAGAAAAAGTGTTGTGTCCCACCTTTATGCTGAAAGGAGATGCACACCATTGGTGGGGGTCTACTATGACATATTTATTAACAAAGCACGCCCAACTGACTTGGGATATTTATAAGGAGGCATTCTTTGAGAAGTAATTTCCTAGAAGTTTCAAAGATTCTATGGAAAGAGAGTTCTTGAGTTTATATCAAGGGCAGATGACCGTGGATGCATATCAACAGCGTTATGAGGAGCTGTTCTTCTTTGCACCCGCCAGTATGCAAGAGGAAAACACCAAGACCCGAAGGTTCATCATGGGACTTAGGGGAAGCATCTGCGAGCATGTTCTGGACATGAAAAGAAAATCTATAATGAAGTGGCACAAATTGCTCGAGTTATAGAATCGAGCCAGAAGGAGAGTTATTTCATGCAAAATAGAGGTATAAAAAGGTCAGCTGGAAATTCTTATAACGGAGGGAATAACAAGACATTCAAACCCTTCTGTGCTCAAGGCTTGGCCGCTGCAACCAAGACTACTCCTGTAGCTCAACAACAACAAAAGCCAATTACTGAAGGGATAAAATGTTATAACTGCAATCAAGTGGGACATATGGCAAGGGAATGTCATAAGCCCAGGAAGCAGCTACATCAAGGACGAGTTTACACGGTTACATCTGAGGATGCTGCTGCATCGCCTGATGTGGTCACAGGTATCGTACCTATAAATGGCATACCTGCCAGAGTACTCTTTGACTCAGGAGCTACTCATTCTTTTATATCTGTGTCATTTGAAAAGAAGCTGAATTTACCCATCAAAACATTAGATTACAAACTACTGGTACGATCACCGATGGGATTAGAAGTGGAATTAAAAAAAGGTTATTGGCCATGTCCAGTTCTCATTGACGAGAAAATCATAGATGCAACCTTGATTCAACTCTAGATGGCAGACTTTGACGTCATCTTGGGAATGGACTGGTTAGCTTGGCATTCTCCAAACCTAGTATGTGCCGAAAAGAAGCTGACATTTAAAGACAAGGAAGGTGTAGAGTTCAGTTTTGCGGGAACCAAACTTTCCCATAAACGAAAGATCATACTCTCTGCGCTAAAGGCTAAGAAGTGCCTGGAGAAAGGAGCAGTCGGGTATTTAGTATCTGTAGTCGACCTTACCAAGGAAGCACCACGAATGGAAGATATTGATGTCATGCATGACTTTTCAGATGTATTTTCTGAAGAACTAGCAGGATTACCACCCGAACGAGCTACAGAGTTTGTTATAGATCTTATACCTGGAGCCGGACCAGTATCAAAAGCACCTTATCGACTGGCTCCTACTGAACTGAAGGAATTGAAAGTACAACTACAAGAACTGCTGGACAAGGGTTACATTCTCCCTAGCATATCACCATGGGGAGCGACAGTATTATTCGTAAAGAAGAAGGACGGTAGTGTTCGATTGTGTATGGACTACCGAGAACTAAATAAACTAACAATCAAGAATCAATACCCATTGCCTCAGATCGATGACTTGTTCGATCAGTTGCAAGGAGAAAAAGTGTTCTCCAAGATCGATCTTCGGTCAGGCTACCATCAGTTGAAGATTAAAGATGGTGATATTCCTAAGACAGCATTCAGGCCCAGATACGGACATTATGAATTCTTGGTCATGTCTTTTGGATTGACAAACGCACCAGCAACCTTTATGGAACTTATGAACCGGTTTTTCCATGATATGTTGGATATGTCGGTTATTGTATTCATTGATGATATATTGATCTACTCCAAGGACAAGGAATCTCATATTAAGAATCTTAATGACACTCTACAAAGATTAAGGAAAGAGAAGCTTTATGCCAAATTTACAAAGTGGGAGTTTTGGCTAAACGATGTCATTTTTCTAGGTCATGTAGTATCCGCTGAAGGAATTAAAGTGGTTCCCAGCAAGATCAAGGCTATCGTGAAGTGGGAAGCACCAAAGAGCGTTGCAGAAATTATAAGTTTCTTGGGTCTAGCTGGGTATTGTCGACGATTTGTGGAAGACTATTCCCGAATTGCCGTACCTCTCATCAGTTTGACTAAGAAGGGCAAAAAGTTTGTTTGGACTGAGAAATGCGAGAAGAGTTTCCAAACATTGAAGGCTAGATTGATATCCGCTCCAATCTTGACTATTCTGATTCTAGGACAGCCATTTATCTTGTACACTGATGCATCAGGATTGGGATTAGGAAGTGTACTTATGCAAGGAAAACAAGTAATTGCCTATGCCTCAAGACAGTTGAAGACACATGAAAAGAACTATCCCACTCATGATCTGGAACTAGCGGTAGTAGTACATGCTATCAAGATATGGAGACACTACCTGTACGAGGAGAAGTTTCAGATTAAATCAGACCATAAAAGTCTTACTTATATATTTAATCAGAAGGGGTTGAATATAAGACAAAGAAGATGGCTAGAATTATTGAAAGACTATGACTATGATATCCAGTATCATCCGGGGAAAGCTAATGTAGTAGCCGATGCGTTGAGTAGAAAGGCAATGATAAAATCTCAGGGAGAAGTTAGCACAATTGCCGCAATGTGTACTACCGGGAAGGTATTCAATCACGGTAATGAGCAGTTTGTGATAGATGCACCGGATGGATCAGCCAACCAAGGGTTTATTCATCGGTTTTCAAATATGTTTGCCGCATTGAAGATTATACCAGATATAATTGATGAAGTAAAGACAACTGTCAAATCAGATCCTTACCTAAGAACGGTACAAGAGGACATTGAAAAGGGTAGGACTATCCCTGAGTTCACCTTGGACGAAGAAAAGGTACTGAAGTACAAATGAAGAATATGTGTACCTCAAACAGAAAGCTTAGACATTAGACACCGATTGATGAAAGAATCCCATACCACCATCTACTCGATACATCCTGGAAGTAAAAAAATGTATCATGATCTAAAGAAATTATATTGGTGGAGAGGAATGAAAGCAGATGTAGCTAAGTTCGTGTCTCAATGCCTAAATTGCCAGAAAGTAAAGGCTGAACGACAAAGACCGATAGAACTGTTACAGCCGTTACCGAAACCAGCATGGAAATGGGACTGCATCACTATGGACTTCGTCACAAGATTACCATTGACTCCTCGAGTAGTTGACACAGTTTGGGTGATTGTAGACCGCCTGACTAAAACAGCTCGCTTTATACCTATACGACCTCAGTATATACTAGAGAGGTTAGCTAAGCTGTATGTGGATAACATTGTGCGATTACACGGTGTACCTGAAAGCATTGTGTCCGATAGAGATCCACGATTTACTTCAAAGTTATGGAAAGGATTGCAAAAGGCTATGGGTACAACATTGAAGTATACAACTACATTCCATCCACAGACAGATGGACAGTCAGAGCGTACAATTCAGATTCTAGAAGATATGCTTCGAGCATGTGTAATTGATTTTAAAGGATCATGGGATGAAAAGTTACCATTGATTGAGTTTGCTTATAACAGTAGCTATCAGGCTACTATACAGATGTCACCCTATGAAGCACTGTATGGCAAGAAGTGTCGAACTCCTTTGTTTTGGAATGAAGTTGGGGAACATAGTATTGTTGGACCGGAATTTGTTGAAGAAACTTTTCAAGTGGTCGACATTATCAAGGACAGAGTGAGAACAGCTCAGAATCGTCAGAAGCAATATGCAGATACTCGACACTGAGACCTTGAATTCATCGTGGGTGATAAAGTATTGTTAAAAGTATCGCCTATGCGAGGTTTGAAACGGTTCAGACAGAAAGGGAAACTAAGTCCAAGATATGTCGGGCCATATGAGAATCTAGCCAAACGTAGAAAAGTGGCATACCAGTTAGCACTACCACCATCTATGTCAAGTGTGCATGACTTATTTCATATTTCCTTATTGAAGAAGTATGTCAAGGATCCGACGCATGTTTTGACAATAAACCTACCTAATTTGACTGAAGATTTGACATTTGAAGTAGCACAAACTGAAATCACTACTCGAAAGGTTCAACGACTACGCAATCGTGATATCTATTCTGTTAAGGTCACCTGGAGAAGTAGAGATAAGAAAGAAATCACATGGGAATAAGAGAATGCTATGTGAAAGCAATATCCTCATTTATTTGACTCGGAAGGTATGTACAATTTTGAAAAAGAAATTTTTGTAAGTAGGGGGGAGTTGTAAGACCCGTATCGAGCTAACCCGGTCTTACCACCTTGAAACAGGTCTACCCATCGTGGTCGAGCCAAATGGACCAAGTGTGTGAAGGAGATAACGATTTCAGGTATTAAACTTACCCAAAAATACTAAAATAGGGGGGAGGGTCACACACTCAGCTACGCAGGGTTGGACCCCCCCAATATAAATGTTAGACCCTGAGTTTCTAACCCGAGGTCGGACAACTTAGAACCAGGGGTCGACGGGATCTCCAACCCCTTCATCGATCCCCAGTCTGCCGATAAAAATCGTGATTTGGAAACTTTCCAAATTTCAATGGGATTCCTTCCTAATCTCAATGGAACTTATTTTGGGACTTTCTACTCTATAAATAGGACGTCCCTAAGCCTCTTTCACTCCTTTTAGAACCCTAATTGGATTGAGAGAAAGAGAAGAGAAGTGGAAGAGAAGGAGAAGAGAAGGAAAGTGGAGAAGAAGACCAAAGAGAAGGCTTCAGAGAAACAAGTCTATTTCTCAGGTATGGATACTATCTCCATGAATTTCTTAAGAGCTTAGAGTAGATAGTGAAGAGAGTATGATCTAGGAGAAACCCAAATCATCCATCTATGGTTAGGTTTCAATGAAAACCATGGAGGAGATCATTAAAATCATGTAGGTGAATAAACTATAGTTCTAAACCATAGAAAATGTATGGAATGGATTATATAAGCAAGCCATAGGACCCAAAAAACAAAAGAATGGACTGTAGGATGAAAATCTTGACTAAACCCACGGGGGGTCGCACGTGGGGTCGATGGAGAATCGACCTTACCAGACCCTAGCATTGACCCCCAGTATTCGAGAAGTCCAGAAAAGGGGTGGTCGCACCCAGGGTCGATGGAACATCCGACCCCGGCATCGACCCTACTACAAGGGGTCGTAGAAAACTGCTACCCTACCTGCGACCTATCCTGCGACCCGCAGTTAACAACAAGCTTTAAAAATTAGAATTAATTATAATTAAATTCTATCGACTTGATTACGTCTTCTAGTAATATAATAGTGATATTAAGTTGATTCTTAAAGCTTGAAAGAAGATGTACAATCAAGCAAAGGTGAAGGAACAAGACCTAAATTAATTGGTTAATAATAAACTATTTTTATTTCTTGAGTCCAATGCCATGATTGACTCTATGCGTGTATATTTGTCATGTGCATTTAACATGTCATCCAATATTTCTATTGTTACTGTTCATGCATATTTAAATTTATTGTTTATAACATGATGATGATGATGGTGATAGGAATAAGCTTGTGAATGTATGTGTGTGGTTAGTGTGCTTGATGTGAGCGAGTATCAAGGGGGTGTCATAGGCCGGGCCTCAACACTCTAGCTCTATCTCTACCTCAATTCTTGTCCACTGACATCGTCGTATCACCATTACATTAGCAGATCTATTATGTCATAGTGTATGAGGGGAGGTGGTCTCGGACCGTGTAGTCGCTGACTCTGTCGGGGGCCTTAGCCCTATCTCTATGGATGCGGGGGTAAGGCCTTAGATACACTGTTTGACATTTTGGTTAGTTGCGAGCCCAGTTTGCGAGCCCTCGCTAGCAGGGGCTTACGTGTTGGCATGGGTAGAGTATCAGGGGAAGTGTCATAGGCCGGGCCTCAGCACTTTAGCTCTATCTCTATTTCATGGTAGGGTGGATGGGGATGACAATAAATGTTAACCTTTGGGCGGGCCTTTACACCCTGTGCATAGAGGCGAGGCGGCCACCTGACCTTTCTATAGTACATTGCAAACTTATTTACTAGACCACAGATATGAATAGATTGCATCCATACTTTTGTTGTATTGTTTTGTTTGCTCACTAAGCCATGATGTGTGCTCACCCTTTCGACGTCGGATATTTTTAGTGGATAATGCAGGTACCATGGTTGAAGACTATATGAATACTTCTGTGTACGGGCACGTCACTGCAATGGAAGCTGAAGACTTAGTGGAAACGAATGATCCCTCATGCATGTGCAATGCATGCGTTTTCGATTAGATTTTCATTTGAATTTATTAAGGAAATATAATTGATATTTTATTTACTTATGTCTCAGTTGATACAACATAAATTGATACTTTATCTATGATTATCACAATTATATTCCTCAGTTCATTTGTTGTTAAGACTTCCGCTATTGTGTATTTATTCTGATTATGGTTGTGGATGTGTATGGTTTTATTTTCAATGGACACAGCCTATTAGAGATCCTGGTTGAACCGTTGGTTTATTAGCGGTTCATCACACCATTCTGAATAGTGCAGAATTGGGGTGTGACAGCAGTGATGTGTGCTTAGCCCTCGACGTCCAATATGTTTAGTTGATGAAGCAGATCCTATAGTGGAAGACTATATGGAGGCGCCATCGTATGGATAGGTGGCTGCAATGGATCCTCAAACTATAAAAGACGAGCACAACTCTATTTGTTAGTATTTTTAGTGTCTTTATTCTTACTTTATCCATATTTTGGATCATGGGAACATGTAATAGACTCTTTAATTATGTTTTGAGTTGTTGAAGATAATTGGATTATTTACCGTTTATCATGTTAGACACTCAGTTCATTATTTATAAGTCTTCTGCTATTTATTTTACTATCTCTGATTATGTTGTGGAATGTGTATTTGGTTTAGATTATTGGCATGATCTTTATGATATCCTAGCTTGAATCATTGGTTCTTATGACGGTTCATCACACTTCTGGTTTGCCCAGAATTAGGGCGTGACAACTTGGTATTAAAGCTCTTAGGCCCTGCCCATTAAACCTGAATACGTCCACAACAGTCCATGAACTGAGTTAGGATACAAATAAAATCTATAATAAAGACACATCATAAGCACATTGTTGATTGAGACGAAAATTAAGCAAGACCATAATGCACATAAAGAAAAACAAAAACAACAAAGTATGCCCAAAAGATAAGTAAAGATAGTGTGTATCCGAAGGCAGAGTATACTCCACATGCTTGATAGTTTCTCTATAAAGATCAAAAAGAGAACTATAAATGACAGAAATATGGAGATCTATCACTAAGCTAGAGGAGTAGGAGGAGGAGGCGCCTCTCGTTCCTTATCGTAGTCCTCGTACACCCTCGTAAGCTAGGCTACCTACACCTGGGTGGCACGGAGACTATCAACAAGATCTGCTACCTGCTGATCTGTAGCACACTGAGATTCTTTGATATCTCGTAGGAGTGCCATCATATCATCTGATGGTGGACGCGAGGGACAAACAGTGGAGGTAGTATGAGAAGGGCCAGCTCCAGTGGTATGCAGTGGTGAAGGAGGGAGATGTCATCCACATTCATGTACATCCGATCATCATCATCATCGTCATCATCATCACTCTCTGCCATGGCTACAGCTCGATGTGGTAGACAGACCATAGCATTCTATTTCTTGTCATTGACCTGCACGTTCTATATCTCCATCCTATATATGGCCTCCCAGTCAAGGTCCCCAGAGACTGTATCCTCGTAAATCCTCTCACCCTCCATGTTTACTTGTCGGCGGGTAAGGATGGTAGTGATCATATGATCGTATGGTAGGTTACCCTTTAGGCTGATCGTTACAGCTCATTACATGGTGTGAATAATGATGTAAGGCAGACATACGGGTTGCCTAGTGCTGATGCAGTATAGTAGATACTGGGAGAGCTAAGAGACCATCAAGTAGTGCCTACTTTGTAGCACTAGGTTATGCTGGATGATCTTACAATAAATCCAAGGCTCGGGATGCAAGTTGATCTCTCTCATTTTCTAGTGATCACTCCAGAGGATTTAATTATTTATCTCAGCATGCATCCTCATCGACAGAAACTGGCACTCTTTTGGGGTGCAATAGACCAATGGACTATTGTTAGAAATTCCAAGGATGTTAGCCAACTGCTGACAGTTGAATGAAATGGGAACCCCCTTCACCCAACTCATGATCTTGAGGTCCTTACCTCTATCCACATCCTCTGGATCTCCCTCAATCTGAAGGTTGTAGTAAAACTGCTTTACCAAGTTCGGATGGGTACACCCCTAGTATTGAATTACTGGGAGCCAACACATAATCTGGAAGGCATTTTCAATGTCAAAGAGGGCAAGGTTTGCGAAGTCCACAAATCGTCCTACTTTCACTTTTGTGGCCCAAAACCAAGGGTAGTGTGTCTCAGCTTTAACTGACCTAAAGTGAATGGCATCATGGACCTAGGGAACCTTCGTACGAACCATGTTATCTACAAGGAACATAAACCAATGAAAAAAAGTTGTTAGTTATTCAAATTTCAAGAGAATTTCGGCATTATAACTACGTAATTTGGCCAAAAGCCTCATTTTCGCCCAATCGCTTAGACTAAAGGACTTACATTAAGGGAAACATAACCATGGAAATTATTACAATCAGCAACCTGTGTATGGGTTTTCTGCATAAAATCAGCTTGACCAGTCTATGGTGATAAAGCATTTCCTGAAAATAAAACTGAAGGAATTCACGGGTAAGCCTTTTGACCCATTATGGCTGGCCCACTGGATTGATGAAATGGAGAGGAATATCATGATGATGACTATTACAGAAGAAGGGAAGATTCTATGTGCAACCTTTATGCTGAAAGGTGATGCACATCATTGGTAGAATTCTACTCGTGGTTATCTTCTAACCAAGCATACCCATCTGACATAGGTTATATTCAAAGAAGCTTTCTTTGAGTACTTCCCCAAAAGCTTAAGAGATCAGATGGAGAAGGAAATTTTAAGTTTTTATCAAGGTTAGATGACTCTTGACGCTTACGAGTAGTATTATGAAGTGTTGTTCTTCTTTTCTCCCTCTAGTATGCAAGAAGAAGATACCAAAACCCGAAGGTTCGTCATGGGACTAAGGGGAAGCATTCGAGACCAAGTATTGGGACTAGAAGATAAGATCTATAATAAAGTAATACAGTTTGCTCAAGTTCTGGAGTCAAGTCAGAGAGAACTATTTTGCTCAAAACAGGGTTATTAAGAGGCCTAACGAAAACTCATTCGATTGAGGGAGTTTAAAGACCTTTAAACCATTCGAGACACAAGGCTTCAATGCTATAACCAAGACTACTCAGCCAGTTCAACCTCAACAAAAGCAAGGGAATGCTGGAGTTAAATGCTTCAACTGTGAACAAGTAGGACATTATTCATGGGACTGCTCTAAACCAAGAAAGCAGTTTCCGCAAGGAAAGTTTTTTGCCATGACTTTAAAAGATGCTATCACATTACCAGATGTGGTCACAAGTATCGTACCTATAGCTGGCATATCTGCCAGAGTACTTTTTAACTCTGGAGCCATACAATCTTTTGTATCTGTCTTTTGGAAAGAAGCTAAATGTGCCCCTCAGTCCTTTAGACTCTAAGTTATTAGTACGATCGTCAATGGAACTAGAAGCAGAATTAAACAAAGTTTACAGACCATGTCCAGTCCAGATTGGCGGGCATGCTATGGATGCAAACTTAATTCAACTTGAGATGGTAGACTTTGACATCATCTTAGGAATGGACTGGTTAGCTCGAGACTTTGCAAGTTTACTGTGTGTGGAGAAGAAATTGACCTTCGAATGTCAAGATGGTGCATAATTCAATTTTTTGGGGACCAAACTTTCTCGTAAAAGGAAACTTACACTCTCTGCACTAAAGGCAAGGAGATGCCTTGAGAAGGGTAGAGTTGTATACCTTGTATCTATGGTGGACCTTTCCGAAGAAGGGCCACGAATGGAATATATTGAGGTTATGCGTGAATTTTTGAATGTATTTCCTGAAGATTTAGCAGGGTTACCCCTGACAGGGCGATGAAGTTCATCATAGACATTTTACCTAGAGTCGCACCTATGTCAAAGGCACCATATTGAATGGCTCCAACCGAACTAAATGAATTGAAGGTTTAACTGCAAGAGTTATTGGACAAAGGCTTTGTCCAGCCAAGTATATCTCCATGGGGAGTGCCCGTGTTGCTCGTGAAGAAGAAGGATGGTAGTGTTCGACAATGTATAGACTACTGGGAGTTGAACAAGTGAAAGATAAAAAATTAATACCCACTACCTCGTATCGATGACTTATTTGATCAGTTGCAAGGTGCGAAAGTGTTTTCCCAAATTGATCTATGGTCTGGATATCATCAATTGTAGATTAAGGATGGGGATATTCCAATGACAACATTTAGAATCAGGTATGGACACTATGAGTTCCAAGTCATGTCCTTCGGACTAACCAATGATCCAGCGTCTTTTATGGAACTCATGAATCGAGTATTCCATGACATGTTGGATACTTCGGTTATAATTTTTATAAATGACAAATTGATCTATTCCAAGGACAAAGCAACTCATGCAACTAATGTGGCAGATCATAGAGCAGCTTTACAATGGCTAAGAAGGGAGAAGCTTTATGTCAAATTTAAGATATGTGAGTTATGGCCGAATGAAGTATAATTCTTATGTCACGTAGTGTCATCTGAAGGAATTAAAGTGGACCCCAGTAAAATAGAAGCAATTGTGAAGTGGGAAGCACCAAAGAACATTATTGAAATCTGAAGATTCTTGGGGTTAGCAAGTTATGATAGATGATTCATGGGAGATTATTTAAGAATCACCGTACCTCTCACTAAGCTGACCAGGAAAGGGGAGAAGATCATTTGGTCTGATCAATGTGAGAAGTGCTTCCAGACCTTGAAGTCAAAGTTGATATCGACGTCAATCTTGATCATTCTGGTACCAGGGTAGCCATTTACCCTGTATACGAAGGCTCTAAATTGGGTCTAGTGTGCATGCTGATGCAAGCTGAACAAGTAATTGCTTATGCTTCAAGACAGTTAAAGGAATATGAGAGGAATTACCGAACTCATGATTTAGAACTAGCAACGGTGATTTATGCAATACAAACTTAGAGATATTACTTGTATGGAAAAAAATGTTATATTAATTCAGACCATAAGAGTATTACTCATCTCTTTAACCAGAAGGAGTTAAACATGAGACAGAGAAGATGGTTAGAGTTGTTGAAGGATTATGATTGTGATATTCAATATCATCCCAGAAAGGCTAACGTAGTGGCAGATGCATTGAACAGAAAATGAGTATTGACGTCGGGCGAAGGACCTAGCACCAATGCTGCATTAAGTCTTTCAACTACAATGTCTGATTGGGATGAAGATAAATAACAAATTGAAACTTCTAACGGCCTTATAGAGCAAGATCTTGTCCATAAGTTTACACTCCAAAACTACTTGACCTGACGGAGGAGGTAAAAATAGTATTCCTACAGGATCCTTACCTAAGGACTGTGCAAGAAGACCTGAAAAGGGCAAGCTAAACCCTGATTTTAACCTAGATACGGAAGGGGTACTGAGATATAAAGGAAGATTGCATAAACCTGAAAGTAAAGACTCAGACCTCAGAGGTAAGATAATGACAGAGGCACATTCCATTCCTTATTCGGTACATCCAGGAAGTACAAAAATATACCATGATCTGAAGACATTATATTGGTGGCGTGGAATGAAAGCAGACGTGGCTAAGTATGTATTTTAGTGTTTAAATTGTCAGCAAGTAAAGGATAAAAGACAACGACCAGCAGGCTTATTACAACCACTACCTGAAATATCCTAGAAATGGGATTGCATCACTAGGATTTTGTCATCGGATTGCCATTGACCCCAAGGTTTGTTGATGCAGTTTGGGTGATTATTGATTGTCTGACAAATATAGCTCGTTTCGTTGCTATAGGACCTCAGTATACCTTGGAGCGGTTAGCGAAGCTGTATATGAATAATATTGTTTGATTACATGGTATACCTGAGAGCATTGTGTCGGACCAAGATCCACGCTTTACTTCAAAGTTCTGGGAAGGATTACAAAAGGCTATGCGAATAATGTTGAAGTTTATTATTGTCACACCCCAATTCTGCACCAACCAAAATTATGTGATGAACCGTCAATAAACCAACGGTTTAACCAGGATCTGGAATAGGCTATGCCCACCATGTTAAACCAAAACACATTCCACATTAATAAGAGATAATAAAGTAAATAGCAGAAGTCTTATAGATAATGAACTGAGGTCTAGTCATGATAAATAATTAATATTCCAATTATCTCCAAGTAACCAAAACATAATTTAATACATATTACAAATATCCAAATACAAAAATTAAACACTAAGCGTATCCACACTTGAAACGCTCGCTTAACGAATCACAATAGTCCTCCACAGCTTACTCATCATAGCCGCCACATGTTCATATTTTGGCATGTCGACATAATCTTCTACCGTAATACCTGCAACATCAGAAACTAAAAAGAATTGCACACGCGAGGGTCAGCTCTCCAACTTGAGCTGAGTGAGTAAACAAAACAATGCAACAAGCATATGCATGCATTCTTTCATATCTTTGGTCTGGTTCATAAGTTTGCAATGTGCAATAGAAAGGATTGGTGGCCACCGCACCTCTATACACGAGTGTGTGAAGCCACCCAAAGGATCAAACACCAATGCCGTCCCACATGCACCAAATCATGGAATAGGGATAGAGCTAAAGAGCTTAGGACCGCACCGCATCACACTTCCGCTGATGCCCTACCCATACCAACACGTAAGCCCCTATTGGCGAGGGCTTGCAAACTTGGCTCGCAACTAACCAATCCTAATGTCAAACAGTGTATCCAAGGTCTCACCCCAGCATCCCTCAATACATCCATAGAGACAGAGTTAAGGCCCCCCGGTAGAGTCAGAGACTACACGACCCAAGACCATCTCCCCTGATGCCCTACGACGTAATAGTTCTGCAAGGTAATGGTGATACGACGATATCAGTGGACAAGACTTGAGTAGAGATAGAGCTAAAGTCTGGTGACCAGGATGAACCACAGTGTCACGTCCTCCCCCTGATGCTCCACTCGGATCAAGTACACAACCCACACACATACATTCAAATGCCTATTCCTAGCATCACCATCAACATCATGTTATAAATTAACGAGAATTAAATATGCATGAACATTAATAGCATGAATATTGGAAGACATGTGAAATGCACAATATATACATACAAGCATAGAATCATTCGTGGCATTGGACTCAATAAACAAAAACAGTTTATTAATAGCCAATTAGTTTAGGTCTTGTTCCCTCACCTTTCGTTGATAGTAGTTCATCGTTCAAACTTTATGAATCACTTTTAGATTACTTGAAAAACCTAACAAGTTGATAGATTTTTAATTAGAATTAATTCCCATGTATTTAGACTAACTGAAGCTGAGGGGTCGCAGGTGGGGTAGCACCTGGGGTTTCAGTTTCTGCGACCACAGGGGTAGAATCGCAGGGTAGGGTAGTACCGAGGGTCTCAATTTCTGTGACCCCAGGGTGTAGGGTCATAGATGTGGTCGATCATGTGGGTCTCATGGGGTCAGATATCATTCGACCCTACGTGCGACCACACGTGTTCTTGGTCAACCTTTCACTCTTAAGTCCTTTCCTTCATGTTTGAATTCTTTGGCTTACCATCATGGTCCTTCCTATGATCGTTCTATGACTCAAACTATAATTTTTATACACTATCCGTTGTCCACAATGATTTCCTTCATGGATTCTCTTGGAATTTATCCATAGATGGATGATTTGGGTTCTTCCTAATCCTATCTTCTTCATGAACTATTCTAGGCTCTTAATTCATGTAGGGAATTAGGTTCATACCTTAGGTTTGCTGAGATTCAGAGTTTTCTCTGAACTTTTCTCTTCCTTGGTCTTCTTCTTCAATTTTCCTTCTCTTCCTTCTCTTCTCTTTCTCTCCCTTTCAATTAGGGTTCTAAAGGAGTGAAAGAGGCTAAGGGATGTCCTATTTATAGAGGAAAACCTCCATAATAATCCCCAATGAGTTTAGGAAAGAACCCCCTTCGGATTTGGAAAGTTTCCTAAATTCGATTTCTGGCTGTTTTCGTAGGGTCGCTGGTAGGGTCGCAAAATCTATGACCCTACATTTTTAAAATGTGTGACCCCATGACCCAAAAGTCATGAGTTGGAAAACTTTTGAGGTGGGGTCAGTCACACATATTTAGGCATGCGACCACACACTCATATTTGACTGTTTTTGAGTTAAATTTCATACCTAGTCTTGTGGTTTCTTCATGTACTTGGTCCCCATGGCTCGACCATGATAGGTAGACTGGTCATGACACAAGAATGTAAGGTTAGACCGGGTTCGTGGCGTGCGGGTCTTACAACTCCACCACCCTTAAAAGAAATTTTGTCCTCAAAATTTATACGTACGAATCTTACAACTCCCCCATCCTTAAAATAAATTTTGTCCTCAAAATTTGAATTTACTTCGGAGTCAATAGGTAGGAATTCTGTTTCCGCATTGCATCTTCTTCCTCCCATGTAATCTTCTCCACGTCTTGTCTTCGCCAGGTTACCTTCATATAATAATTATCCCCGCTTCAAAGATGTTGTACCTTCCAACTAGTGAACTAGGCTGGTACCAATTCAATAGTTAAATCTTCTGTCTAATCTAGTGGATCAGTAGTCAATACCTTTAATATGGATCTCCAACATACTTCTTCAATAGAGATATGCAAAATACGTCATGCACACTAGACACGGACAACGGTAATGCTAGTTGATATGTAACTTTTATATATCTCTCCAAAATTTGCAAGGTCTAACACATATATAGGATACAACTTTACCTTCTTGTCTAATCATTTCAATCTATGCATAAGTGATATCTTCAAACACTTTGTCACTTATGGCGAACTCGAGGTCTTGGTGTCTCTCCTGACAATCCTGAGCTGTCTTTGACCTTTTCTTTGATCTTGCTTGCCACTCGACATGTTTCTTTAATAGACTCAGGTCTTAAAATTCTTCATTCACCATCTTTATTCCAAAACAGAGGAGTTTGACATTTCTACCGTACCATGCTTCATAGGCGACATCTACATAGTAGCTTGGTAGCAAATTCAATCAACATATAGCTTAGTTAGCCGCTCCAAAGCATACCAAGGTCGTATAGCAATGGAATGAGCTATCTTCCCAAGGCGATCAACAATCACCCAAACTGCGTCAACCGATCTAGGAGTCAGTGTCAAACCGGTGACATAGTGCATTGTAATGCAGTTTCATTTCTAGACTGGCTCCGATAGTGTTTTAGTAAGCCATGTTGGTCTTTGTTTTTCAGCCATTACTTGTTGATAATTCAGTTACTGAAACATGCATCTAGCCATAACTATTTCCATTTACTTCCACCAAAATAATCTCTTTATGTTTTGGTATATTTTGTTCTTCTCGGATGTACCCAATACGGAATAGAATGGGCTTTTAGCATTATCTTATATCTTATGATCAACGTCTTTCACTTTAGGTATGCGTAATCATCCTCTGTAATACAGGACCTTTTTCGCATCTGATGTAAGTCAAGGTTAGATTTTTCTTTCTCTAAATCTTCGTACACCACTCTTAGATATAGATTTAACAAAATTAGTACCGTCACTTCATCCATCAATTCAGAGATGATCATTAATTTTGTGAATGCAAGCGATGAACTATTGCTCCATAAGTTCATCCATAAGTTCTTTCTCAATTGGATCATCACGAGTTTCTATTATAAGTTACTCTTATTCGAAATCTGAATCTGTTGCTGTGAAACATAGGTAGCATTTATATTGGGTCCTTCCTCGGACTTCATAATTCTTTTTTGCTCAAAACTTCAGCTACTACATTAGCCTTGCTCGAGTGACCCTGAATATCAAAATCTTAATCCTTGAGCAATTCTAGCCATTTTCTTATCCTCATGTTCAACTCTTTCTGATGAAGTGATAAATAAAACTCTTGTAATTTGATTTAATCTGAAATTCTTCTCTATATAGATAATGTCTCAAGTTCTTGATTGCATAATCACAGTTGCTAACTCCAAATCATGAGTTGGGTGATTCTTTTCATGCTCTTTCAGTTATCTTGAAACATATGCAATCGCTTGTTTACCTTACATCAACCCGCATCCTAGATCCAATCCGAAAGTTTCCATGTATAGGGAAAAAGGTTTCCCTGGTGTCAGAATGATCAAGATGAGAGTTGATATCAACCTTGTTTTTAGAGTTTGAAAGCATTCTTCAGACTTATCAGTCCAAATAAACTCCTCTTCCTTCCTGGTTAGCTTGGTAAGAGGTTTTGCGATCATAGAGTGGTCCTCCACAAATCGTCTATAATAACCAGCTAAATCCAAGAACTTTTGATATTCACAATGTTCTTAGGTGTTTCTCACCATACAATTGCTTCTATCTTTATAGGGTCCACTTTAATACCTTTTTATGATGCTACATGATCTAAGAAGATCACTTTGTTTAATCACGACTCATATTTCTTGGACTTGGCATAGAGCTTTTTACATCTCAGCTGTTGTGAAGTTGTTCTATGATCCGTTGTTTTAGTTGCTTCATTCTTAGAATAAACCAAAATATCATCTATGAAAACTATGACCAACGTGTCCAACATGTCATGAAACACCCAGTTCATCAGTTCCAAAAGAGATGTAAGGGCATTGGTTAATCCAAACATCATAATCGGAAACTCATAACATCCAATACCGATTCTAAAAGCTATCTTCGAGATATCGCTATCCAAATTCTTCAGCTGATGATATCTTAACTGAAGATCAATCTTATAAAATACCTTTGCTCCTTGAAACTGTTTAAACAAGTCATCGATTTGAGGTAGTAGATATTGATTCTTGATCGTGCTTGTTTAGTTTCAGTAGTCTATACATAATCTGACACTATCGTCCTTCTTCTTCACTAATTGCATTGGCGCTCCCCGTGATGCAATACATAGCCTATTAGAACCCTTGTCTGATAAGTCCCGTAGTTGAGTCTCAATCCCCTCAACTCCATAGGAGCTACTCTATAGGTGCCTTTGACACAAGTATCATCCTTGGTAACAAGTCGATGATGAACTCGGTTGCATGATCAAATGGTAACCCAGGTAAGTCTCCCGGAAACACATCAAGAAATTTACGCATCACATCAATAACTTCCATCTGTGGTGCATCTTTGGTAACGTATACCACAGATACCATATATCCAACTTCTCTCTCTTCAAAGCATCTCTTCGCCTTTAGCATAGAGAGGATCAGCTTTCACTTCTTAGGCAACATGCTCCAATAATACTAAATTATATGCCGTCTCTATTCTTGAATGATAATCTCTTTTATGCACATAACAACTTTATAGAGTGTTGAAACAACCAATCTATTCCCAAGATGATGTTAAAGTCTACAATCTCAAGTCGATTTAGGTTGCATCCAATTCTGTCCATCCATATGATTTGAACATTGCTCATAACACTCATCTAATGCAATATCTAGTCCAAAAGGGCTTGAACTAGCTAAATCTGGTGTAAAGGTCTTAAGAGCTTGTCTAGTTCCATCATCTCTTTTGATTTTTCAATGACTATTGTCAAAATCTCATATCTTGAAAAAAAAACTCATTAGCTTATATTTCTTTTTATCATTCTATCATATATTTCGAAAAGCATCTTCTAACTATTTCGAAAATCTATCTATAAGCATTAGGGTATATGCTTATATTCTTACTAATTTAGCCAAACTCTTTTGGTCTTTTCTTAATCATCTCACTTAACATTGGGCATAACTCAGTATTACTTGTACTAATCCGAATACTATAAATGCCATGATTTTTGACTTCATCCTTGTATCCACTCTTAGATTTACCTTTAGGAATCTTCAGTCTTGTCAAAATTTATACCGATATAGCCATCATTAACTCTACTTGAGTGCTATCTGTTTCTTTACTGGCTACCCTTGATAGTTCTCACTTTTTGCTCATACACTCTTTTATAGACATGACTCATATCCATCCATTCAGCAATCTCAAAATAGATTCTCCATTAGTACATCTGAGGTCTCTTGGCTATAGAATCTAATCTGAATTTAATCATCTTCCTTCCCATAATTCTTTATTAACTAAACATCTTATCAATGGATGTCGAGAAATATAAGAATCAGAATGTTTATCCAAAAGCAATTCATTTTCTTCTTTTGAGTTCAGGGTAATGATGAACACTTGCTTTATCTAATAAACTTAGGTTTAAAGGATCAGGAGTAAATCTATGTTAATCTATTCGGCATCAAAAGTCGTCAAGTTGCACGGTGGTCTAAATATATGAAAATAGATGTTCTACAGCTCTTAACCTCATGGTTACAGGTTCTATCGAGTATATAATGCCATTGGTCAAGGCACTACAGGATTAAATCTGGAGAAAGTTTTGGTACAACAATAAATTAGGTATAAATAGAAAGATATACTCTCAACATGATTAAACATTTAACTGTTCATTTAGTTCATATCTCTACTCATGTTGTTGATTATTAGAGTGGCTCCGATTGATATAATCAGGACTAATACTAAAGAAACAATATCTATAACTCCAATTGATAGGTTGAATCAATAAGGTATCCTGTCAAGACATGAGAATTTAAAATCAGGTATGTGCATCCTCTATAATCATAAGAGTAAGTCAATAATGCACCGCATCCTATATAAACCTATCTAGTTATATGACCACAATAGATTTGATCCTTTGCTGAAAACGTCTGAGGCTTCATCTTCAGAAAATATTCCTCAACCCTGGTTGGATCATTCTGCCATGATACAACTATCCCATACATCGGTGGCTGATAAGGGTAACCACCTTGATACACTACTTTTTGTGCACCAAACTTCTACACTGGGGTATGCATTACTGTGACTCATTATATGGTAGGCACTGTGTTATAGCTAACAGGTGTTGGGGGTGCAGTGTTGATACAAATTGGTACTGTACATGGCCTGACCTGGAGGTATTGGTATAGCATTGGTAACTTGGGTAGTGATTCCCATGGCAACTTGCATAGTCGATATCATCTGTTGTTGCTCATGTATTTTGTCTGGCTAAATTTATTACAACCATGGTCAATGTACTTAGCAGTCCAGATGATTGGCAGGAGTGGCCTGGTTGTTCACCTCTGTTGATTTGCTCAAATCTGATTATCATTATTTGGTATCTACTCAGATGAGTTTTCACTACCCGTTCTCGACCCAGATAGTGGTGGGGTGAAGTTGCAACCTCTTCTTAATGCTCAGCGGGCAATGGATCATCCTGTGATGGATCTCACTCTGAGTCTCCATGTCACCCAGGAGTATTGCTTTATCTTCTTTTATAGTTACTTTTAATTTTTTGGGTGTAGTTATTGTTCTCCTGTCTCTGTTGCATTCAGCCTGAGATCTTTCCCTTTACCTTCACAGAGATTTAGGCGTTACTAGCAATTTTTCTTCTCTCCCAATCATACATCGAGTTTCACAACTTGTGAGTACCAACTCGGTATTGTAATTTTTTTTTGCTTTACAGATGCTTCATTCTTGTTACTGTACTATATCCTTTGTATACTTAGATAACTGCCTGACTTTTAGACCGTACCATATGTTATTTTTTAATGGGAAACATTTAGATTCTCTTTTCTATCTTTGTATATATATGGTTCCACCTTTTATATGTACATTATTGTCTTGTTTAAGTTCTGTCTCAACCAACACAGGTGCTTATGGTGTGCTTGTATTAAAGCTTTTAATTTATCCTAACTCAGTTCATGGACTCCAGTAGAAGTATTCAAGTTTGATGGGCAAGGCCTAAGAGCTCTGATATCAAGTTGTCACACCCCAATTCTGCACCAACCAGAATGGTGTGATAAACCGTCAATAAACCAACGGTTCAACTAGGATCTCAAATAGGCTATGCCCACCATGTTAAACCAAAACACATTCCACATTAATCAGAGATAATAAAGTAATTAGCGAAAGTCTAACAGATAATGAACTGAGGTCCAGTCATGAAAAATATTTAATATTTCACTTATCTCCAAGTAACCAAAACATAATTTAATACATATTACAAATATCCAAATTCAAAAATTAAACACAAAGTGTATCCACAGTTGAAACACTCACTTAACGAATCACAAGAGTCCTCCATAGCTTGCTCATCATAGCTGCCACAAGTTCATATGTTGGCGTATCAACAGAATCTTCAATCGTAATACCTGCAACATTAGAAACTAAAAAGAATTGTGCGCGCGAGGATCTGCTCTCCAAGTTGAGCTCAATGAGTAAACAAAACAATGCAACAAACCTATGCATGAATTCATTCATATCTTTGGTCTGGTTCATAAGTTTGCAATGTGCAATAGAAAGGATTAGTGGCCACCGCACCTCTATACACGAGTGTGTGAAGCCGCCCAAAGGATTAAACACCAATGTCGTCCCACATGCACCCACCATTGAATAGGGATGGAGCTAAAGTGCTTAGGACCGCACCGCATCACACTTCCCCTGATGCCCTACCCATACCAACACGTAAGCCCCTATTGGCGAGGGCTTGCAAACTGGGCTTGCAACTAACCATTTCTAATGTCAAACAGTGTATCCAAGGCCTCACCCTAGCATCCCTCAATACGTCCATAGAGATAGAGCTAAGGCCCCCTGGCAGAGTCAAAGACTACACGGTTCGAGACCACCTCCCCTGATGCCCTACGGATGTCAGTAGACAAGACTTGAGTAGAGATAAAGCAAGAGTCTGGTGACCAGGATGAACCACAGTGCCACGTCCTCCCCCTGATGCTCCACTCACATCAAGTACACTAACCACACACATACATTCACATGCCTATTCCTAGCATCATCATCATCATCATGTTATAAATAAATGGGAATTATATATGCATGAACATTAATAGCAGGAATATTAGATGACATGTGAAATGCACAATACACGCATACAAGCATAGAATCATTCATGGCATTGGACTCAATAAATAAAAACAGTTTATTATTAGCTAATTAGTTTATGTCTTGTTCCCTCACCTTTGGTTGATAGTAGACCCTCGTTCAAACTTTATGAATACTTTTAGATCACTTGAAAAACCTAACAAGTAGATAAATTTTTAATTAGAATTAATTCCCATGTGTTTAGACTAACAGAAGTTGAGGGGTCGCAGGTGGGGTAGCACCTGGGGTCTCAGTTTCTGCAACCACAGGGGTAGGGTCGCAGGGTAGGGTAGCACCTGCGGTCTCAGTTTCTGTGACCCCAGGGTGGAGGGTCTCAAGTAGGGTTGGTCATATTGCGACCCTATGTGCGACCACACCATCCCTGGAACTTCCCGAGGGCATGTGGTCGGTCATGTGGGTCTCATGGGGTCGGATATCATTCGACCCTACGTGCGACCACACGTGTCCTTGGTCGACCTTTCACTCTTAAGTCCATTCCTTCATGTTTGAATCCTTTGTCCTACCATCATGGTCCTTCCTTTGATCATTCTATGGCTCAAACTACAATTTTTGACACTATCCATTGTCCACAATGATTACATCCATGGATTCTCTTGGAATTTTCCTATAGATGGATGATTTGGGTTCCTCCTATCTATCTTCTTCATGAACTATTCTAGGCTCTTAATTCATGTAAGGAATTTGGTTCATACCTTAGGTTTGCTGAGATTCAGAGTTTTCTCTGAACTTTTCTCTTCCTTGGTCTTCTTCTTCAATTTTCCTTCTCTTCTCTTTCTCTCCCTTTCAATTGGGGTTCTAAAGGAGTAAAAGAGGCTAAGGGATGTCCTATTTATAGAGAAAAACCCTCCACAATAAGCCCCAATGAGTTTAGGAAAGAACCCCCTTCGGATTTGGAAGGTTTCCTAAATTTGATTTCTGGCTATTTTCGTAGGGTCGTAGGTAGGGTCGCAATATCAATGACCCTACGTTTTTAAAATGTGCGACCCCACGACCCAAAAGTCATGGGTTGCACTTTTTTGAGGTTGGATCGGTCACACCTGTTTAGGCATGCGACCACACACACTCATATTTAATTATTTTTGAGTTAAATTTCATACCTGGTCCTGTAGTTTCTTCACTCACTTGGTCCACATGGCTCGACCATGATAGGTAGACTGGCCATGACACAAGAATGTAAGGTTAGACTGGGTTCGAGGCATGCGGGTCTTACAAGTACCATGTTTTACCCTAAGACTAATGGATAATCGGAGATAACCATTTAGATTTTAGAAGAGATGCTCCATGTTTGTGCTATTGACTTTAAGGGGGCTTGGGATGAAAAGTTGTCATTAATTAAGTTCGCTTATAATGATAGTTACCAGGCTACTATACAAATGTCACCGTATTAAGCATTGTACGGTAGGAATTGCCGCACACTATTATTTTGGAATGAATTTAAAGAATGAAGAATCATAGGACCTGAGTTTATTGAAAAAACTTATCGAGTAGTCAACATAATCAAAGAAAGAGTTAAGACAGCTCAAAATCATCAGAAACAGTATGCATGTAACTGACACTGAGACCTTGAATTTACGGTAGGTAACAAGGTATTTATGAAGATATTACCTTTCCGAGGTTTGAAGCGATTTAATAAGAAGGGAAAGCTGTGTCCGAGATATATTAGACCATATGAGATCTTGGCAAGACGTGGAATGGTGGTGTATCAGCTTGCGCTACCACCATCTATGTATGGTGTACATGATGTATTCCATATTTCACTACTGAAGGCATACATCGGAGATTCAATGCATGTTTTGATGACGGATCCACCGGATTTGATAGAGGACCTAACATTCAGAGTGGTACCATTTGAGATCATCGATTGGATGGTTCAACGTCTTCGTAACATCTATTATGTCAAAGTCACCTAGAGAAGTCAGGATGTGGATGAGATAACTTGGGAAGAGGAGAATGGCATACAAAAACAATATCCTCACTTGTTCAACTCGAAAGGTATGTACAAATTTCGAGGATAAAATTTATTTAAGGGGGGAGTTGTAAGACCCACACTCCACCAATCAGGTTTAACCGTGTGGTGTCAGGTCTTCCCATCATAGCCGATTCGAGATGACCAACCATGTGAAGGAACCATAAGGCTAGGTCAGTAAATCAATCCAAAAAATGGTATATTTTGGTTGTGCGACCGACTGACAGCCATTATGTGGTCGACCACTCAGTCAGAATGTGAGGATAGTCAATTTTAATTGAGTGGAAGCACAAACTACCTTGTGTAGTCAACGTGTTCTGCGACCACACAATCGACCATTAAAACTTAGAACCGACTTTGAGATTTGAAAACTTTCCAAGTTTAAGGGATCTCTTTTCTAGTTAAGAGAGGACACTATATAAAAGTTTTTTTTTCTATATAAAGGATGTCCCTTAGCCTCTCCCACTCTTTTAAAACCAATTCTAAAACTCTGAACCTAAGAGAAAAAATAAAGGAGAAAGAAAAGAAAGGAAAAAAGGAGACTTGGAGAAGAGAGATGCAGAGGAGGCTAGTATCCCTCTTTGTAGAAGGGGCAAAGGTATGGAATTTAATCCTATAGATGTAGGTTGGTTAGAATTGATCTCCCAACAATTAGTTGATGACCTGAACCTAATGTGTGATCGAGATCATGTGATTTCTCAAATTGAATCTCAAGAGAAACCATGGAAATAGGTGAGGGAATAAATTATTGATAAAAACCCATGAATCAGGCCATTGAACTACCCTAGGAGGTGTACCAATAATGAGCTAAGTGTTAGACTGAGGAAGACCCTATAACACAACTACTAAGTTATGTGGTGACATCAGTGGTCGATCACTGAGTGACCAATGGTGACCACAGACTCTCGGGAAGAATTACATAAGGTTGTGTGGTCACATCAGTGAAAGCATGATGTGCATCCACATAGTCAACCACACAATTTCAGAAAGCCTATTTTGAGGCCAAACTCAATGTTAAACTATTGTAACCTAATATCATCAAACGCTAATCTCAATTCATGAATTTTTTAGTTGCCAACGAGTATAAGTTAACTTCTAAAACTTGGAAGAGATCAATACTATGATCAATGGTAAGGAAACGAGACCTAAACTAATTAGATAATAACAATCTACTATTTATTTTATTTGTCCAATGCTACGATTGATGCCATGTTTGTATGATAGTAATGTGCATCCCACATGTCATCGAATATTACTACTCTTCTTGTTCATGCATATTCACTTTATTGTTTTTACCTTATTGTGAATGATGAAAGAATAGGCATGTATTTGTGTATGTGGTTGGCGTGCTATGTGGGGAGGGGTGTGCGATCTTTAAACCATGAATTACATTGACATTGTCGTACCGTTGTTAGATGAGCGAAACTAGCACTTCGTAGGGCATCAGAGAGAGTGTTCACAGACCGTGTAGTCTTTGACTCTATTGAGGAGTCCTAGCTCTATCTCTATGAAAGTATTGAGGGATACTGGGGTAAGGCCTTGGACACATATGGATGGCATCAGGATTGGTCAGTTGCGAGCCCAGTTTGCAAGCCCTCGCCAATAGGGGCATATGTGCTAGTATAGGTAGGGCATTAGGGGAAGTGTTGACAGTGTATAATCTGGATACTTTAGCTCTATCTCTATTCCATGGTGGGTGCATGTGGGACGGCAATAGTATTTGATCCATTGGGCGGATTCACACACTCATGTATAGAGGTGCGGTGGTTGCCAATCCTTTTTATAGCACAATTGCAAACTTAAACCAGACCAAAGATAATGAATTAAATGCATGCATATGTTAGGGAATTGTTTTGTTTACTCATTGAGTTGTGATGTGCGTTTACCCCTCGACGTCTAATATTTTTAGCTGATGAAGCAGATCCTACAGTGGAAGACTATATAAAGGCACCATCGTATAGATACGTAGCGGCGATGGATCCTCATACTGTGAAAGACGAGCACAACTCTGTGTGTGAGTATTTTCAGTGTCTTTATTATTAGTTTATCCGTATTTTGGATTATGGGAACTTGTAATAGACTATTTAATTATGTTTTGAGTTATTGAAGATAATTGGATTATTTACTATTTATCATGTTAGATACTCAGTTTATTATTTATAAGTCTTTCACTATTTATTTTATTATCTCTGATTATGTTGTGGAATGTGTATTTGGATTGGATTGTTGGCATGGTATTTATGAGATCCTGGCTTGAACCATTGGTTCTTATGATTGTTCATCACACTTCTAGTTCACCCAAAATTGGGGTGTGACACAGGGTGCTAATCATGTTTGAGGAGTTGGCCCGGTTTGCCATGGAGGTGCAGTTCGATGCCATAGGTTGGGCCCCAACATTGCACATCCACAACTACGTATACCCCAACTTAGTGAGGCATTTATTCTATAACCTAGGCCACGCTATTGATGAAGAGGGCATACTGCACCTCACCAGCATGGTGAAGGGTGTACAAATCAGTTTTGATGTTGCCAACTTAGTCACTGTATTAGGCATATCAGTTAATGGTATATAGATGTACCATGGGCCTCTTCAGCCCATTGATTGCATAGAGACTTGCTGGGATATTGTACGGGAGGATTTCATCTGCCCAGAGAAGTTGATTTCACCCAATTGAAATATCGAGCCTGACTTCAAACCCGTCCCTAGGCTCATTAGTCGGATAATGCAGCATAACATCCTACCTAGGGCCGAACACAGGGACGAACTGAATATGTTTGTCATGTACAAGACTCACTGTGTATACTAGGGAGAGTAGCTTTGTCTCCCATATATTATTTTGAGGCACATACAGTTCACGGCAGACCACTTGGGCAAGGGGAAGTTGCCATATGGTCATCTACTGATGTGTATCTTTATATATTTTAGGGTGGAGCTTGCTGGGGAGGAGATCAGATATGGAAAGGAATCTTCTCCATTTGACTGGACCAGCATTATCCAGATGGACCTTCACAATGTGGTGATGTCCAACCCGAAGCTCGAGGTGATAGATTGACCCTAGAGAAGGGCACAATTAGGGGCCTAGTGGCATGCAAGGTGGCTGCCAATATTGATAGCGATGAGGAGATGGATATCTTAGAGGGGGAGAGGGCTTCCACATCCATAGCAGTAGCTAGGCCTTGCAAATATATGGCCTGGATAGAGGAGATGTTGATCACCCCCTAGACTCAGATAGCGGAGGGGCATCGAGCAATGATGGCTGAGCTAGACAGTATACGACGTAACCAGCAGGCCATTGAAAGTCGTCAGGATGGCTTCGACGCTGAGCTTGGTCAGATTTAGGCCACGATGGTGTCGGTTGGGATGATTCCCCTTATATACCACCAACGTCCGCCAGAGGAGACTTTTTGACGCTGGCACCCATCAAGTAGAGGGATTTGGTTAGCATGCACCTACACCACTAGTACCTCAACAAAGTGGATCATTACCACCACCTGCTACTGACCCATAGTGCCCATACGATTTATTTTTTTCTTACTTTATACATGTATTTACTGCTCATTACATTCTTCTTGTACTAGAGAATAATGGCTTGGCTTGTGAATCGTATCACCTAATTTTGGCATTTTTTGTAAATGACATTTGTATAGGGTAATTGTCCTGGCTGTTATATATATATATATATATATATATATATATATATATATATATATATATATATATATTGTTTTTTTCTTCAAACTTGTGCATTATTCGTCTTTCTTTAATTCTCACAATGAGGTGTGACTAATTTATTGTTTTCCCTACTCACTATTATTGGTTTGTACAAGTCAATTAATCTACCTTATGCATATATCACCGACACATGAAAACGAGTGTACAAGGGAAATTCAGAAGTAGAGATAGAGTGGTTTTGCTCTGATAATAGTGTTGTCACAGTACTGTCATAGCCAATTCTGGGAAATTGAAAGTAATATCCGGGTCAACCCTTATGGCAACCCTAATCCATCCATGATCGCTAACCACAGTATTCTACCCTATGAATCCCATACTCTACAAGAACAATATCCAGTAATCAAGAATCAAATAATAACAATAGTGGAAGCATTAATAACTGATAGATGCAACTATACTGATATTATAACCATAATATGTCTGTTTTGAATTACAATCATTATTCTCCACCAAAATAAAACAATACCCAATATACATGTAGCCAAACCAAAAAGAGTAAATCTATGATATTGTTTAATAGACCTATTTATTTATCAACAAAAAGAATGATAATAGAAGGGAAAGAGCAAAGGGAGGGCTACATCATGCATAGACGCAGTCGCTACAGGTGTAGTCCTTGCCGTGCTCCGCACCAACATCATCAATCCCAGCAACAAGGGGGAGCTCCCATCCCAGCTGAGTGAGAAATCCAGTATCACATGCATACTCCACATAATGAAATGAAATCTAATTTTAATATTAGGTCATAGGGTTAATGTTTCTACTTGGTATCATACTGAGATTCTGCCTGTGCTTCCAGTCTTGCCTACAAGCCTCTAGTGCTTATATACTGGGCAAGGGTAAAAGAGGAATATATGACCATGTGCTGTTAAACAACTTCTACAAGCGAACTCCATCTGGGTCTCCAAACCTTTTCGACTCGTCACCTCCCACCATAGACCCCATCTAACATAAAAAACTTTAGGCAGATCTAATTCTTCCATCAGGTCTCTAAACCGAGGAGTATAAGTCTATACCAGCACCTAAACCCCTACTGGCAAGGGTGTAGAGAATAAGGTAATTGCAGCACCTATGTCTATTATATACGTTAAATTAATCATGGCTGTCCACCAGCACAGATCCCCGACACCACTCTGCTCCCACTAGAGTGCTAGCAAATTCAACATGATACGTGTGCCCAAGCTCCCATACGCCACACATACCATTATACATGGGTGAACATATGCATTATCATAAGAAAGACTATTCCATAGTAGAGATCCCTGGCTAAACTCCCATGGATCACCATGACAGCCGCTAGTATTAATCCTATCCTGAGCTCCAAATTATTCAGACCTAGAAGGTAACTGGGGGATGGTCACCCGGAGGATCGTGCCTCTGGGAAGGTCCTCAGATTGGGATCCTCTAGCTATAATTAGGTCACCTATCCACCAAGGCATTTGCCCTGGTGGAGGAAGGTATTTAGTCACCCAGAGGCAGGGCCAAGACCAAGCCTCCAGTATAATCCTCCTGTTCGTGCCTAGAAACTAGGCATGAACAAGGTTGGTCTCTATTTTTGGGGATTTTTTTCCCCCACTAGCATGGCCTTCAATTTAGTTGGTGGATATCATATTCCCATCATTACTAGATCAAATGGGAGCCATTTATGGCTCCATTACACTCCATTAATGGAGGTGGGTGAGACCTAACCATTTCTAGGGTTTATTGTTGATCTCCATTAATGGTGGTGTAACCACCATGGTCTTGCATTTAACTTCACATAGGAGGAAAAAGAAGGTCATTAGACTTACCTACAAGGAAAGTAGGGCTAGGGTTTGGAGAATGGACTCTTGAGCTCTAATTCTTCTCTTATTCTCTCACTCTAACTCCCAGTGGACCACTAAGAGGAAATAAGGAGTTTAAGTCCTCCTTTTATAGAACTCGTGGAGAGAGAGAGTATGTTACTCAGACTCAACCAGATGCTAACAACTGCATGATGCATCATCCGGCCAGTTAGGCCAAAATATGACTTTTTGGTAAGACAACTGGTCTCGATGCTTTGGGATGCACAATGGGCCATCTTGGGCCCACCATGATAGTCAATTCCTTAGGTTTTGAATAGTGACTTACCTAGGACTCGGATGTACCATTGGGTTTGTGTTGGGTGCTCCGTTGTCAATGGGTTGAGACCTGGCATAGGATGAATTCAGGCTAGTAGTGGATTCCATATGCGGGTTGTAAAATTCAAATTAATGGACAGATTTTATTTACCAAAAAATCCAATATCAATGGCCATAGATCAATGGCCATGATTTTAGTCAAATAAAATTCATTTAAACGGACAGATTTTCATCAACTCAAACTCAGATTCAAATAGCTAGATTTTAGTCACATAAAATTCATTTAAATGGCCAGATTTTAATCAAATTAAACTCAAGATCAAATGGCTATATTTTAGTACCATAAAATTCATTCAAATGCCTAGATTAAACTCAAGATTAAATGGTCAGATTTTAGTCACATAAAATTCATTCAAATGGCTAGATTAAACTCAAGATCAAATGGTTAGATTTTAACCACATTAAAAACTCAATCAATATCAGATTTTATTCACATAAAATTCAATATCAGACTCAGATTGGATCAGATGGTGCATGAAGGGTTACGTTAGGATTTGGTTCAGAGTTTGAGGCTTGGTTTAAGCAAGGATAGTAGTTTTGGTTTCGTGCCTGGTTTCGCCTTGGCCAGAAATCAAAATTTCGATGGTTTCGACAAAAATTTTGGGGATACATGGTAAATAAATTATAGTTTCGGATGTGGTTTCAGTGGCTATAAAACATGTTTTTAGAGTTCAATTTTATTATGCAATGTAATTTTTACCTCTGTAATATATCTACTAAATCGTTTGCACAAAAACAACATTATAAATGATAATTCTATGTCGACACTATAACATGGTAACGTACGCAAACATTGAAAAGGATAGTAAATTAAAAACTTAAGAAGAAACAAACATGTTCCAAAACATTTAAAAACACTAAATTTAATATTCAAACTACACAAAATAAAGAAGTCCACTAAAATGAATCAAATCCAAGGCGAGTGTCTAGGCGCATCTACTCCCCGACCCTGATACCACTGTTGTTGCCGATAACGGTTCTTTGTATCCCTCGTCATAATGTGGGACCAACTATGCTCTACTAGTGCACACACCATGGTCCTCATCCTGTGTGGAACCAAGATAATGGCTCTCCCCTATGAATCTGGTGGGATCTAGCTATGTCTCAGGCTGCTTCTCTATGTCATGTTCCATCTCCCTTAATGTTGCACTTCTACTACCACCTATACCACCATCACCACCTGCACCACCTGCACCACCATCACCACCATCACTACTACCACCAATATCACTGTCATAATCATTACTGGTTTGTGTACATGTCTGTGTCTGTGTCTGTGTGGGGGTAGGTGAACATGTGGCATCATCACTAATATCATCTTCAAATGGTCTGTTGTGTTTGTGAGTGAATGTTACCCTCGAATGCCAAAAAGTCATCAACATCCATTCAAAGTTGTGAAGCGATTTAACTACTAGGCCAACCTCCAGGCTCATCTAACACAGGCTCACCTCGATCCCTCACCCACTCATACAAGGGATCCTCTACCTCTTTGTCCATCTCAATTCGATCGGGGTGGTATCTTTTTCCATGCCGAGATGAATGTTCTCCTAACTTAATCACATATTATAGTGGACAAAAACGAGGCTCTCTAGCCATTTAGCACCCAAACTATTCCGTCTCTTTGTGTATATGAGGGAGAACATACTCTAATTGCACTTGAAACTAGAGGCGGAACATGTTTGTGATAGCACTTTAATTGCTATCTTGCACAGGTTTGGAGAGTCTCTTCCATATAAGACCCACCATTCAACTGCATGATAACATAAAATGGTTGCATTAGAATTGTAGCCTAAAATACTAATGTATAATTCATAAAAAGAAAAATAGAACCATTGGACTCACCTAGGGGCAGTTATTGAACTGCAATAATTGTAGCCTCCCTCCCAAAACTTCCAGTTGCATCTATAAAAAATTTGATCTAAATCCATTGCATTTAGGTATTAGCATTACGTTGTAACTTGTAACTTGCCATGATACATATTACATATTACCATGAGATACTAAACACTCACCTCTTGATTTGGATTGGATTAGATACATGGATCAGGGTTAAGCTTTGCCACCACATCCTGAACTGCTTTTATTAATTCTAGTCTCATCCCAAGATTGTTTTTGTATTAGTACTTGGGATTGAGATAATATGCTAAAGAGAATAAAATTAATATTTTAAATTTCAACAAATCATCTACAACTTAAAAAAAATTAAATTTATGTAAAATAAATAATTAACTATTTCCTTACCAGCCTTATGTAGTAGAAGTGAGATTTGCTTCTCCTAGCACTTCTCAATGATTTTGATAAACCCTGTAATACCCCTTCTATATGCATCTACAACTTGGGCCTTTATCAGTTCCACAGCTGCCCATAAATGTGGTAGTGTGGGTTTTTTTTGTAAATCAACCATTCTTAAAACTTTGACAACAGGCTCTAATATAATTACAAGCTTCTTCAAATCATCCTAGAACAAGTCATCTGAAATTGTTGACTATGATAACTGACCACGAGGGGTAAAAGACCCAGGCCAATTAAACCACTCTTCTGAGGCAAACATGGATCTCAGACCAGGCTTTTTTTTTCTCAAAGCTTTTTAGAGCAATTTAATTAGTGGCAAACCTAGTCAGACTTACTAAATGCTCCCCCACATTTTGTCCTCAATAATTGGAAAGCATGACCATGGTTGTAAACAAAAGTACCCACCTATCTTGCCTTTTCTACAACATATTGGACAAATACTAATACCCCCATATCTTTTAACATAAGGTCTATGCAATGAGCAGCACATGGAGCCCAAAATAATTTATACCTTTTATTGTTCATCAATCTTTCCCCAGTTTTCTTAAATTTGCTACCCTTATCTGTGACAACTTGGACCACATTGTCTATCCCCACTTCTGCAACCACCTCCTTCAATAGATTGTAAATATATGTTGAATCTTTTCTATGCTTTGAAGCATCCACAGACTTTATGAAAATTTTTCTTCCATCACACGACACCATAAAGTTGATGAGAGACTGCCTAGTAGGTCTTTCCCAACCATCAACATGATTGTAACTCCATAGGTCTCCCAAAATGGCTTGAAATTCCTCACATACTCTTCGCATTCCTTCTTGTGTTGTGCTAAGTATGTGTTGTACAGCTCATGAGCTATGGGCCCCTTCGCTCCTTGTCCAACCCTACTTACCACATCTGTCACACCCTAATTCTGGCTAAACTAGAAGTGTGAGTGAACCACCACTAAACCAATGGTTTACACCAGGATCTCAATAAGACCGTATCCACTAACACAAACCATTTCACATAACCATAATCAGAATACGATTAAATACAGTGGAAGTCTTAATAATAATGAACTGAGTACTTCTATTGATAAATAAATAAATTATCAAATTATTCAAAATACCAAAACATAAATAAATAGCTTTACATCGTTTATAAAATCCAATTGAAATAAAATAATCAAATCATCCATATCCTAGAAGTACACATAGAAAGGGAACTCACACGAAGCGTCATGCTCGTCCTCCCCTACTTGCACTTCCAAGGTAGCAGCACCCCCATACACTGGAGCACCCATGTAGTCCTTAACAGTGTAACCTACATCAACATCTAAAAACATGTATATATATAAGGGTGAGCTCCCAACTTATCTTAGTATGAAAATCAGACAATAATGTGAATGTTATTCATGCATGTTGTTTGTTGCATTGTCTGATTTTCTTATTGAGCTAAGTTGTGAGCTCACCCTTCTATATATACATGTTTTTAGATGTTGATGCAGGTTACAGTGTTGAGAACTACATGGATGATCCAGTGTATGGAGATGCTACTACCTTGGAAGTGCAAGCAGAGGAGGACGAGCATGACGCTTCATGCGAGTGCCCTTTCTGCGTGTACCTCTAGGATATGGATGATTTGATTATTTTATTTCAGTTGGATTTTACAAACGATGTCAAGCTATTTATTTACGTTTTGGTATTTTGAATAATTGGATAATTTATTTATTTATCAATAGAAGTACTCAGTTCATTATTATTAAGACTTTCGTTGTATTTAATCGTATTCTGATTATGGTTAAGTGCAATGGTTTGTGTTAGTGGACATGGTCTTATTGAGATCCTGGTGTGAATCATTGGTTTAGTGGCGGTTCACTCACACTTCTGGTTTAGCAAGAATTAGGGTGTGACAACTTGGTATCAGAGCTCTTAGTCTCTGTCCAATAGACCATATTTGTACTAAATTGAGTCGATGAACTGAGATAGAAAAAATTAAAATCTTTAATAAAAACCCACCTTAAGCTCATCTTTGATGCCTGAGACTAAATACTAAAGAGCATAATGTACTATATTAAAAGTGAAAACCTAATAAACAAATATGCTCTAGTTAGAAAACCATAATAACAAGTAAAATGATCATAAACTACCATTAAGGTAAAAACATCCAAGAGTGAAAGAGTTAATTGTACTACAGGGTATAGTCCATAAGCTTGACAGTTACCCTGTTATAATAAAACTGTACTGATAGGAGGGGGTAATAACACCACACTGCCAGTAGATGGTAGCACTGGGCCGATGGGCCAAGAGCAGATCCCACAACTAGCACACCAATTTCCAACATCGTCCGCCTATTAAGGGATTTATCTGTACCCACCACCATGGTATGGAACAAATCCACAGGGGTAGAATGACTTAAGCCAAGCAGTGGATAGGTTCTTGAAACTGAAGCCCCTACCTTCACAGGGAAATCAGGGAAACCACTGTGGCCGGCACAGTTGGTTGCTGAGATGGAGAAGAACTTCCTTCTGCTGACTTGCATGGAGGAGGAGAAGGTGCTATTTGCTACACACATGATTAAGGAAGATGCAAATGCCTAGTGGAATTCAACCCAGACATACTTGGAGATGAAGCACACCCAAATCACCTGGGAAATATTCAAGGGAGCCTTCTTCGATAAGTACTTTCCTAAGAGATTTCGTAGTCAAATGGAGAAGGAATTCCTCAAACTACAACAGTCCTAGTTGACTGTTGATGCATACTAGCAGAGTACGAAGAGCTATTTTTCTTTGCTCCAGCGAGCATGCAAGAGGAGGAAATTAAAACCCGTAAGTCACTATGGGATTATGTGGAAGCATTCGTGAACAGGTTTTGGGTTTAGAGAAGAAGGTGCTTAACGAAGCCGTGCAGATCGCTCGAGTGATTGAATCAAGCCAAAGAGACAGCTTCTTTGCTCAAAATAGTGGACTGAAGAGGCCAAGAAGGAAACCTTCATAGCAAGGGAAGGTATTTGCAGTCACCTCCTGAGGAGGCAATTGCATCA